>LPNX011021866.1:276976-450545 GCA_001517045.1 Pseudotsuga menziesii
ATGCAAATGTATGGTTAGAAACATTTCATAAGGAATATTTATACTGGCAAACACTTATGCATAAATATATGATCATGCAACTACTTTGGCCAATACAACATTCATCCATATCTCATTGAAACTTTCTAGATGCCTTCCATCTCTACCAGGACAACATTGAGATTGTGCACTAATCCAATATGTCAGCAAAGAGGTTTCATTCTAGATAGGTAGCAATGGAGAATTTGTATAGCCCCATGAGCTACTTACCCATCACATGCATATTAGTAGTATTCTGTCATTAATGCAAACATCCTATCATGCATAATACAATAACTGAATATAAACAAATGCATAACAAAATAATATAATGAAATGACAATTGAATACTTATCTTTATTTGTTTCGAGGGTAGACTCCTTCTTGAGCCTTCAGCTTCATCGTCTTCTTCATTCATAATAGCATCGTTTCTTATCCAAAAGCTAAGGTGGATAATAAGTTCTTCAAGAGTTGAGTCCTTCATATTCCTCATTGATTGAGGGATCTTCTTTGGATGGCGATATATTGATCTTCAATTGCTCCCCTCTTCTCTTCTCTTCTTATGATTCAAGCTGCTTCTTCTTCCCAAATTTTGCTGAAAGTAATCACTTCCTTCTAGAACACATTCCTTGAATGAATTCCATGATCCTGGGAGGCCATTCAAGGTGGCCATCATCACTTCTGCATTCTTCACTTTTTCTTTTACCGCTTCAAGTTGTTCTTGATTTGAGAGACTCTTATGACTGCATGGTCTCTGCATTCTAGATCTTCACATTCTTCAACTGGATTCTTTAGGTCATATTCTGATTTTTGTTCTTCCCTTCAAATAGCTTGAAATTCTGTTCTTCCGTTCTGCAACGCCATTCTGTTGTGGATTATAAGGAGTTGACAACTCCCTCTTAATCCCTGCTTCTTTGCATAGCTCTTTGAATTCATTCGAGGTGAATTCTCCGCCATTATCTGATCGAATGGTCTTGATCTTCTTTTCAGTATGGTTCTTGATCAATGCTTTGAATTCCTTGAACTTGTTGAAAACTTCATCTTTGTTTTTCCTAAAGTAAATCCATGTCTTTCTAGAAAAATCATCAATAAAAGAAACATAGTATGCATACCCGCTTAGTGAGTTTGATGACATTGGACCGCATACATCGAAGTGGATGATTTCTAGAATGCCTTTGGCTTTGCTTTTGCTGCTAGGAAATGTCTTCTTTGTATTCTTCCCTTTCGCACATCCTTTGCAAACTCCATCATGCTTTGTTTGGAATGCAATAGGTAGTGCTCTGTAGTGCACATGTGCAAGCCTTCTATGCCAACGCTCATTTGGCTCTACCGTATCATGGATCAAGGCTTGTTCTGGATGACCCTTCAATTTGTACAAGCCTCCTTCTTGTTCTCCAATCACTACCGCATCATCAATTTTCTTTTCTTTTGGCCACATGATGACTTGACCATCAATGAATGCAACCCACATTCCTTTTGCATCCAAGGCTGAAATGGATAGAAGATTCTTCTTAAGTCCTGGAACAAACAATACTTATTTCATTGTTAAAGACTTACCAGAGTCTAGCTTGTATGAAGATTCCCCACTACCTTTTATTGGATATTGGTAGTCATCTCCTAGTTTCACCTTGTGAGGTGATTCATGTCTGACAGTCTTACAAAGTATTCCTTGAATCCCGTCATATGTTTGGAAGCCCCACTATCTATAAGCAAATCATCATTTCCATGAGTAATGTTACCTGTGAGAGATGATATCAGAACATATTCATCCTCGCTTGAAGAATCTTCACTTTCATATATGGATCTCTTTCTGGATGGTTCATCATCCTCTGCAGCATGAGCATGATGTCTTCTTTGGCCTCGTCTCCCTCTGAAACTGGAACCTCTATACTCATGTAGGTGTCCAATCCAGTTTCTTTAGAGAGATCAAATACTTCTATGCTTGGAAGTTGTCAACTTCACCAAGTTTATCATCAAGGTATTGTGATAGATCATATTGAAATGAGAACCTCAAATGGAAATACAAAAGATTAGATCTTACCGATTTGAGGTGTCTGTCCTTGTCCTGGAGTTCGCTGATCTAGGGTTTGTCACAGAAACCCTAATTTTCAAAACTTGGAAAACTTTCAGATCTGATTGGACAAATAGATAGATATCTTCAAATGGAGCTATCCAATGTACTCCTTTTTCTGAAAACAGTGGAGGGAAGCTCCCGAAACAGGAAGCCCTAATTTACTAATTTCTTCTGCAGAAATACTTGTTACCGTTTCTGTGATATCTCCAAAATTACTGATTCTCTGTGTCTGAAATTTTGCATTGAGGTAACCTCACATGCCCCTGATCCAACATCATAGGTTTCATTAGAATTAGTTTCACCATTTTGGATTTATGATCCTTTTCCCAAGGTGACCTGTTACAGGACTATTCAGAACAACGAAGTTGTACGGCATGCCATGTGTCACTGGTTCATATTATGAGTCTGATATTTGGATCACCGAAAGTACAGTCTGTGCCCTTTTTGGAACATCTTTAGGAATTCCATTTGGACCTCTATAGCTCAATATATTGTCGATATCCCTAGATGTGCTGTTTAGGGATGAATTCTGGAAGAGCCTGGAACCCTAACTTGGAGAGATCATATCTCCTGGAGTACAGCAAATATGAGTTTGATTTTTGGATACAGGATTCATCAGGATTTTACATTTGGCCCCTGCAATTTTTCACTTCTGAGACTTCGCCAATCTTGGAATATAACGACTGTACCAAAACTTAGCAGTTTTAGTATTTAGGGTTTCTCCTAGCTCATGGTCAAACTGGGTTTGACTTTCCTGGAGTTTCACCCAACCAAATTTCTTGATCCAGGTCTCTAAACTTCAGTTTTGATGAGGAGAATAACCCTATTCTGGTCTCACTCAAAAATTCCTCTTCTGTAGAAAGCCTTAATTTCCACATCGAAACTGAAAATGCTTGACATTGAATTCCGCATAAACAGAAAGATGCACCCTTCAATGGGGAGTCATCTTAGCATAATTTTGCTGAAAATATATGGAGGAAGATCCACAAAATAGGAAGCCCTAGTTCTTGTAGCTGCACAATGTCTTCTTCTCAAGTTAGATCTGATACCATGTTAGTTTTTCATCACATTTAAGCTAGCATTATGATCTTAGGATCTTTTCACTGAGAGAATAACAAGCACAGCAATAAAACACAAGCACATGACAAGAGACAAGAGACACAAAGAGTTTTCCTTAGGGAAACCATAAAGGAGAAAACCCTGCAACTTCCTCTAAGATAGAATCAACACCAAAACAGTAAGAGATCTCCCAAAATAGCAGTAGTCTTCTGTCTTCTGTCTAGTCACAAAATTTCCTTCTCCAGTAGTGTGCCACACTTGGGAGAGCAAGTGATGTATTTCACAAGTGATAAATAGATATAATCTCACTCTCTATTTATATTCATCCAATAACTTGAATTTCCTTTTCACACGTAGGCTCAACCTAATAATTACTACTCTGGCCTACACCTTAATTAGTGTATAATAACTCAAGTGCCCCGAAATTGTGGGGACTTACCTAATGACTTGATATGACTTGATTACATTATTAATCCTCCCGATCGGAACATCGAGGCATGACCACATGACTCAAATACATAATAGAGACATCCCGGAATAAACATCGGGTTACAATATATAAGATACATAGAAGAATACATTCCGAAGTTACATATACATCAACATTCCATAATACAAATCCTCCGCGACCGACATTATTACCTATAGAACCGATACCTAACCCTAATAATAAACCAACTCAAACTCTTAACAATATTGATTTGCAAACTCTTCCATCCTACCTTGTTTTGACTGTACCTATACATAAGATTCAATTACGGTCTAGAAGAGTTGTTAATGATAAACCCAGAATAACAGTTGTCATTCATGAGGAAAACGAAGAGGAAGAAGATTCAAATGAACCTGTGAATGATGCCATCTTGGAGGATGTGAACATTCCAAAAGTTCTAGTAGCTATGCATCCTTCGCAAGAACCTATTCAGGAACAAAGAATTCCTCCATTTCCAGCAATATTAGTAATAGAAAAACCCGTAGTTCATTCTGAGTATGATATCCTGAATGAATTAAAGCACATCTGTGTCAAAATCCTGTTATTGAAAGATATTAAAGATATACCAATTTACAGTAAGGTGATAAAGGAATTATGCATTGAATTCCCAGGGAAGAAACAAAAATACCCCCTTACAATTCATGTCATAGGAGAGATGTCTGAATATATGTCAGATCAGTCCCAGATTGCAAAATTTACAAATCCAGGAGCCTCGGTAGTGACTATAATTATAAATAATACCGCCATAGATAACACATTAATTGATTTAGGAGCAGCCATTAATATGATGACCACCATAGTTTTAGAAGATTTATAGTTGGGACAATTTCTTCAACCTACCCCTTCCATCTTGGAACTAGCAGATCGTACTACGGTAAAGCCTACTCGAGTCCTGGATGACATTATTGTATCAGTAGCTTCATGGGAATACCCCATCAACTTTATGGTCATAGAATCAAAGGATCCTTCTAAAGGACATCCTAGTATCTTGGGAAGACCATGGTTAGCTACTGCCAATGTTTTTTATAAGATGTAGGGATGGGGAGATGACCATTTCCAATGGGTTGTCTACCCAAAGACTTATTTTATATCCCCCAGCACAACTAGTAACTGAAAATTCATGGTGGTCAAATTGTTCCTTTGGGGACGAAAATTTTGATGACCTTTCCTTTCCTAGTGATTTCTCCTGGTCATTGCAGGAGCAGACTACTGAGAATGTATTGAATCAGTTTATTTCCTCCACCACTAGTATAGATTTTCCTCAGTTGTTTGCTAAATTTTATCAAATCTTTGGAGATGAGTTTAAGGAAACTATGGCTCTCTCAATGTTTATAGAAGCACCTTGTGTCTTCACAATCGAAGAGCATACAGGACCTTTCACCATACCTTGTGAATTCGGCCCCAAAAAGTTTCTGCACATAAATGCAGGGTTAAGTGAAGATCAACAAGCTCAACTACTTAAGGTTCTTAAAAAAAAAGCTGGAGAATTCACATGGGAATACACTAATATGAAGGGTATACACCCTAACACTTGTATTCACCACATTTATATGGATCCAAATATACCACCTGTAAAATAGCCTCAGAGGAGGATGAATCCTGCTTTGAAGGATATAGTAAAAGATGAATTACAAAAACTTCTTATTGTCGGTTTCATCTATCCTATTTCCGATAGTAAATGGGTGTCTCCTCTAGTGGTAGTTCCAAAGAAAGTTATAGGGAAATGGCGTATTTGTATTTATTTTAGGGAATTGAATAAAGCCACTCTTAAATACTACTTTCCTTTGCCCTTTATTGACCAAGTATTAGATACCTTGTCAGGTAAGCAGTATTTCTCCTTTCTTTACAGATATAGTGGATACAATCAGATCCTAATAGCACCTAAATATTAGGATATGACCACTTTTACATGTCCTTGGATGACATTTTCTTATCAAGTTTTTCCATTTGGATTATGTAATGCACCCGCTACTTTTCAGCGAGCAGTCTTAGGCATCTTTTCTGATCTTATACATGACTGTGTTGAGGTATAGATGGAGGATTTTATAGGCTATGGTTATACTATTCAAGAAGCTCTTGACAACCTCGAGAAAGTCTTGATCCAATGTTAAGAGACAAACTTAGCTCTTAGTCATGAAAACTGTAAAATGTTACTGACATAAGGTATAGTTTTAGGACACCATATTTCTTCTCAAGGAATTAAGTTAGACCATGCTAAGATCGAAGTAATAGTTATCCTTCCCTCTCCAAAAACCCAAAAGGAGGTGAGAAGATTTCTGGGTCATGCAGGCTATTATTGTCATTTTATTGAAAACTTTACAAATATAGCTGCACCAATGTTTAAATTGCTTGTAAAAGATGTAGAATTCCAATGGATAGAATCTTGTCAAAATGCTTTTGAGATTTTGAAGGCTAAACTATAAGTAGAACAAATACTTAGGGGCCCTAATTGGACCCTTCCCTTTCATATATCTATTGATGCTTCCGATACAGCCATAGGAGGAGTCCTAGGCCAAAAGGAAGGACAAACACCTTATGCCATTTATTTTATCAGCAAAAATATTTCTCCTACCGAACTAAACTATATTGTTACTGAAAAAGAATTGTTTGCAGTAGTTTATTCTATTAATAAATTTTTCCATTATATTACAGGGTAGAAATTTTTTGTGCACACCAATTACTCTGCCATTAGATTCTTAATGAATAAACCGATCACCAATGGTAGAGTTACCCAGTGGATTCTTCTATTACAAGAATTTAATATTACCATCATTGATTGACCTAGTAAAGAAAAATTAGTAGCAGATTTTCTTTCTCATATACAACACGATAGTGATACTAAACCTGTTGATGATACTTTTCCTAATGAACATCTATTTTTTGTATCTATTTAAACCCCTTGGTTTGCTAATATTGCAAACTATCTAGCGATTGGAAAAGTACCACACCATTTGGCTCCATACGAGAAACACCACATACTAGTACAAAGCTCTAACTATTCCTTGGTTGATAATGACCTCTTTCGCACTGGCCTGGATCTTATTATTAGAATATGTGTGCAAGAGTATGAAATGATAGACATCCTCCGAGCATGCCATGATGGACCATGTGGAGGACACTTTTCTGATAGACGGACAACATACAAAGTACTGTACTCTGCTTTTTACTAGCCAAGCATTTTTAAGGATGTTGTCGAGTACATTAAAGGATGTGATAGTTGTCAAACAATGGGTAGACCCACAATATTAGGCTAATTACCTTTACAAATTCAGGTCATGATTGAGCCTTTTGAAAAATGGGCTCTTGATTTTGTAGGACCAATAACTCCCATGTCTCATAAAAAGAAATATATCTTTGTTTGCATAGATTATGTTACCAAATGGGTAGAATCTAAAGCATTTTTTAGGGCTACAGAGAAATTTGTAGTAGAATTCATATATGAAGAAATATTTACCCGATTTGGTGTACCCATAGAAATTGTCACAAACCAAGGTGCTCAATTCACTTCCAAATTAATGCAAGAAATCACTATGAAGTATGGTATCTGACATTGCAAGTATTCACCTTACCATCCTCAAGTTAATGGCCAGGCACAATCAACCAATAAAGTATTAGAATCTATTTTAACCAATACCATTCAATTACATAATAAGGATTGGGTGGATAGACTTCCAGAGGCTTTATGGGCCTATAGGATAACATGGAGAAATACTACCAAACATACTTCCTATGAGTTAGTATATGGAAAAAAAGTCCTTTTACCTATTAAATTTCAAGTTAAAACCTTTCGTATGGCAGCACAGTTAGGTATGGATTTGGACGAAGCACAGAAACAATGAATCCTACAGATTAATGAATTAGATGAAATTAGACAGGATGCGCTCCAAAGAACCATGCTAATACAAAATAAACAAAAGAAATGGTATGATAAATTTATCAAGAAAAAGCAATTTAATGTCGGAGAATGGGAATTACTATTTGATTCATGGTTTAAAAACTTTAAAGGAAAATTAACTACCCATTGATTGGGCCCTTATGAATTAGTTACAACTTTTGACAATGGATCAGTAAAAATTAAAACAATTGACGGCTCAGAAGTTTCCTTTATAGTGAATGGACATAGACTTAGGCTTTATCATCAACCAACATCTAGACAGGATTTCGTACAAAATTTTTTACAGCAAAGAGAAATGGAATTGATTGAAGAGGAAGTTTTTCCTCCTCCTCGTGATCTATGAAATCATTTTGGCTTATCATCACTTGTATATATGTAGATATGTTTTTTCTTCTATGAATAAATAAGAGTCACTTCCGATAAAATAAATTACATGCGACTCTTTTGCTTTCTATGTTTTTATGAATAAATTGAATCATCTAACAAGTGGTTTTGCAGTTTGATCATGGATAGTGCATCTCTATAAGCAGCTCATGAAGTATTATCTGTAAAAGGTAATTACGCTCATAAGGTATCTTAACTTTTCTTAATTTTTAGTTTGTAGTAACAATTAATGATAACTCCTTACATATCATTCTACGCCTTGCATATCATTCTTAATCGCTCCTTTTATGATCTAGATAGTTTCTGATATTTTGATTCAGACATTTATATTCTTGATTTTTTATTTTGAACAGTGCTTGATAAGACCTATTTTCATTATCATTCATTTTCTACCTATGGATTACTAGTTCATCCTGTACTTTTTATCAAAACTTGTCTCTTAAGTATATCTTTGTGATAACTCAAGAGTAGGTGGAATTTTTACCTATGGGGAACATTACTTATCTCTTCTGAAAAGGATGGATTTTAAGGTCAAAGAACAACTTTAAGTTATTCTCTTTTGACATGATTTATGATTAAGGCCAGTATGAAAAGTTATTTGTAAGTTTATTTCTTTCAAATGGAATTATATGTTTTAGTAGGGCTTACCACGCTCTAGTACCAATCGACTTCTATATAATTAATATCATTATATACAAGGAAAACCCGTCGGGATACTGAACAGGTCTACTGGCAGTGGTTCAATGCAGTGTAACAACTTAAAACCAGGAAGCTTGATAAATTCAAGTAAACCCACTCGGGTACTAAATAGGTTTGCTGGCAGCGGGACTATACTTGCATGGTACCAAGATAAACCCGCCGGGGTACTGAACATGATTGCTAGCAGCAGAGAAATATCAATTAAAGAGGTCTGGTTAATGCACTACTATGCACATGATTCATAAAATAATGATCATATACAGGAAATTAAAAAAAAAAATATTATTATATATAAAATGTTAAGGCCCGTTCTCTTTACTGTCACTTGAGAATCGATGTAAGTTGGGCTTGGACCTGGCCATGTAATTCAATCAATACCTAGGATGTTATTATCCTCGAAATGGGACCCATAGTTACATCTCTCACACGCTCCGGGGTAAACTTAAAGTATTTTATGATGACAAGATATCTTTACAATGAGGCATAGATGTCTATATTTTCCTATGGCATTCTTCTGATTATATTATTATCTATTTATATGGTCTTTCTAAGCACTGTTGTTTTTCATAAATATTCATATCTAAATCACTGTCCTTTACTAGTCAAGTTTTATTTTCTTTATAAAACAATAACAACATACTCACACTTTTTATTATTTGAAATAAATTATTCTTCTCCTTTCCATGAGGACATGCCATATCTTTGTTTTGGGGGGAGATTAGGAAGATTCAGAACAAAATATTTGTCTTCTTTTATCTTTTTATAACAAAATTGGTTATCTATGACAAATGTTAAAGTGTTTTCAGGTTATAGCATGAAGCATGTTTTTACAAAAATATATCGATCAATCAATATGAAGGATTTGATGGAAGCCTTTACAAAGGATCTGAATAATGGTTCAGATAATGGTCTGAATGAGATATTGTGGTATTATATCATGAATGATTAAAATTGTCAAATTTTGTTTTTTAAAATAGTTTTATTTTTGTATGGATTATTTAACCTTAATATTTCTTTTGTTATCATTTCACTGTTAGCATATTTTTATTTAAATACACATGAAAACTATTTTTCTTGTTAACTCGGAATGTTATTTATGCATTTGTGATATATGTTCAATTTGTCCAAAGTTTTACTTTGGACATGGTTGAACTAACTATAAACTTTATAAATTTATTTGGCACATGCATATTCTTGTTAAATAACAGACATTTTGAATTTTGCTATAATAGCATGGTCTCCTAAGAAATCCAAATCTTTTACTATTCCATCATTTTTATCAGACAGGTAAAATATTTTCTATTTTGACATAAAATAAATATTCTTCTATAAAATTACAGTTTAAATTCTTCCCTTCATTTTCCATGTAGAAGGCAGTTACTAGCGCAGCTTTGCCTTCTTCCTTAATCATTTTCTTTTTGCTCAGTGGGACCTGGAATTTCTCTGATTTGGGGGAATGTTGAGCCTCATTTTGTTACCATTTTTTGTGAGTAAATAACACATTTAAACACATATTTTATTATATTTAGTATGTTTTATGTCATGCAGATTGTTATTTCAGCACAAGGTAAGAACAAATTTGATGTTATTATAACTTTGGTTATTAATATCATTTTTATGATTTTATTCACTCAAAAGCATATTATTTAAAGCATATTTAATGTATTATTTGATATGTATATTTGTTTGCATATTTTATAGTTTGTTTGGGAAAAATTAACACCAAAATGTATTCAAGTTTCCTTTCGCACCATATGTCCAGCTCACGATCTAGCTTGGCGTTCAGCTCATCATCTAGCTGTCGCACAAAATTCCTTGATCGGTTTCCTCATTTTCCCTAGATCGATGCAAATACATCTCATGGTTCAGTGTTTCGTTTAGTTCATCGTTCAGATCTCCCATCAACTTGTGCGCTATCCATAATCGGTTTTGAGAATTAAACAAACTATACTCTCCTTCGCTCACCATCACACCAACCATCTCTATGCTGGACCAGTGCATTTAACTCATCCTATGAGAGGATCGCCACTTAGTTGCTCGTTATCAATGCATTCAAAGGGATGGAATGATCTGCATTTTAGAAGATCAATTGTGTCACCTCCCTTTCTCTCCACAACACCACCAGTGTATGTGCTCATGCTGATAAGGGACCTGCATTCTAGAACCCGCTGTTGTGTACAAGCCTGCGCTCACCACCAGTCCATCCTCAATGCTAAGGAATGGGTCGTCACCACATCAAGCACGTTGAAGAATCCTTCTCGTGCTAAAGAAGGAGCAGACTCGCCACATCACACCACGATCATGCTGAATGAAGAGCCAGACTATGCGTTGGTTGCAAATCAATTATGTGCTTTAAAGATTGTCTAAAATTAGAGAGCAGTCGACCTTCGCAGGTCGAATTTCTCATCTCTCATGTAAACTATATATATTAGTCTCTGAATACATAGTAAAGTTAGTCAGAGTTAGTCAAAGATAATCAATTAGTTATAGTTTTTATAATCACTGTAATTCTATTTTTGAATCTAAATAAAGAGTTGTATGCATTGCTGTTGAAGATTGCATTTGAGTAGGAGTTAGCAGGCTTCACCCCTGATTGTTGACAGGGCCCCTCATCAGCTAGAGGTTCATTTCTTTGTTTAATTTAGTTCTTTCTTTTATGTTTTAGCTAGTTTAGTTTAACTTCCAGTTTGTTTTCATTAATTAATAGTAAATGCTATTTCATTTCCTGTATTGCATTAGCTTAGTTTTATTCCAGCAGTTAAATAAGTAGATGTGCGCATAGCTTTTCTTTCAGTCATTTGTTTTCAATTATTTTCTTTTAGTTAGTTTGTTTACATATATTTCATTCAACTATTGCTTTCAGTTTGTAATTCAAATATATAGAATAGTTTTCTTCCATTAGAATTCAATCTTTTTTATTTCTTTCTTATTATGAACTTGCTTATATAGAATAGTTTGATTTCATTTAGATTTCGTTCTGTTTATTTATTTCTTTCCATCAATTTTCTTAAGTTAATTTCCAGTTTTTTTAAATTAATTTCCATTTTACTAATTAATTTAATATGCAATGCTTTATTTTTTGTTTAAGAGTTAGTTTGAAGTTAATATGTTGATTAAAGAGGTTTGTTTATTGATTCCATGCATTAGGTTTAGAACTGCATAACTTCAGTTGAAAAATTAATTCATTTAGGTTAGTTTCTATCATTTTTACTGTACGGATCACCTTTCGGACTGTCTATCCAGTCTGTCATTCAGTCACCCTTTACAGACCTACTATTCAGTCTATCATTTGACCCTTGGTTCTGTTTTTACTGTTTTTATGTATTTTTAGATTGTTTCTAGTTTTGTTTTGTCAATATTTGGATTATGTTTGCAGTTGGTAATTTTATTTAAGTATTACAATTAAAGTTTGACTGTTTTAGGTTATTTATTAAAGTTTTATTATTCTTATTTTCTTTTCTTTTCATTTTAAATTAAGTATGGATTGATTTGTTTTTATTTCTTGAGTATTAAACACTGATTTCGTTTTACTGTTGTTTTATGTCATGATTATCTTTGTTTTCTTATAGAGTTTAGGGTTATATGTATTGTTAGATTATTTGTAATCATTGGAATCATTCTTCTTTTTGGTATGTGTTTATCGATGAATAAAGTTTAAATATCTTTATTAAATTTTCTACTTTCCTTTTTTTAGTTTTCTATTATTTATAAGATAAGTTGTAAGTTTTACCCTAGCCTACCGCTTAAGGAGTAGTTAGCTGATTATTTGTCAGTTCAGTTGTTATAATTCCTTTTATGAGTTAGTTTCTGAAGTTATAAGTATTATTGTTTATATCTTCGTTTTTAGTAGTTGTTTAAATTTGATATTCCAGTCTAGTCCAATTATTTAGATAGTTTTAGGTGTTTGAATCAGTTTTTGATCTTTTGATCTTTTGTTTATTAAAATATCTCCACGACACCCTAGGATCCTTTTTACCTTTGCATATATTTTGTATCAACTCTAAGCCTACCAGCCCCAGTCGATAATTAAATATTAGGTGTATTTAAGATAGTAGAAAGCACCCAACACTGCGGACTTGTGATTTCGATGAACTTAAATTATGATAATCTTCTTCTCTGTAAACTATTTATGTTATTTTTCTGTATGGAGTGTAAGAATACACAAATTCTATCTTTTTTACTCTGATTTAATATGGTATTAGAGCAAGTTGGCACCAACTTTCTCATCCTTGTAAACAATATTGGTGTTCAGATATTTTTTTTTTCTGGGCATTTCTACAAGATCTGCTCTTTGCTGCATATCTGTTTAGAGGCTACAGCTCGTGGCCATGATCAGTTGCAATTCTGGTGAATATTTGACCTTTTCTCTTTGGCACCTTCATCCTGTTATGGATGATAGGTTCCCAATGTCGATCTTAACTCCTCACAACTATTTCACATGGAAACTTGCCATGGTTGATTTGTTACAGAGCAAAGATCTATATAGGGTTACCAAGTACAAAAAAAGAACCACTCAGAATAATGAAAAACCTAAATGGAATAATCGTTCAAATGAAGCAATAGGTAACAAATCTACCTTACAATTACCATACAAATACCTAAACTTCCCAAGCATTAAAAGGAAATAGGAATGGGCCATTAAATTTCCAAAAAATGCTTGTAGCACTTACAATCTAAGCCACCTAGTTTGAATTCGTGTTTGAGTTCGGCTACATTAAAATCTGGCATTAAATTCGAGAGACTATATATATATATATATAGATAGATAGATAGATAGATAGATAGATAAATTTAGTATTAGTATATAGTATTTTCTAGTAATATTGGTATTAACATTAGTTTTAGTTATGTTAACATTAATATCAGTTTTAATAATCTTACTGTTAATATCACTATTAGTTCTAATAATCCTAGTCTTAATATTAGTTATAATTTTAGTATAATGTTACTATCAATAATAACATATATAATATTTGTAATAAAATTAACATAAATGATAATAGTAATTAGGTTTTTTAATATTCGTAATAAATTAACATAAATGACAATATTAATTAAGTTTTTAATATTTATAATAGTAGCATTAAGATTAAGATTATTAAAATTATTATAACAAACCTCACAAAAAATAGATAAATAATAATGTGAACATTAAAGTTTATCAACCTAGAAAAGAAAAAAAAACCTAACAATAATAAACTAATGGAATCTAAATAAAATCTAGTTCAACGTCGACCCGAAGAACAATGGACCCAAAGGAAATCACAATTATAATCTCATTCATTTAAATAATATGACTATCAAAATAATTTGGATCGGTCGACTATCCCACGATCCTATTTGCTTACAAACGAGTTCTCATGAATGTCGAAATGGTTTGCGATAGGCCCATGAAATAGTTTGTCCATGGAAACATATTTCCCACTAACAAGTTTCAGTCTAGGGCGTTGGGTGAAGCACATACTTGCTTGATTTAGTGACTTAGTGATGATAGGTACGACTGTAGGGAGGCTATGAAGTTTCGCGTAGGATGGAAAGAATGGAATTTGATGAACTTAACCATAAAATTCACCCTCCCATAAAAATCAGCAAATTTCAATTTTCAAGCTGGAAAATTGACGAACGATGTGACTTAACTTACAGTATGGAAACAAAATTGAACACATACATGAAAATTCAAGTGATGGCATATTATACACCAAGGACCATAAATAATGGATGGAAATGGCTTGGGATCTCAATGGAGGAAACATGCTTCAGACCTAAGCATCCATGGCTAGTCGTCTTATCTGTATTTCACTTATGTAGGTGGCTTTGGCATTATGGTTTTCTGTGGGCTTCCTCTATGAAGAAGTATTTTGAGTTTGTACCTCTATTTTTCCTCTTCATAGATTCAAGCCAAGTTGTTGAAGGGTGTCCTCGTGCAGAGGACAAGTTCATCCCTTCTTGGTTGGCCTTAGAAATGCTAGGGTAGAAATAATGGCATCCAAGGAATAAGAAGTTTTTCCCTCGGCTTTCTCCTAATGATATTCTGACCTAGTTATTGAAAAGGAAGGGTGGGAAAAAATTTTCCCCACCTGCTCAAGAAAATGGATTGTTCCAAGTTTCAAAAACCCCAGTTCTCATCATCAAGAGAGATCCACTGTCAGATCATTGCTATTTTCCCTTCAGCAAAAACAATGATTAGAGGAAATTTAAACTCAAAATGGGCCTCCTAAGGAAAATTAATAAAATAATAGTTAAAATAATAAAATAATATTTATTAATTTTGGAGGAAGAAAAGAAAAAACTACTTTTTTGTTCATATTTTCAACATATCTCCCTGTGTTTTTACTCATATTTAAATTGAGATAGCTCATTGGATGTGGAATTAAATTTTGCATCCAAGGAGTACCCACTCGGTATACTTTTGATGAGCCCCACTACCCCAAAAATAAGAAATACCTGAAAAAACATGATGATGATGATGCCATCATCACGTTTTCATGTATTTCTTGTTTTTGGAGTAGAGGGGCCCATCAAAAGTATGCCCAGTGGGTACTCATTTGATGCAAAATTTAATTATGCATCCAACGAGCTCTCCCCATCGAAATTTGAGTAAAAACACAAAGAGATATGTCGAAAATACGAACAAAAAAAGTAGTTTTTTTATGATACCTATCCCAAAATTTATATTAAAAAATTGTTTAAGAGGTGCTCCCTTTTTTAATTTTAAATAATTTTGATTGGATACTACATGATGACATGGAATTTGTATTATTTTTGGAAGGCCCATTTTAAATTGAAATTTTCTCTAATGAAGATAGTGGATAACTAATTTTCCCTTCAGATCATTGCTATTTTCCCTTAGATGAAATTCTAAGAAGTTATTTCTTGGTGCTTTATGATCCCAGAGACAGTGTCATGGCCTTTAAAGGGAGTTCTTGGATGATGGGAAGATATGCCCTATTTATAAAGCACTTGACAGTAGGGTTCATCCTCACAGAGACTGTCCTTCTTTATCCCTAGTATGAATAAGGCTACCAACCTTACATGTTGAGTATTAGCAAACTTTAGTATATGGAATCCAAATTAGTTGGGAACATTCTGGGTTCCTCTATAATGGCCTCAAAATACAGTGCAAATCTCACTAATTAAAACTATAAAGAAGGCATGTCTAATGATAATAAAAAGAAGTGACACAAAAATAGCAGGAAACTGTTTTTTATAATGGCCTTTG
This sequence comes from Pseudotsuga menziesii, assembly GCA_001517045.1. Lineage (NCBI taxonomy): Eukaryota > Viridiplantae > Streptophyta > Pinopsida > Pinales > Pinaceae > Pseudotsuga > Pseudotsuga menziesii. Next base: position 292,815 of record LPNX011021866.1, read on the forward strand.
CATTCGTTTAGCATGGTAGATTTCTCAGTTGTGACCTACATTATAGGGGAATATTCTCACCTGTGGAGGACATTATTGCAGATGTTAGAAGATAATTACTTGTAACACATTTTCACATAAATATATGCATGGCATAAACTTGACTAATTTTGTTGTGCTTCTAGAAAAGGAGATATACTATGTGTCATGTGCAAGGGAATTAGTGTTCTATCATAAGATCCAGTAAAAAAATTCCGACCATATGGAGAATAGTCAATATCCGTCCTACGAAAAAAGGAGAATGTTCAAATAACCAAACTTATAAATTCCATAAAGTTGTAGCAAGGAAACAATCATTCTGAACACTCACACAGCAGAAACATGGCATTAGAGGAAATTTCATCTCAAAATGGGCCTCCTAAGGAAAATTAATAAATTAATATTTATTAATTTTGGAGGAAGAAAAGAAAAACTACTTTTTTATTTGTATTTTCTACATATCTCCCTGTTTTTTAACTCAAATTTCAATCGGGAGAGCTCGTTGGATGTGAAATTTAATTCTACATCCAACTATTACCCACTCATCATACTTTTGACGAGCCTCACTACCCCAAAAACAAGAAATACTTGAAAAAACATGATGATGATGTCATCATCATGTTTTTTCAGATATTTCTTGTTTTTGGAGTAGCGGGGCCTGTCAAAAGTATGCCGAGTGGGTACTCTTGAATGCAGAATCAAATTTTGTATTCAATGAGCTCTCCTGATCGAAATTTGAGTAAAAACATAGGGAGATATGTCGAAAATACGAACAAAAAAAGTAGTTTTTTATGATACCTATCCCCCAATTTATATTTAAAAATTGTTGAAGAGGTGCTCCTTTTTTGAATTTTAAATCATTTTGATTGACTAATACATGATGGCATGGAATTTGTATTATTTTTGGAAGGCCCATTTTAAATTGAAATTTCCTCTAATGGTCTTGGTGCACAGAAGTTGAAATATTCATTATCCTCATATCATAGCTATGGTGGTTGCAATATTCATTTTCCTGTAGTTAAAAAGAATCAAACTATGGTGATCCTAGCATAAGACAATAAACTTACACTGTAGCATAAAAATGTTTAGGTTTCACTCCTCATAAATTAGACTACCTATTTTACTAACATAAAAAACCATTTTACAGCATTACATTTTTATCTATCTAGAGTTTGATGATAATTAAAAAGTCATGATCCTATACAATGAAGTGAACTCTGAACAAGATACTAAAATGGTACATTTGCATTGAGTACTTAACAAATTTTAATAACTTCTAGGAAGAAATAATTATACCAAAACAAACAGTAGAAATCTCATAAAATTCAGATCAGTTAGAATGAGGATCACATACTGTAGTAAAATTCATAGGTTCTCTTGGATCCGATGCAATGGCATTATTCCTTGTCTACAACACAACAAAAAAAAAATTTGTACCATAATGCTAAGAAACTTTCACCACAAATAGTAAAATCTTCTATCGTGTGATAAAAATAAATAATACCACAAACATTTTCAAACAATAAGCCAAGTATTGAAGTAGAGAACAACATATCTTTGGTAATGGCAAGGACTAAAGTATCATATAGTAGTAATATCATTAGTAGTTTCAAGAATTTACACCAACATTAGTGAAAATTTACAACCTACTCACATACTAAAATGAAAATTCTAAAATCACAGGAATCCTTCAACCATCCATGAGTATTACTATCCAACACTAAAATCAATTATCTAACAAATGAAGAAATTTCATGCAACATATACCAAGCAAGACAAAGTATAAGAGTCAACTAGCCCCTTGGAAACAACTCTATAAAACCTTGGAATACTAAAAACACATAAAAGAATTGAAATTTAACAAGAAAATAGACATAGATTTCATCTCATATCCTCTTTCTTCTGGGTTATCACCATGCATGATGAAATAAGGCCCCTAGAGGTTTGTTCCCCACTTGGTTTGGCTCACTCTCACAGATCTGGCAGCATGCCTCTTGGTTAAAGTACACAATAAATGTTGAAGTCAAGAGCACTAGATTTGGCCTCCACCTCCTCAAACTAAGAATGAAAAGTTCCATTGGCTTGACTTGGCCATTTTGATGGAGAAGGAACCTGAGCAGCAAAATGGAGATGGATAAGATCCTTCCCCACTAGAGGAGGCATAATGAAGTATACGCAAGAAGAAGAAGAGCAAGCATTTTTGGATATATGTATTAGAAACTAGACAGCAACAGTCCTCATTGGCATGAATACATAGGAGGAACAGGAACAACAAACATGTTATCCCCACATCCTTTATGTGGAACAACAACACTGGGTAGTGATCCCCATGGGGTAAATGAATTATGTGATTGGGTAGGGCCTATTCCTATCTATAAGGAAGGCTGCCTTCATGGGTCTGCTAAGTTAATGTAAACCAAGAAAATGAATTTTGTTAATGGGTTTATTGCCTATTCCTATATATAAGGAAGGCCTCCTTCATGGGTATTCTGCGTTGTTGTAAGACGATAAATTTGTGGCAGTTTTCTATTACTCATCCAAAAATTTCTTAAAGTGAAAATGATTTGCATTTAAAACTAAGAATTCTTATATTAACATATTTTATTTCTAGAGTAAGAATGAGGATTCGTTCATCTAAAAAAAAAGATCCTTAGACTGGGGATCGTCAAAGTGAAATTCAAAAGTGATAAGTCCAATTGAAATAAAAGTTTGTTCATGGGAGAGAATGGGATCAACTAGAATATTTCCCATGAGATTTTGACCATTCTTGGCTCCTCACTAAACTACTATTCGAATAAAAGACATTGATCCCCAACTCGCTCCCTCTCTCAACAAGCAGCAAGTCTTGAAACTACCCAAAGTATATATAATAGTAGTCTGTCGACAGCAAATTAGTTAGGAAGGATGCCTTCATGGGTCTGCTGAGTTGCTGTAAATTGGTAAATTTGTGGCTGTTGGTTGGATTGATTTCACGTCCTCCTAGCATTCATGATAGTTTATATGAGAAGGGGCCAAAAATACAGACATGGTTATGACTTATATAATCAGTCTAGGGCCTTCTCTGCTCTATAAGAAGGTTTATTTCATGTGTCTTCTTAGTTGGGGTAAGATGGTAAATTTGTGAAATCTGGGAGTAATATCGAGTATTCCCATGGCATGAAGACCAACAATTACCCAAATATAGAACGATGAGACCACGTGCTGAAGTCTCCTTCAAATATTGGAAAAGACAAATTTAAAATAGGTAGCTTTTGCATTAGACTCAAGATTTCAGTTCAAACTTGAAAAGACGGGTGGGATTTAGAAAAATGGAGGGAGACGGAAGCAAGAACTACTAGACCTGTCGACTGCTCCTAGTCACATTGCTCCCCAACTCAATCCCTCCCTCATCAACTAGCAAGTCCTGAAACTACCCAGAGTATATATAACAACAGTATGTCGACATATGTTGTACCATTTTCTAGTGATCTCACTTGCATAGAACTTTAAATCTCAGATAAGTCCATATACTCTATCAGTCTTATTGGTCACATGCTGGGTAAAATGTTTGAAATGGAATAATTATGTAATTTGCAAACTATATGCTTAGAACTTGTTTATCATTTTTTTAAAATATGCCAAAGGTGATCATGAGAGTTGATGTAATTGTAACTTCATAATGTATTCACTTGTATTTCTTATGTATTGTAACCCTATGTTTATTCCAAGATGTATCTGTAATATACTTGAGTCATGTCATGCCCCTATGTTCCTATCGGGAGGTTATATAATGTAAACAAGTCATGTCAAGTCATTGTGGGTGACCCTCCTATTGGTCAAGGGTTAAATTCCCCACAATTCCATGGCACTAGGGTTATTAGACTCTCTTCGAGAAGTCGGCCCTAGTAGGGTTTTGTCAAGTTAGGAATTAGTATAAATAGAGAGCTATCCTCTCTATTTATCACACACTCACTCACACTCAGTTGTAGTGCATAGCTAAGGAAGAAGAAGACACTGGGGCTAGGAAGAAAGAGGCTACTGCTATTGGGAGATCATCTTACTGTTTTGGCGTTTTACTTTTGGTGTTGATTCTATCTCTGAGGAAGTTGTAGTGTTTTCTCCATTTATGGTTTCCCTGAGCATAAACATTATGTTCATTGCCTCTTCTGTTTGATTTTTTTGCTTGTCATTCTCTCAGTTAAAGATCCTAATGTATTGCTAGCTTAATGATAAAAATCTAACATGTTATCAGAGCTAACCTCAGAACAAGACACTCTGCAACTGCAGGAACTAGGAATTCCTACTTTGTGTATCTCTCTCCACAAATTTTCAGCAAAAGAAGGTTGGAATAACTCTCTTCCCTAGGGCGCATCTTTTTGTCGAAGCATAATCCAATTCTGAGGTTTTTCAGTTTGGGACCCGACACTGCTGCCGGAAATTAGGGATTTTCATAGAAGTGGAATTTTTTAGTGATCCTAGGCCTATATTGATATCCTCCTCAAAATCAAAGTTTAGAGATAAATATCAAAGCATTTGGTTGGACAGAACTCTTGAAAAGGAAAACCCTAATCTGCTCCTGAACCAACATTGCAGAATTTCAGATCCGGCATCTTGACCTAGTAAGATCTAAATATTTTGTATTTCCATTTGAGGTTCTTAGTTAAGATGTCTCATCATACCCATCTTGATGAAAATCTTGAGGCAACTGATAACTTTCGAGCCTGGAAGTATAGGATCTCCCCAGTCCTGCAAGAAAATGAGTTGGACTCTGATATCGGTGAGGAGGTTCCAGTTCCAAAGGGAGATGAGGCTAAGGCCTTACACAAGAAGAAGTTGGTTATGGAAAAGAGGATTATTACGGATTCAATCAAGGATCACCTCATACCACAAGTGTCCACCCTAAAGACACCTAAAGCTATGTTTGATACCCTAACCAAATTATTTGAAGGGAAGAACATAAATAGGAAGATGACTCTGAGAAACCAACTGAAGAATGTAAAGATATAGAATGCTGAGACCATCCAGTATTACTTTACAAGGGTATCTCAAATCAAGGAACAACTGGAAGTAGTAGATGAAGAAGTGGAAAATTCAAAGATTGTGATGACCACCTTGAATGGTCTCCCTAGATCATGGGACTCTTTCATTCAAGGGATCTGTGCCAGAAAGAAGCTAGTCAAGTTCAGCAGACTATGGGGAGAATTCTCTCAAGAAGAAGCTTGGATAGAAGCTCAAGAAGAAAATATGGGAAGTGAAGATCAAGCTCCCACAGCCCACACCAAGAAAACCAAAAGGGACCATAATCACTCCAAAGGAAATTCTTATCACTCTAGAAGAGATTGGGCTACTGTTAGATGTTACACATGTCATGAGAAAGGTCACATATCCAAATAATTCCCTAAAAAAGAGAACTCAAAGAAGAAGGAGGGAAACAAGAGAAGACATCATGCTCATGCTGCAGAGGATGATGAATCTTCCACAAAGAGAATTAGACAAGAAAGTGATTCTTCAAGTGATGAAGAATATGTGTTGATATCCACTCTCACGGGAACTATTTCACATGGAAGTAATGATTGGCTCATAGACAGTGGTGCTTCCAAGCATATGATGGGATTCAAAGAATCATTTGTGAAACTATCTGAACATGAGTCACCTCACATGGTGAAACTTGGGGATGACTACCAATATCCAATAAAAGGTAGTGGTGAATCCTCCTATAAACTAGACTCTGGAAAGTCTATGAAGATGAAAAATGTATTGTTTGTACCAAGACTAAAGAAGAACCTCCTCTCCATATTTGCATTGGATACAAAAGGAATGAGGGTTGCTTTTGTAGATGGCCAAGTTCTTATGTGGCCAAAGGGAAAGACTTTTGCTGATGCAATAGTGATTAGGGAACAAGAAGGCGGTCTATACAAATTGAAGGGCCAACCAGAACAAAATTTGGTTCATGACTTAGTAGAACCAAATGAACTTTGTCATAGAAGGCTTGCACATGTGGATTACAGGGAACTACCACTCGCAACAAAAGCAGTTGAAGGTCTTCTAGAAATTCAAGAAAAACATGATGGGGTCTGCAAAGGATGTGCGAAAGGAAAGAACACAAAGAAGACATTTCCAAGTAGCAAGAGAAAAGCAAAAGGAATCTTGGAAATCATCCACTACGATGTATGTGGTCTAGTGTCATCAAGTTCACTAAGAGGGTATGTATACTATGATTCTTTTATTGATGAATTTTCTAGGAAGACATGGATTTACTTCATGAAGAACAAAGATGAAGTATTCAGCAAGTTCAAGGAATTCAAATCCTTGATCAAGAACCACATTGAAAAGAAGATCACGAATTTTCGATTAGATAATGGAGGAGAATTCACATCAAATGAATTCAAAGAGTTATGCAAAGACTCAGGGATTAAGAGGGAGTTGTACACTCCATATAATCCACAAAAAATGGGATTACAAAAGGGAAGAATATAACTATCATGGAAGTTGAAAGAGAAATGCTTCATGATCAAGATCTTCCTATGCATATATGGGCAGAAGCTTCCAGAACAGCGGTGTATGTATAGAACCGTACTCCACACAGAGTACTTGAGAATAAGACACCTAAAGAACTATTTTTTGATAAGAATCCAAAAGTCAACCATCTCAGAATGTTCGACTATCCAGTGTACATACACATTCCAAAAGAGAAGAGAACAAAATTAGATCCTTCAGGAAACAAGGGTATATTTGTGGGATACTTTGAAAGATCAAAGGCTTACAGAATATACTTCCCAAGATTCAAGAAGATCGACATCAGCAAGGATGTAACATTTGATGAAAACTTAGCTTAAAACAAATCGAGAAAGAGACCTGCTGAAGAACCTGAAGAAGCAGAAGCACCTAGAATTCATGATACAACCATGAACGAAGAAACTCAATAAGAAGATTGAGAATTTGAAGAACCTCAAGAACTTGTAGATCCACCTCAGGAGAAGAATCCTCATAAGAGGAAACATGCTTGGCTACAAGAAGCTATCCAAGGTGCAAAAAGATATGGGGCTCTACAAGAGAATCACAAAGAAAGAAAGAGGACCAGATCCTGCTCCGGATATGTAGCCTTATTATGTGATTTCATCGATAAAGAACCTTCCAATTATGAAGAAGCAGCAGAATGAAAAGAATGTAAGGATGCTATGATCGAAGAGTATCAATCAATCATGAAGAATGGTGTTTGGGATGTTGTCCCAATACTAGAAGGGAAACCTGTCGTAACTTCCAAATGGATCTACAAGATCAAGCATGCTGCATATGGTAGCATTGAAAAATATAAATCAAGATTTGTTGCTTGTGGTTTCTCCCAGAAAGAAGGATTAGACTATGAAGAAATATTTGCACCTATATCCAGATACAATTCCATCATATCAGTACTTACTCTGGCTGCAGTAATGAAATGGAAGATACACCAGATGGATGTCAAGACTGCTTTCTTGAATGGTGTAGTGGAAGAGGAAGTGTATGTAGAGAAACCACTCAGTTTTGAGACACATGACAGGGAGTCTCATGTGTGTATATTGAAGAAATCCCTGTACGGCTTGAAATAGTCACCCAGGACATAGTACAGCAGAATTGACAGCTTCCTATCCAGTTTCGGCTTTACCAAGAGCAATGCAGATTCCCACCTTTACTACAAGGTTGAATATGGCAACCCAGTGATGCTCCTACTATATGTAGATGATATGTTTGTAACAGGTGTGGATGGGTTGATTGTAGATACAAAGAGGAAGCTTGTTGCCAAGTTCGAAATGAAGGACTTGGGTATGATGCATTATTTTCTAGGCATGGACATGTGGCAAAATGCGGATGGAATCTTCCTTGGACAAGGGAAGTATGCAGTAGAGATCCTGAAGAGATTAATTGGGATGATGGACTGCAAGGCCTTAACCACACCTATGGCATCAAACCTGAAGCTATTAAGTGATGCTTCATCTGAGTCGATTGATGCTAGGATGTATCATTAGATGATTGGGTCCTTAATGTACCTGATGAACACGAGATCAAATATTTTCTTTGCTGTGAACACCTTGATCCAATTCTTGACAGATCCAAGACATGTTCACTTGATTGCTGTGAAGCATATTCTGAGGTACCTGAAGGGTATAGTTGATTATGGGCTCAAGTATAAGACTGATCAAAGGATTAACCTAGAGGGTTATGTTGATTCATATTGGGTAGGAAGTGCCATCGATAGGAAGAGCACTTTAGGGTGCTGCATCAGTATGGGATCAAGTGTGATCTCTTGGTTTATCAAGAAGCAATCCTGCGTGGGACTGAGTACAGCTGAAGCAGAGTATGTCACAACTTGTTTAGCTAGTTATGAGGTAGTATGGCTGAGGAAGCTACTATTTGATTTATTTGATCTCCGGTTAGATGTTACTTGTATATATTGTGACAACTAGAGTTCTGTGAAGTTATCAGAGAACCCAATGTTCCATGACAAGTCAAAGCATATCGAGATCAAGTATCACTATATTAGGGATATGGTGCAGAGAGGAGCAGTGAAGCTCCAGTATGTTGTGACAGACGAATAGATAACTGATGTGTTGACTAATCCATTGTCTAGGGCATTAGAGGAATTTTGGGGTCTAAAATGGGCCTCCTAAGGAAAATAATAAAATAATATTGATTAATTTTGGAGGAAGAAAGAAAAAAACTACTTTTTGTGTTCGTATTTTCGACATATCTCCCTGTGTTTTAACTCAAATTTCAATCGGGAGAGCTTGTTGTATGTGGAATTTGATTCTACATCCAACGAGTACCCACGCTGCATACTTTTGACGGACCCCGCTACCCCAAAAACAAGAAATACCTGAAAAAAACGTCATGATGACATCATCACAATGTTTTTTCAAGTATTTCTTATTTTTGGGGTAGTGGGGTCCATCAAAAGTATAAAGTGTGGGTACTCGTTGGATCCAGAATCAAATTCCACATCCAACGAGCTCTCCCGATCAAAATTTGAGTAAAAACACAATGAGATATGTCGAAAATACGAACAAAAAAAATAGTTTATTTTTATGACAAATATGTCAATTCAACCATTATGGTTGACTCATTTTATTGAAATTCTAATGGTTCTTGATTTCCAACTCACAAAAACTTATTTTGGCACGTTTTCTTATAAGGACCATTTTAGACCCCAAATTTCCTCTAATGGTGAAGTTTGAGTACTTCAAGGAGAAACTTGGTGTTCTCCATATTGAGATTCCTCCCAAGACAAAGTGATGTGTCTGTGCTATGCCCTTCTGACATGGTGAGAGGATTGGTTCCTTCCATGGTCAGATGTAAGTGTTGTGCCCTTTTGACATGGTGAGAGGATTGGTTCCTTCCATGGTTAGATGTAAGTGTTGTGCCCTTCTGACAAGGTGAGAGGATTGGTTCCTTCCATGGTCAGATGTAAGTGTTGTTCCTTTCCAACATAGTGAGAGGATTGGTTACTTCCATAGTTGGATGTAAGAGCCGTGACATGGTCAGAGGATTGGTTCCTTCCATTATCAAATGTCAGTGTGGATTCCACATCCAGCATGAAAAATGGATGGTTCTGTGAAGACACATCTAGTATGAAAAAGGACTAGCTCTGTGTGGATTCCACATCCAGCATGAAAAAGGGACGGATCTATGAAGACATATCTACTATGAAAAAGGACTAGCTCTGTGTGGATTTCACATCCAACATGAAAAAGGGTTGGATCTGTGAAGACACATCTAGTATGAAAAAGGACTAGCGCTGTGTGGATGCCACATCTAGTATGAAAAAGGACTAGCTCTCTGTGGATGTCACATATAGTATGAAAAATAACTAGCTCTGTGAAGACTCATCTAGTATGAAAAAGGACTAGATCTGTGAAGACTCATATAGTATGAAAAAGGACTAGCTTTGTGTGGATGCCACATCTAGTATGAAAAAGGACTAGCTCTGTGAAGACTCATCTAGTATGAAAAAGGAATAGCTCTGTGTGGATGCCACATCTAGTATGAAAAAGGACTGGCTCTGTGAAGACTAATCTAGTATGAAAAAGGACTAGCTCTGTGTGGATGCCACATCTAGTATGAAAAAGGAATAGCTCTGTGAAGACTCATCTAGTATGAAAAAGGACTAGCTCTATGTGGATGTGACATCTAGTATGACAAAGGACTAGCTCTGTGTGATGATACATCTAATATGAAAAAGGACTGGCTCTGTAGATACACATCCAACATGAAAAAGGAATGGCTCTGTAGAAATTCCTATGATGAGAAGAATCAAGAGATAGCACCCATGATGATTCAGTGATGATGATCCAGCAGTGATGATCCAGATCTAGTGACGATGTCTAGTGATGATCTAGATCTAATGATGATGATCCAGATCCGATGATGAAGATGAATTGAAGATGAAGATGACCTAAAGATGAACATGACTTGAAGATGCCGAGGACTCGATGATGATCCATATGATACAGAGAAGAAGACTTGTGCTGAAAAACTGTGTCGAAATAATACCTTCCTAGTTAAGAAGGAGTGTTGAGGTAATTGTAACTTCAGAATGTATTCACTCGTATTTATTATGCATTGTAACCCGATGTTTATTCTAGGATGTGTCTATAATATACTTGAGTCATGTCATGCTCCGATGTCCCTATCGAGAGGTTCTATGATGTAAACAAGTCATGTCAAGTCATTGTGGGTAACCCTCTTATTGGTCAAGGGTTAAAGTCCCCATAGTTCTGGGGCATTAGAATTATTAGACTCTCCTAGAGAATTCAGCCCTAATAGGGTTTTTTCAAGTCGAGAATTAGTATAAATAGAGAGCTAGCCTCTCTATTTATCACACACTCACTCACACTCAGTTGTAGTGCATAGCTGAGGAATAAGAAGACACTGGGGCTAGGAAGAAAGAGTTTACTGCTGTCAAGAGATCATCTTACTGTTTTGGGGTTTTACTTTGGTGTTGATTCTATCTCTAAGGAATTTGTGGGGTTTTCTCCATTTATGGTTTCCCCAAGGATAAACACGGTGTTCATTGTCTCTTGTGTTTGATTGTTGTGCATTTTATTCTTTCACTTAAAGATATTAATGTATTTCTAGCTTAATATCTAACAATGAGGAACAACAACACCATGTAGTGATCAATTACCCCCAAAGGTGAAATGAAAGAAAGCACCAAACATAGGCATGAGGCATGGCAGCATTAAAATATCTCATTCCCTTCTTCCTTTCCCTCAATAACTGTTGGTTTTATTTCTCATCTTGAATTTCCCAATTTCCCCTGGACAACTTGTGCTTCAGGATTGCAAGGATATTTCCTCTTACTTATATATGCTTTGAGTAAAAGTACTACAAAACCCATAATAAACTATATTTGGAACCAAGTACAAAATAAGGCAATGCTTAGGAGCTGCTTAGATTACACTATTTTAATATTTTGGAAAGCATTATACTTTTACTAAAAAAAAAGAGGTGCAACAGTAGGTAGATACTTGCACAATTCCTCCTGTAAGTGCTTCTGGAAGTGGTCCCGTAGGGAAATTAAATAGTCTAGGTCCCTCCCTTGACCTTGAAGCGAGGTCATTCTGAGCTATTATAACCTTTAGTCTGAAATCCTGTACACAACATTTTTGTTCTATCAACCCTTGGAATTGCTAGCTCCTAAGTTTCATATGTAAACATAGCAATATTATTATGAACCTGGGTATCTCGGACCTGTTTTCAGGGCTGAAAATTCCAACAACAAGCGATGCAAGAGTGAGAGCTAAGATCTTGCAATGAGAAGGGTCGCTCACTAGAGCACAGACATGTAAAGTAGTGGAAAAGATAGCAAAGGTCAGAGCGTATATCAGGTGTTCAAAGTTTCACTGCCAATCATGGTATGAAGGAGTCAGCCTCCCTAAATACTTATCAGCACACCCATCAAAGTGAATCTGAACCATGCTGTCCTTGCAAAAATGTATCTCGTGCAAAGATGAACCCAGTCTTTTAAAATCACAGGATATCCAATAATAGCTTTGATACTTATGGCTTATTCTAGCGCATATGTAGGTGTAGCAATCCTCTGTTACTATAGGGAATTATGATCTGAAAAACAGAATATGTAATCAATAAAAACATAAACATAGAAGAAAACAAACCTGGAGACTCAACGTGAAGCTCAATACCAATATTTGACAGTTTCAATTTATGTCCACCAACACCAATCTCATCACCATGTTTAGAATTACCTAAATTCCAACTCCATTTACTCTTCTTAGATCCATCTTCAAGAAGCTTCTTAGATCCAGACAAATTAATTCTAAATCTAGTGATTTATACATCTTCAAGCATCTTCTTAGATCTAAAAAAATTACTTCTAAATCCGGTGATTCGTATAATGGGGAAAGGGTTTCTTTTTCAATGGCCACGGCCCTAGTTTCGTCCTGTTATTTCCCTTCTCTATAAATTCTTTGATCCATTGTCAGTTCTTCTTGTCTGCACTGATGCCATTTCCCTTGATAAGCGAGAAACTCATTGTATAAAAACCCTCGACCATGATTAGGGAATCCAACATTATATCAGGTATATCTTTCTGGTTTGCGGGTTTATAGGTTATTTTGAAATCCTAGCATCCATTTTCAATGTGACTACATTTGAGACAATTAAATCTATTTACTACTTATGAAAATTGTACAATTATGAGGACCATATATAAACAAATATTCAATCTAGATCAATTTTCCCCCGCAGAGGACCATCTATAAAAAAATAATTCAAACTAGATCAATATTCCCTCGTAGATAGGGATAATGGGAATGACATAAATTAGAAGCGATAACCATTCAAATAGTGACAAATTTTAATTTTGATTATTGTATTTAAACATGGTGAATTATTGTATTTAAACATGGTAAAAGAATATCGAGAACAAAGCTTGGAACTACATTATAGAAACTCACAACATTATAAAAATATAGGCCACTTTGTCTCCTTTGTGTTCAAATTCTGCAAGAATGATATTTGGTAAATATTTATCAAGACAAAAAAAATGATAGAATTCACCATGAAATTTAGGAATTATATGTAATAGTGTAATACATAAAGCAAAATGTTAGTGTAAAACCACCATTATATTGATGTTGAGCGGTAAAATGATTTTAAGATACTATGATTTTAAGTATTTTTAATAATATAAATAATATATAGAAATATTAAACAATGTTAATTTTAACTTGTGATTATTTTTATTTTTCATTTTTAAGGTATTTGGTTTTATCTAGGGAAAATTTGACTAACCAACAAAAAATAAAAAAATTTCAAAGATATGTCTCCAATAATTTACATAAACTTGCTAAATGTGCTCCATGCCAAGTTATCTTCTTGAATATACCCCAAGTCAACACCTTGTTATATAGTTATATCCACTGCAACATTTTGGTTTTTAAAGGAGTTGTGGTTTTGCACAAAGGAACACACCACTTACTCTACTTCTTAGTCCTCATTCAAGAACATGGCCTTGTATTGAAGGATTGTAATATAATATCTAGTATGTTTCCATAACTAGACCAAGGTATCTTCCTCTTCCTATAAGTAAATGAAACTCAGTTTCAACTTTTCAATAAAAGTGTTTCATTTTTTAGCTTCATGATCCCCTAGCCCCATAACCCTTAAACTGCCTAACCCTGATCACTTAAACCCTAACACCCTATACCCATAATCCTCTAATCCACCTAAATGTAACCCTCTAACCCTATCTAACCCCCATAATACCTAAATCCCCTAACCACTAAATCTCATAATGTGACCATAGTGACAATCTATGTATTTTATGCACATATACACTAAGCAACTAGCATAAACAATTAACAACTAACTGTTGTAAAGGAAAGTATCCTATGGCTAGGGTTTAAGAGGCCATCAATGTACTGGGGTTGAAAGAGAAATGCACAATGTTCAGCAAGAATATATAAGCAAGATCAGAGATGAGAAAGGTCCACACCTGGCTAACTGAAGGCTGGTCCAAGCTTTCTCTTCAATCCTCTTCTTGCTCCTCTCGCTCCAAGAGACCTGCAAAACAAGTTATACCTTCCTCAAACCATTATGAACACATATAAAGAAATGATAATCAAATAAATCTGAAATAATAATCTGAATAACATCATCATATGATCATAAACAAAGATTCAATCACACATTGAACAATGATTTGGGAAGAAGAAAGACATCACATCTTTATTAATCCCAAAAACAAGTACAAGTATACCTTCTCTTTAGGTTTGGCACCTCACGAAACCTTGATCTAGTTTTTTTGCTTCTATTCTCCAAAGAACTCAGCCTCCAAGCTCTGCAACACAAGGGGAACACCTCCAGGGAAAAGGTGTGGGCAAAGAGAGTCCCGATTCCTCCAGCATAACAATGCAGAAATTCCAGCCCCCTCTCATGGACCTCCCTACCTCTATTTATATGCTAAGGAAGAGTTAGGGGCAAACCCAAAGTGGTTACAACTGAATGAATCAGTTGCATAACTACCCAAACTAACCAAAAAATCAAATTATGTATTTTTAATCTTTTTTAAAATGCATTCGTGGGTTTGCCTTAAGGAAAATCGTGAATGGACAAAAAAACGCATTTTTAGGGTATTGTTTGGGCATTTTCAGACTTTGATGTCTTCTAGAAAGTTTTAGCTAACTGAAATACCTTTCCAACAGTGTAGAGATGAGGTCAAATGGAGTTACAAAACTCAAGATATGGGCCCTCCAAGATAGATGTTTTTTCAGTGACTTTCAATGACTTTCATGAAGTGCCGTCATGCGACGGAAACATGGGAAAGTGGTCATAGGAAGAGATTTGTCATTTCGAGCTATAGCAGATGCCCCCTAATGTGTGAGGTTAGAGGGGAAGATGATAGCTGAAATACATTATAAAGGAAACAACTGAGTATGGAGAGAGCAGAGAATCCAAGATCAAAGGGCTCGAGTGAAGGTACCTGTAAGAGAGATAAATGTCAGAAAAACTGATCTCTGGGACATACACGTCCATATACAAAACATCGCCATAAAGATACAGGCATATCCAACATATGTATAACTGATGAAACTATCATGGTTGCTCAATATGCAAAAAGGCGCCGTATCAAATCTAAAGGAGTAATGGCCACAAATGAACAAGGTGGATACATACTCAACAATCGATCATAGCCACAAAAATACAAGGTGGATCTATGTCTTATAAAAATGTCATATAAAGTATAACAAGGTCTTGCGCAACTTGGGCAATAGAAAAATGATGACAATGCTACTGTCGGCCCCAAGGTCTTCAATCCAAACCGCCCAAAAAAGGTACGAATCCTAACCATGCGAATAAAGGAGTTGAAGTCGAACATGGAGGAAACCATTTGATTACCGGTCAATAATGAGAACCGTTAACAAACACGAGGGAAACCACCTTTAATGAAAATGGTCCCCAAGGTACCTAGTACATTCTAACAAGTGTGATTACAAGGACTTGAAGTCAAACACTTGAAGAATCCATTGAGTAGGAGACATTAAGGTATTCCCAACTACCCAATAGCGAGGGAAATTGCCATTGAGGACAACAATTCCCAAGGTACTATCATAAAACTTTAAATCTCATCCCCAGAGCAAGATGTGTTGTAGTCGATAGGAAGAGATCCATTGGAAGGAAGGCATCAAGGCATCCTTCATCATCCAACACGAGGTAAGTCAAAGACTAATTGGATCTGGAATTGGTACTGAATTTCACGACAAGGAACGCTGAAGACATGATGTAATGAACTGATACCAGGGAATGGCCAACACAAAAGGTCAAGGCAACTGTAGAATGGCCGACAAAGGTTTAATCCTTGAACAGTGAGCACAACACAAAAGTGACTTAGGCAGCTTTTGACATGAAATAGGACCAACGAAACAAATATACAATGTAGGAAACATTGATAGATTCCCCATATAATTGGAAAAGAGACCAACTGGAGGAGTAAGAAAACTCTGAATCAGGATAAGGTCAAAAGACTAGGACCCAACTGTTGATAGACTCAAAACTGGTGCTTTGTTCAAAGAAACAAGACTTGCTGCCATGATGTAAAAAAAACATGGAAATAACCTTCCCCTTCCCTTTCTTTCTTGTAAAAGTTTAATGAGTCCAAGAAAGCAAACTCGAGACCATCTTCATTTTTGGCAAGCTCGAAGAAAATAAAGAAGAATGCTTGATAAGGCACTAATTCGTGGATTTTATGAGCCTGAACTAGTACATGCTCGATGGTGTTTTCATAGTTTAGAGAGTCTGAAAACTCCAAAGAAGACTCCAGGGGGGTCCTTTTTCGTACAATTTAGTCTCCTGAGGCTGAAAAAGTATAAAACAAACCAAAGAAGAACTCTCTTAACTTTCGAAGAAGAAAAGGTGTACCTTTTTCGTAATTAGTCAGGAAGGTCCGAAAAAGGTTAAATTACCACCTACCTAATGCTCCTTCAAAAGCAGCATATAGCCTGCGTTTTACGAGTGTGAAGGAAGGCAAGATCACTCGGAAAGATCCATTTGAGTACGAGAAATGGGGCTTACAACAATAAACTTGATGCTTTGTTCTTTAGGGTTTAATGAGCATGAAAAATACATAAAGTACACTCAGAATCTAATTCATGTTTTGGTCCAGAGCACGAAAAAGAGAAAACTAAGCTCATACCGGGGGTTCCTTTTCCGTAAGTTTAGTCCCTCAGGTCCGGAAAAGTGATAAACCTATGCCTGAGAATACTCTTCTCAATTCAAAAGAAAAGAGAGCAATCCTTTCTCGTATTATTCCACATGGTCCGAGAAAGAGATAACCTACCACCAATGTGGATGCCCATTCACATATTCTTAACGAGCCTGAATGGACAAGTTTACTCGGTAGTCAAGTCTATTTTGAGGAGTCAGATTTGGGCCTAAAGAAACTCAAAATCTTTCCTGTGAAGTTTTAATGAGTCTGAAAAAGTCAACTTGCGGCCTCCTTACTGTTTTTAACGAGATCGAAGGAGAGCAGAAAGAATGCTCTAAATGCGAGGAGACGAGTGTCATAGGCAGGCGAAACTAGTTCCAAGCGCAAGGAACAAACCTATGCATAATGCAAGGAAAGTGAGCAAGATAAGGACACTCGGGGAATGTCTCCTCAAGGTAAAGGCTATCAAGCTGCAAAGGAAAAATGATACAAGGCTGGGCGATAATGAGAACAAAGATGAGGGCTTATACAACGAGCTAAAAGCTTAGAAGCCGGCATCAGGCTCATAAGCGTGAGCAGGGCACATGCAAATGCAATTATGACTTGAACAACAAGGTGAGGTCAGTAAATAGTTATGAATCCAAATAAGAATCATGTCTCAAAGAAACTGCAACATCAGGATCATATTCAGAAGAAAAGATCCGATGCGAGTCACTTTGGTAGAAACACATGTGGTTTTGCTATCTTCTATAAAAGGTAAAGTCAAGGAAGAATCAACCGAAGGAGATTCTATAAAACCAAGGCTCGAGGGTTTATAATCAATAAGATCAACCTCAGAAGGAGAGAAAAAATCAACAAGAGAGATAGATTCTACAGGAACAAACTCAATATCACAGGAGTTGAAAAATTCATAAGAAAAATCAAACTCATCAGGATCACCGACTTGGTGTTCGAAGGAAGAGTCAAAAGACTCAACAAGACCAATATAAGAAGAGAATTCAGGCTTACTAGGCAAATCAGGGTTAAAATTAGTCACAACTGAACCAACATCCAAAAGAAGGTCAGACTGTATCAAAGACTCTAGGAAGACTTCATCCAAAGGAAGGAGATCATCCGAGATAGGACACATGTCTAAACTTTCAAATGGATTAACAGAGTGGAGAGAAGGCTCTACAATCTGTATAGGATGACTCACCAGGTCCACTACTAGGACCAAGTCCTGAGAAGGTAAGCATGAAAACAGAGGCTGCTTCTCAGTAGCAATTGAACACAAAGGACAAGAGGCCACATAGTTCACCTGTGGCAGGTTAGTGTCTATAGAAACACTAGGAATCAATAAAGGAAAGACTTGGTCTCTAGTTGGGTCAGGAGATGGATCAAGAAAATCCAACTGATCGATAGTGACAATTTCTTCACCATGATTAAAGTACATCACATGAATTAATGTTGACACCACAGCTTGCATGGCATAGACATAATCACATCCAAGGAGCATATTGAAGTCCAAGGGGTCTTCTATCACCATGAAGTCAACTAAGACGGTATTCCCACCCAAAGTAACAGGTGTTTGAGCAAGAATTCCCAAGGCTATACAAGTTCTTCTATCAAATGCTAGTAACTAAATAGCAGTCGACACAAGGCTGGGAGATCCCATGCCTCGCCAAGCACGAGCAGACAAAATACTAACTAAGGCTCCTTCATCAACAATACAACGAGCAATCGTGTAAGGTTCATCTTTGACCTTTATCTGGAAAGGTGCAACGGAAGGAAGGCATGGCTCAACTAGGCTATCCCAATCAAGGGAAGCAATCCAAGAGCTTGGTGGGGGTTGATCCGAAGCAAGTGCAGTGCCCCCTTATTCAGTAAGTTCTAAACTGGCAGTGAAGAAAATGTTACTAGTAGACACTTCACTCTCCAAAGGAAGAGTGGAATTGATCGATAATGGAATCGATTCAACCGCTTCATAAAAGTCACTCTCTGAAGGGAGAGTGGGATTAACCAAAGATGACATTGTTTCAATCACATCAGGATCACTCTTCGAAAGAAGAGTGGGATCGACCAAATATGAGATTGGTTCGACCATTTGATCAACCAAAGGTTGAGTAGGTTGTTGAGAAACTATATGTTGTTCAGGAGAAGAAAATCCTTGAGTCTTGGACCACACTCTTTGCACCTCTATGATATAAGGGCATATGTGAGTAAGATGATCTCCCTCACATAACATACAAGGGAACTTAAGTTTGCACTTCGAATGACCAGTTTGCTCAACGGCATCAACATGACTAGCAGTGGCTGACTGTTTGCTCTCAACATGAACTACAGAGGATGAGAGTTTGCCCCCAACATAAAAACCAGAGGCTAGGTGACTGGGTCCAACATCACTAAGAGAGGTTGGTTGTTGAGAGACTTCAGAATGTTCAAAAATGGGATGACCATGAATCCAAACTCTTCGCACCTCCGCGATAGAAGGGCATTTATAAGTAAGGTGGTCTCCCTCACAAAGCTTACAAGGGAACTTGGGCTTATGTTTTGAATGGGTAGTCTTTTCAATAGTGTCAACATGACTCGCAATGGTTGATGGATTGTCTTCAGCATGAACAACAGAGGCTGAGAGACTACCCCCAGCATGAACACTAGAGGCTGAGAGATTGGGTCCAACATGACATGCAGAGGTTGGATGGGCACCACCAACATGAACAACAGAGGTTGAATGGTTAAGATCAACATGCTTTGCAACAGTTGAGTGTGTGCCCCCAGCATGAACAATAGAGGCTAGGTGGATGGATCCAACATGAAAAACAGAGGTTAGAGGGGGAGGTTCAACTTGGACAACAGAGGTTGAATGGGTGCCCTCAACATGCAGGGCAGAGGCTGAGTGACTAGATCCGACATGACCTGGAGAGGTAGGAAGGATCCCACCAGCATGAACACCAGAGGATGGATGGATAGATCTAACATGACTCACATAAGTTGGATGGGGAGGTTCAACTTGAACAACAGAGGTTGAATGAGTGCCATCAGCATGCACTACAGAGGCCGAGTGACTGGATTCGACATGACTTGGAAAGGTTGGAAGGATCCTACCATCATGATCAACAGATGCTAGATGGTGAACATCAACTTGAATTGCAGAGGTTGAGTGCTTAGATCCAACATGACCTGCAGAGGTTGGATAGGTGCCCCCAGCATGAACCATAGAGGCTGGGTGGTGAGGTTCAACTTGACTGGCAGAGGTTGAACGGGTGCCCCCTTGCTTATGTGCTTTCTTCCTATTCCTCCTTCTTTTACTCCTTTTAGATTGTCGGTTACTAGTATCAGTACTTTCACCGCATGAGGTAGAAGGAGGAGGAGAATCAACTACATGTGAAGTAGAAGCAGTGTTTTGATGCCCTTGATATAAGGAGGTTACTTGAGAAGCATCAGGAGAATTCAGGACAGTTGGAGTGGAAAACAATCACACCGGTAGCCCTAGGGTGAATCTAGGTAGATTCAGGGTGGCCATCAAGGGAACACCAACATTCCCTATGAGAGGAATTGTACAAGGAGTTCCCATCATGGGGATCTCTTGGTTGGTGTTCAAAGGGGTGTTAGCCATAGTTTCAAACCAGGAGACAAAGTTTGAGGTTGATAGGCAACCAAAATTACAAAGCACACACCTAAAGGCACACTTAGTACAGACAAACCACACAGCACTCACTAAAAATTCCTAAAGCCAAACAGAAAAACAGGTATAAGATATACTTTCCAGAAGAAAGCTGATAGACAGTTACTTGGAGTCCCTGTAGATGTTCTTAGGCACAAGCGGAGGAAGCACCCACCACCCTCCCACACTTTCTACTGGGGTTACCTTCCAAGACCATCCAAGGTCAACCAGAAATAACCTTCCGGTGTACCTGTGTATGAACCCTGGATGTCAAAGAGACTAAAGGCTACCTTAACTATATTGAAAGTCTGGGGGGGACAGTCGTCAGCCGAACTCATATGCATGGGCAGGGTAGCTGAGCCCGAAACTCTGTATAGGATAGAATCCCTAGATGTGTAAAAGTCCTGAGTTACGTTTTGACAAGGATTCGGAGGGTTATCTCCTATGTCCAAGCCTCCACGTGGCCTCGTGCTTAACTCCCGTTTGAGAGGAGCTTCCCTGATACAATCAAAGTAGAAAAGGATTTACCTAGTGATAGGCCAACTACATCTGAGATTTAAATACTTGTGGAGAGTTTAAACTCCCTAATCCACAAGTCTAGCCTGAGCTAGTTGGTGTATGACCCTATAAAATAAAGCTTACTAATAAATTTTAAATTATATCATTTATTTTAAGGGATGTTTTTAGTCAGAGGGTAAATGGCATGAAACTTATGTGGTGTTTTGACTCAAAATTGAAACAAAATGACTAAGCAAAGAGATATGAAATGCAAAAAGCAAAAACTATTCTCTTTATATTTTCAAATAGAAAACTTGAAAGCCAAAAAAGATCAAATCTTTTTATATTTTTTAATAATTTTTTTTTTTAAAACAATGATATGCCATGCAATCTAGACTAAAAACCTAATCTACATGCATATAAAGAAAACATGTGTTTTTTTATTTTTCTTTTATAAATGCAAAAGAAAAATCAGCCTATCAACTAATGCAAGCAAGTACTATAAGCAAAGAAAATAGACAACTACTCTACAGCCCACAAACAAACCCCAGATTTCCCTAAAGTTAGATATCAACCTCTTTTGAAAAGAAGGCTTACAAAGGTAGACAATCCAACAACTTTGGAATGAAGAGACTGAGCAATAAGACCGACATAAACAAAGGTCAACAAGTCCCAAGTATCAATCTAAACCTACAAACAAAGGCTTCTCAGTACCTTGTCCAACAAGGTCAAGCCAAAGAAGGAGGTGGGGGGGGGGCAAGCAGCAAAAACAAATATAGGTTCTTTTTAATTTTATTTTATAAATGCAAAAGAAAAGCTACCTAAAAATAAAAGTATGAATATAAGAAGAACAAAGCAAAATGAACTTTGCTATACAACCACCAAACAAACTCTAGAATACCCTAAAGTCAGCATAAACCCTACTTGGAAGGAAGGCTTGCATAAGAGACAAGTCAACTATTTTGGCAAGGTGAAGTTAACCAACAAAAGAAGAAGGAAACCAACACCAAAAATATTCTGAAATCAACCAAATATCACTAACAGAGGCTGGCCAAAAACATAAGCCAAAAATCATACCAAGCAAAGGAGGTGGGGGAAAGAGCAAAGAGCAAACCCTAATGCTACAAAAGGGCTTACCACATAGATAAAGAACAACCAAAAGGGATGACACTAACTCCCTGGAATCATGCACCTGCAGACGACACCCAAAAGACCTACCAAATAGCCCACAATAGTAGAAAGAACAACAATGAGGAAAAAACACTGTTTTAGGGGCACGCGGGTATGGGTGGAAAAACTCCCAAAACAGGTCAAAAAACTGCCTTAAGGAGGCAGGGGAGGTGTGCTATCAGATTTATAAAGTGTTCCTAAGTGGAAAGAAGGACCTGAAACAATGCAAAAGGATGAAAGAAATCAAGAGAAACCCCAAACAGACAAGGCTCTCCCCAACGGAGTCGCCAGTTCTGTTGTAAAGGAAAGTATCCTATGGCTAGGCTTTAAGAGGCCATCAACGTACTGGGGTTGAAAGAGAAATGCACAATGTTCAGCAATAATATATAAGCAAGATCAGAGATGAGAAAGGTCCACACCTGGCTAACTGAAGGCTGGTCCAAGCTTTCTCTTCAATCCTCTTCTTGCTCCTCTCGCTCCAAGAGACCTGCAAAACAAGTTATACCTTCCTCAAACCATTATGACCACATATAAAGAAATGATAATCAAATAAATCTGAAATAATAATCTGAATAACATCATCATATAATCATAAACAAAGATTCAATCACACATTGAACAATGATTTGGGAAGAAGAAGGACATCACATCTTTATTAATCCTGAAAACAAGTACAAGTATACCTTCTCTTCAGGTTTGGAACCTCACAAAACTTGATCTAGTTCTGCTGCTTCTCTTCTCCAAAGAACTCAGCCTCCAAGCTCTGCAACACAAGGGGAATACCTCCAGGGAAAAGGTGTGGGCAAAGAGAGTCCTGATTCCTCTAGCATAACAATGCAGAAATTCCAGTCCCCTCCCATGGACCTCCCTACCTCTATTTATATGCTAAGGAAGAGTTAGGGGCAAAGCCAAAGTGGTTATAACTGAATTAATCAGTTTCATAACTACCCAAACTAACCAAAAATCAAATTATGTATTTTTAATATTTTTTTAAATGCATTCGTGGGTTTGCCTTAAGGAAAATCGCGAATGGACAAAAAATGCACTTTTAGGGTATTTTTGGGCATTTTCATACTTTGGTGTCTTCTAGAAAGTTTTAGCTAACTGAAATACCTTTCCAACGATGTAGAGATGAGGTCAAAAAGAGTTATAAAAATGAAGATATGGGTCCTCCAATATAGGTGTTTTTTCAGTGACTTTCAATGACTTTCATGAAGTGCCGTCATGCAACGGAAACATGGGAAAGTGGTCACAGGAAGAGATGTGTCATTTTGAGCTATAACACTAACATCTCACGTAACTAACATAAACAATGAAGTCTTATACTAATATATCTATTCAATGCACCTACCAAACTTGCATGGACAATTCATGATGCACCATAACACATCATTTGATGAAAAATATGAAACTTGTAAAATGAATAGGAAAATAACAAGGACAATTTCATTCCAACAAGACAACCAATTTTTCTTGCTCAAGAAGCATAAAGGGCATTTCCTCTCATAGAATTTCCCTCTATATTATAATGCATGGATTTGATTTTATAGACATTATGTGTCTATTAGTCTCAATATAAGAAGAACATTTACATTTGCATTAAAAATTTATTCAGTGTGTGAAACTCAACATTGCACGTCCTCCAAGAACTTACGAATCTTGACAGGATTATCTTTTGAGTTGAGAACAATAACTCCATGTTATTGATGGATCTTCGACATCACTCAACAATGATGAAGGGTTTCATTTTGCTCCTCCTTTAGCCAAACATATAGAGAATCAATGGCTTTGGTTTTATAAATTAGGATTAATATAAAATTTGACTAACTTGTGTTTTATATAAATATAATATTTGTTTTATTATTATATAATATTTCTTTTAATGGTATTTTTTGGTATAGTATTATGTATAATAAACTTGGATCAAGGATGTTGGTTGAGAAGAGTTGTGCAGATCGTGAATCAGGTGGGTGGTGACGTTAGATGCAAAATTTACCTAGCCACTAATACATAAAGGAGTTTTAAATTGATAGTGATAAGAAGAGGTCATCACTACATTATACGTATCATATGTTGCAAGGTCTATCGTGTAAGAGGTTGAGGAATCAAAATATTTACACAAAACTCCAACATGTGGTCGGACCTCTAGCTTTATTGCATATGGACCTGAGACTGGTTCTAGTTTAACACCCCAGATTAATTATAATTGAGTCTTTGATTGGTTAAAATATTTCTCTTGGTGCTTCCACTAGTTCAATTATTATTGGATCAACTTCTATGACGTTTAAAGGAACTGAGCCTAGTGAAACTACGTTGACTAGTGCAGCTAGTTCAACGGTCATAGATCATGATAGTTATATTGAAGTTAGAAATGCACCTCAATATGGGACTTGCGACTCTTACATTGAAGGATCAACAACTAGATATTATGCTTCTAGGTATTGATATGGTACTAGTTATAGTAACTAATTTGTAATTGTAGGAACATAATTGTCCTTTGGCACGCGCTTAATGGTTTGCTTCAATGGTGCAGTAGCGATAAAGATGATCAAGATCAAATCTGTGCAATTGTTTGGTTCGATCTATGAATATCAAGATGTATAGAAACAATATTACTAATATAAGGTAGACAATTTCCAAAATTTACAAAATTATAACACTCCATTGTCACAATTGCAATTTTTGATGACACAATTAAAATGACTAACATAAATGACTAAGTCATATTCTTCTAGCTAGTCATTTTTTATGTTGTGAATATATTAGTCATTTATGTTAGTCATTTTTAACTATGTCACTTATTATCTAGTCATATATGTTAACTGGTGACTAAATTAGTCATTAATTTTAGTCGTTTATAGTTGGGTTAATCAAAATTGCTCATATTTAGTAGTAAATCACTCGAAAAACCTATGGTGACTAGAATTTTCAGTCACGTAGTAGCTAATTATTCATTTTGTACTAGTTTGCAGTCCATCGTCTAGAACCTCTTCAAGATCTCTATTGCATGATTTCCTTATCCAAGGGAAATTCCATCTGCACTCTCCCACACCTCCATGCCTCATACCCAAGTTCTTCATCTCGAAATCGGAAGCAAGTCTCCTTCTTGCATCTTTAATGAGTTACTATTTTCCTTTTAGGAATCAGTCATCAACATATAATAGGAGCATCACTAGTCTTCTGCCTTCAACCTTGAAGTAAAGGTTGGAATCTTCTTTACTCTCAGTAAATTATAGAGCCAACAGTAATCTGTCCATCATGTCATATCATGTCGAACCTCTGGATCTTCTGCATTCACTCCCTTTGAAGCAGAGCATCATTCTCCCTCTACCTTTCGTACTCTATGTCTTCTATACTAGAGTGACAAGTATCCTCCTCTACTACTAATATTCTATGTATCCATATAGGGTCACTGGATACCAAGATCCTCTATCTTGAACCTTTTCAAAAGTTCTTCTCGCACCCATCTGTGAGCTTGCCATCCTCTATAGGATTTCATCTTCAACCTTGTAGCAAAGGTTAAAATTTTCATCAATCTAGGTGATATTCAAGATCCTCATGTGTGTGTTATCCCATGGGTGTCTTTCAATATCGTACAAGGCCTTCTTTAATTTGCACACATGAGTCTGTCTGTCATGTGCCTCAACTCCCACTGGCTGCAAATGTCTCTCATAGTCTATTCCTTCTTTCTGTGAGAAGCCTCGTGCTATGAATATTTCCTTGTATCCCACGATGTTGTCATCTATTTCATGCTAGATCTTGTAGATCCATATGGAAGATACTACGGACTTCCCTTTGGGTCTTAATACTGCATCCTAGACATCATTCTTCTTCTTGGATATTTCTCCATAGCTGGAAGGTTCTGCATCAATGACGTCGCTCAACAATGTCACATAACTACACTGTGTCTGAGACCTCTTTCTTTCTTTGAAATTATCTTCATATTATTCTTCATATTGTATTATTTCTCGAATTGTTGTCACTTGTTCTTCAGAACAAGTCTCATCAATCTTTTCTTTAAGGTGATTGTACACAATCTTTACTACAAGTAAAATGCATTAGTTGTATGGTTAGAAACATTTCATAAGGCATATTCATAATGGAAAATTATTATGCATAAAGATATAATCATGCAACTATTTTATCCAATACAACATCCATCCATATCTCATGGAAACTTTCCAGATGCCTTCCATCTCTACCATGACATCATTGAGTTTGTACACTAATCCAATATGTCAACAAAGAGGTTTCGTTCTAGATAAGTAGCAATGGAGAGTTGTATAGCACCATGAGATACTTACCCATCACATGCATATTAGTAGAATACTATCATTAATGCAAACATTCTACAACTAAACAATGTCATATAAACAACTAGATATATAGGAAAATACAATTCAAATACTTATCCTTATTTGTTTCATGGGTAGACTCCTTCTTGATCCTTTAGCGTCATCATCTACTTCATTCATAACATCATCATTTCTTATCGAAATGCTAAGATGGATAAGAGGTTATTCAAAATTGAGTCCTTCATATTCCTCATCATTTGAGGTATCTTCTTTGAATCATGAGAGCTTGATCTTCAGTTGCTCACATCTTGTCTTCTCTTATTATGAGTCAAGCTTCTTCTTGTGTGCACTCTTCCTGGAGTTTGTCGAAGGTAATCACTTCCTTCCAGTGAAAATTCCTTGAATGAATGAATCCCATGATCCTAGGATGTCGTTCAAGGTGGTTATAAAAATATCTTATTCTTCTTTGATTGATTTGTAATAGCATCAACCACTTCCTTTTGGTGTCTTCAGGGATGACACATGAGAGATGATCTTTAATAGAATCTGCAATGATCTATCCTTAGCCACATCTCCCTATGGCTCTTAGAACTGATCTAAGTCAATTTATTCAAGGATAATGGAGGTCCTATAATTCCATACTTGGAATTTGTTAGCTTCACCAATATCTTCATCAAGATGGTGTGATAGGTCATTTTTAAATGAGAACCTCAAATGTAAATAGAAAAAGATTACATCTTATGGATTTGAGGTGTCCATCCTAGTTCTAGATCTGGCTGATCTAGGTTTTGTCAGAGAGACCCTAATTTTCTAAACTTGGAATATCTTAGATCTTATTAGATATAAATATGTTCCTCCTTAAATAGCGCCGAGAGGCATACTCATTTTCCCAAAACTATGATTAGAACTGCAAAATATCAGATTCCCTAGTTTTCTTCAATTTCTTCTACAAAATTTCTTGATATTGTTTCTGCACTGTATCCAAAATTACTTCTCCTCTATGTCTAAAACTTCACACTAAGGTAGCCTCATTTATCCCCTTTCCAACATCATAGGTTTTAGCAGAATTGGTTTCTCCAATTGAGAGTTATGAGATGGTTCCCAAGGTGTCTTGTTTCAATATTGTTCAACATAGCAAATTTATTCAGACTTCCATGTGTCACTATTTCACCTTCAGGGTGTGAAAAATTTACCACAGAAATTACAGTATTTTCCCTATCTGGAAAATCTTGTGAAATTTCATTTGGAACTTCGTATCCCAAGATATAATAATTTTCCCTAGGTGTCCTGTTTAGGGATGAATCTATGGAGAGGCTGGAACCTTGATTTGGAGGAATCATATCTCTCATAATATAGTGAATCAGAGGCTGAACCATTTACAAAGGGTACATCATGAATTTATATTCATCCTATAAAAATTTTGGCTCCTGATCCTTCTCCAATCTCGAGATATAGCAAATGCACCAAAATGACTAGTTTTAGTCATTTAGGGTTTTCTCATCCGGGGTCAAATTAGGCTTTGACTTTCCCAGAGTTTTACCCAACCAAAAATTTCGATCTTGGTCTCTAAATTTCTATTTTAAGGAGGAGAGAAATACTATGCTAGGCTCACTCAAAAATTCCACTTCTGTGAAAAGCCGGAATTTCCCGCTGTAGTGGTAGGTCAAAAACTGAAAATGCTCAGAATTAGATTCTGCTTCAACAGAAAGATGTGCCCTTCAATGGAGAGTCAACCCAGCCTCATTTTGCTAATGATCTATGGAGAGAGACCTGAAAAGTAAGAATCCCTAGATTTTGTAGCTACAGAGTGTCCTGTTCTCACATTACCTCTGATACCAGGTTAGATTTTTATCATTCAAGCAATATGATCTTAGGATCTTATCTGAGAGAATAATATGCACAACAATAATCACAAGAGACAAGACACACAAAGAGTTTTCCTCATGGAAACCATAAAGGAGAAAACCCCACACCTTCCTCTGAGATAAAATGAGCACTAATGGAAAACCTAAAACCAAAAGATTGAAAGATGATCTCTGACAGTTTTTCTCTCTCTCACTTCTGCGAGCTTCTCTTCTCTCAATCATGAGCTCTATTTGAGTGAGTGTGTGTTACAAATAGAGAGGCTCACTCTCTATTTATACTAGTTTTCAACTTGACAATTACTTAACAGGTCCGAATTCACTAGGAGAGTCTAATAACCCTAGTGCCCCTCAACTGTGGGGACTTTTCCCCCCAATCAACAAAGGAGGGTTAACCTCTATGAATTTACATCACTTTATTACATTAATGATTCTCCGGATAGAAACATAGGGGTACAATGAAATACAATACATAAGATATACAAGTGAATACATTTTGAAGTGAAAATACATCGACATCTTTGGTAGCAAATACTTTATGTAGGGTTCTCTTTAGTAGTAACTTATGGAGTGATGTAGTTAAGAGGAAACATAGTAAAACTGTTTTTATTCATCAATGGTTAAGAGATTTGTAATGCCCCATTTTGACCTTATTACCTAGACTATCATTACCGAATGTATTCACTTATTATTGTGGACATATGGATTTATTCTTTTGAAGAAATTATATATATATATATATATATATATATATATATATAGATATATATGTGTGTGTGTGTGTGTGTGTGTGTGTGTGAGATGTTAATGTTATGAGTTATGATCCTATTTTCATTGCATCTTTGGCTTGCAAATTCAATAGATAATGGTACATAGATACCAATTTGAGTTATGTTTAATTAAATGATTACGATGCCATATGCATGGTGAAAATGATTATATTGTTGTAGTTAGTATTAACAAATTATGTATGTACATGTTGATGATGGCACAACATTTTGTTATGATATTGGCCGACAAATTTAAAAGAGATAAGGGACAGCTCATTTCCACAAATTGGAAGCACCTCGAAGGAATGATTTCGAAAAGAGATGTGGTATGTGAATGAATTATTATGATAATGTATGATCACTATGTTATTATCATGATGTGTGGAAATGTGTAGGGTTTAGGGAAATCCCAAATTCCCAAAATTTTTATTCAATGACAAAACTTGAGTACCATAGTTGCAATGCAATCACTATGTCGATGTAGACACTGTCCCTTATTTCATTAGGGGGTGGAGGTGTTTCCCACCATCTATCCCTGAAACCTGGAGTCATGGGAGGTCTGTGCTACAGCATGCTCCTCAAGGTGTGTGATGATGACTAGTGGGTGTCTCCTAGGTAATATTGGTCAATGGAGTCGACACTTCCACTTACGTGTTCTAACTAGAGTTAGGTCATGTAGTAGGGCGTTCGCCCTTGCTACAAGTAGGAACAACTCCCTTTCATCTATAGGGAAAAAGGGTAGGGTTCTTGTGAGAATGGAAAAAAAATAGACAGAAATAGATAAAAATAAATGAAACAAAACCCCTACATACAAGGTTAGGGATAAGCTCCACAACCTCGCATCAAACTGTTAGAGAACAAAGAACTGGCTGTAGCAAAACTTGCGACAACCTCCAATCAAAACATTAAGGAATAAACCTGCAAACAAAGATATGTTAGGAAAAAATACAATGCAACTAAAGGAAAAGACAAATATACTTTCTCTAGTTTGAATGGGCCACCATCCGCTAGATTGGGAGAGCACCTCTCAATGGATGGGAGCTATGGCTGAATGGAGGAATAGAGAAGAGGGAGGGTGAATTACTTGACCACCAGAACCTTTGAATGTAAGTGAAGAGATATTTGAACATGTTGATTCTGATATGTCTGATAGTGATGATTTTATTGCAGATCCTAACATCCCTACAAGGCCAAAATGGGCAGCCAAGACCATTCATGCAGCTAGAGAGCTAGCTGGAAATCCTAATGACCCTAGGAGGACTAGATCTAAATTTGAGAGTGCTCTATGCATGAAATATCCTATGTTTGTTGAGAAATGCTATCTGATGGTGGAATCAGATCCTCAAACATATGAATATGCAGTAGGAGATCCAATATGGCAAGTAGCCATGAAGGAAGAGTTCAACTCACTCCAGAAGAATAACACTTGGGAGCTGGTTGATCTTCCCCCGGGGAGGAAGCTAGTTCAGTGTAAGTGGGTGTACAAGACCAAATTTGCTGCTGATGGTTCACCTCTGAAGTACAATGCCATATTGGTAGCTAATGGCTACTCATAGGTTCATGGCATAGAATACAATGAGACCTTTGCACAAGTGGCAAAGATGGACTCCATCAGGCTAGCCTTAGCCATTGCAGCTTCAAAGCAATGGGAAGTACATCACATGGATGTGAAGTGTGCTTTCCTGAATGGAGATCTCACTGAAGAGATATACATGCAGCAGCCTCAAGGATTTGCTACTAACCCATCTCTTGTGTGCAGGCTAAAGAATTCATTGTATGGGCTTAAGCAAGCCCCCAGGGCTTGGTATGCCAAGATTGATAGCTTTCTGCTATCACTGAATTTTGTTCGATGTAAATCAGATCCAAATGTCTATTTGAAGTTGATTAATGGTTCATGAATGACCATTTTTTTATATGTTGATGACCTCCTCATTACAAGAAGCTCAAAGGATGAAATTGCTTCCTTGAAGGGTGCAATGAACCAAGCCTTCTCCATGACATATTTGAGGCTATTGAGCCAATTCTTGGGGCTTCAAATAGCTCAACCAAAGCTGGAATCAAGGTGCACCAGTCCAAGTATGCCTTGGATTTTCTGAACAAATTCAGAATGAAGGATTGCAAGCCAAGCAAGACTCCTTTCCTTTCACGAGTGAAGCTTGAAGAAGTTGATTCTTCACCTATGGTAAACAATACACTGTATAGGCAATTGATTGGATGTTTGTTGTATCTTACACATAATAGACCTGATATTTATTATGCAGTAAGTGTGGCTTCTAGATACATGGATCAGCCTCATGAGATCCATTGGAAAGAAGCCAAAAGGATCCTTAACATTGTTCAGGGAACAAGGACACATGTGATCTTCTATAAAGCTAAATCTGATCTTGATTTGATTGGGTTCATTGACAGTGATTGGGTAGGTGATAGCACAGAAAAAAAGTCAACATCAGGATATGTGTTCATGCTTGTAGAAGGGCCAATCAGCTGGTCAAGCAAGAAATAGAGTGCCATTGCACTCTCATCTACAGAAGCAGAGTACAGAGGAGTTGTAAATGCAGCAACTCAATGTTTATGGTTGCAGGGGTTACTTGGAGAATGTGGCTTCGAATCAGAATACTCAACTACTATCTACTATGATAATCAGCATACCATTTGAATCTGCAATGATCCATTTCAAAAGCAGAGAACCAAACACATTGAGATCCATATGCACTACATCAGACAGCTTGTGCATCATGGCACCATTCACCCACTCTTTTGTTCATCTTCAGAACAAGTACCTGATATCTTCACCAAAGCATTTTGTGAGAAGACATTCAGCAATCTCAAATCACTACTGGGGATTGCTGATCATGCTGTGAAGCATGAGTGATGACAATATTTTCAAATTTTGTTTTACAGTCCATGTTTAAGGGAGGATTTTCCCACTGGGTTTTTGCCTCTTTCCTTGGTTAAATGGACATGCAGTATGTAAAGGGTGACTAAGCCTTGTTGCTAGGACCTATAATTTTCTGATATATTGCTCATAAGTCAGGATTAATGGGGTGTGTTAGAATAATCAACCAATAGTTAGCTACCTTAGACATTAATTCATCCATTTTTGTCTTATTTTCCTAGTTTCCATATTCCACCTTATGCAAGTTGTCATCTACACATCCATAGTGGTCAAACATGCTAATTTTCAGTCATGGAGTGCTTGGGAAACCTCTTGGAATTAAATCTACTTTATTCTCGGCCTCCCTAGCGCATGTCTTCTTTTTCTGCTTTATTTCCTGCTTTTTCAGTGCTTTAAGGCAATTGGGAAAGTTTGACTAGGTGAGATTAACTTGTTTTTTGTCCTCCACATCCTCCACTCTTTTCTCCTATGAAAATCATGTATGAGTTTTCCTTCCATCCACTATTAGCTTACCTAATTTATTTTTCCAATTCGTGAGCTCCTAGACATTTTTGGAAACTGCTTTATGCACCTATGGGGGATTTGCTTAGATTTAGTAAGCCTGCTTTTGACTAGATTCGAATGGCAACTTCATGCATTCAAATAACTCATGTAATTATTTATTGTGGCAGCCTATGAATTCATAGGGTTGGCTATTGTACACTTATTCTTGTGGCTATGATCGATTCTTGAGCATGGATCCACCTTGTTCACTTATGGCCATGACTCCTTTAGATTTTATGGGGCACCTTTTTGCATATTTTTCGACCATGATAGTTACATAAATTATACAAATGTTGGATATTCTTGTATATTTATGGTGATGCTTTGTATATGACATGTATTTCCCAGAGATTCAGTTTTATCTAACATTTATCTTTCTTTTCGGTACCTCTGTTTGAGCCTATGATATTGGAGTCTCTCCTCGACTCCATGTATTGACTGTTTCCTTTTTTATAATCTATTTCTTCTATCATCTTCCCCTATAACCTCATACATTATGGGGAATCTGTTATAGCCTAAAATGACACATCTCTTCTTGTGATCACTTTCCCATGTTTTCGTCGCATGTTGACACTTCCATGATGACACTTCATGAAAGTCACTAAAAAAAACCTATAATGGAAAATCCATATCTAGAATTTTGTAACTCTGTTTGACCTATTCTATAGACCGTTGGAAATGTATATGAGTTAGGAAAACCATTTTAGAAGGCACCAAAGCCTAAAAATGGATGAAAGAAACCTTAAAATTATATTTTTTGGACCCGTTTGTGACTTTTATTTAGAAAACAAACGATTTTACCTTGCACTAGTGACTCTCCTTCATCAAAACCATAATTTTCACCCGAAGTGGCAAAAAAAATACAAAAATATGATTAATTCTCAAATTAGTATTGGTTTGGCTAGTTTTGGAATTGATTTAGTAGTTGTAAATGATCCCTATTCCACCCCTACTCTCAAGAAAGTATATAAGAGAGGAAGAGAGGTCTATAGATGAGACTTGAACCTTTGCATTGTTATGCTGGTGGAATTGGGACTCTCATCCCCCCTACCTTTTCCCTATATGATATCTCCTTGTGTTGCAGAGATTGGAGGCTGAGATCGTTGGATAAGAGAAACAAAAGAACTAGATCAAATTTTCATGAGGTGCCTAGAAAGAGGAGAAGGTGAACTATGTACTTCTTCCACTTGATTAAAAAAAGATGTGATGTCCTTCTGCTTCCCAACTCATTATTCAATGTTTGTTGAATATATGTTATGATCATATGATGATGCTTATCATATTATGGTTTTATGTTTTACTAAACATAATTTCCTTTCATATAGTCAAATTGGTTTGAGGAAGGTTAAGATTGTTTTGCAAGTTCCTTGGAGCAAGAGGAGAAAGAGGAAGGGCTAGAGAAAGCTTGGAACAACCTTCAGTGAATCAAGCATGGACATCACTTATCCATTAATATTGCTTAGATTTTCTTATTGAACATTATACATCTATATTTCAACCCTAATATATTGATGGCCTCTTAACCCCCAACCATAGGAACACTTTCCTCTAGAACACACCTTAAGTCAATATCTAGTTGAACCTAGACGGGTTCACCTAATAGTTGCAAATCATGTGACGATATACCTAAATGGTATGATATAATTTGGACTATACTGTTAGTTTTTCAACATTAAGCTAGCATTATGTTAGGATCTTTACTGAGAGAATAACAAGTACAACAATCAAACACAAGAGACAATGAACACAGTGTTTTTGATCGGGGAAACTATAAATGGAGAAAACCCCGCAACTTCCTAAGAGATAGAATCAACATAAGATGTAAAACCCCAAAATAGTAAGATGCACTCTCGACAACAGTAGTCTTCTTCTTGTCTAGTCCCAGTGTATTTCCTTCCTCACTTATGCGCTCCACTTGAGTGAGTGAGTGATGTGTGTGATAAATAGAGAGGCTCACTCTCTATTTATATTCTTTCGTTCACTTAAAGTGCACTCAATCACTTCGACCTCACTTAAAAATTACTTACTAGAGTCGACATCTCTAGGAGTGTCTAATAACCCTAGTGCCCTGAAACTATGGGGACTTTAACTCTTACACAATCAGAGAGTTACCCACTATGACTTGACATGACTTACTTACATTATTGATCCCCCCCGATCGGAACATCAAGGCATGACAACATGACTCAAATACATAATAGATACATCCCAGAATAAACATCGGGTTACAATACATAAGATACATAAATGAATACATTTCAAAGTTACAAATACATCAACACTCCCTCTTAACTAGGAAGGTATTCTTTTGACACAAATTTCAGCACTGGTCTTCTTCTCTGTATCAACTGGATCATCTCAAGTCTTCTGAGTCTTCAATTCATCATCATCGTTCGAATCTAGATCATCTCTCGATCATCATGGAACATCATCACTGGATCTGGATCATCTTTTGATCTGGATCATCATGGAACATCATCACTGGATCTGGATCATCTCTTGATCTAGATCATCACGGAACATCATCACTGGATCTGGATCATCTCTCGATCTGGATCATCATGGATCTAGATCATCTCTCGATCTGGATCAACTTCACTGGACTGGATCTGGATCATCACTCGATCTGGATCATCACTGCTGGATCTAGATCATCACTCGATCTGGATCTCTCGGAGTCATCATAACTAGATCTGGATCTCTCGGAGTCATCATAACTGGATCTGGATCATAGCTTGATCTGGATCTCACCTGGTTATCATCATGTGTGTACTATCTCATCATAGGAAGTTCTATAGAGCCAACCTTCTTTCATGCTGGTTGTAGGCCTAGCCATCAGGTAGGTCTTCACCTAGCACTTACATTTGACCTACTCATTAGAAAGGCACGCCCAACACTCACATCTAATCATGTAGTAAACTACAATCGCATCAGAAAGGCCCAGCACTCACATTCACCAGAATGGTAGGCACATATACTACCATCTGTGAAATGGCTTCAGCACTTATATCTAACCTACTCGTTAGAAAGGCATACTTCCATCCAGGCAGGAACACATCCTATTCACAGTGATGAAAGATTTCCATACTTTCATCCAGGATAGAATCGCATCCTACTCACAATGATGGAAGACTTCTATCTAGGCAGGAACACATCCTACTCACAGTGATGAAATATTTCCATACTTTCATCCAGGCTAGAATCGCATCCTTCTCATAGTGATAGAAGATTTCTACACTTACATTTGACCTGGTAGGAACCAAATCCTACACCCTCATCAGAAGGGCATGCACTCACATCTGACCTGGTAGGAACTGAATCCTACACCCTTGTCAGAATGGCCCCCACTCCCAGACTGAGCTATCTAGTAATGGACCAGGTGCCTCCACTCTCTCGGAGAGTGGCAGTTGCCCTTACATCCGTCCTAATCGACAGAATGGATAGGACTCATATCTAACATGGAAGGAACTGAATCCTCTCACCATGACAGAATGGCTCAGCCCTTACATTTGACCTGCTCGTTAGAATGGATTTGGATCCTTAGCACTCATATTTGACATCGAAGGAATTGAATCCTCTCACCATGAATGAATGGCTTAGCCCTTACATCTGACCTCCTCGTCAAAATGGCTTTGGGACTCATCACTTTCCCTTGGAGGAAACCTCGATTTGGAGAACACCAAGGTTCTCCCTGAAGTACTCAAACTTCACTCTAGCTAATGGCTTCATCAACATGTCAGCTATCTGTTCCTCCGTCGCAACATACTGGAGCTTCACTGCTCCTCTCTGTACCATATCCCTGATATAGTGATACTTGATCTCGATGTGCATCGACTTGTCATGGAACACTGGATTCTTTGACAACTTCACGCAACTCTGGTTGTCACAATGTATACAAGTAGCATCCAACTGGAGATCAAATATATCGGTCAGTAGGTTCTGCACCCATACTTCCTCAAAACTAGTTGAACAAGCTGTGACATACTCTGCTTCAGCTGTACTTAGTGCCACATAGGATTGCTTCCTACTAAACCAAGAGATCACACCTAATCCCATACTGAAGCAACATCCTGAAGTACTCTTCCTGTTGATGGCACTGCCTACCCAATCTGAATCAACATAACCCTCCAGGTTAATCTTTTGATTCGCATCATACTTGAGCCCATAATCAATTGTACCCCTCAGGTACCTCAGAATATGCTTTGCAGCAGTCAAGTGAACACTTCTCAGATCTGTTAAGTACTGGCTCAAGGTGCTCACAGCAAAGAAAATGTTTGGTCTCATGTTCGTCAAGTACATCAATGAGCCAATCGTCTGACAATACATCGTAGCATCAACCGAATTTGATGAGGCATCACTCAATAGGTTCAAGTTTAATGCCATACGTGTGGCCATAGCTTTGCAGTCCATCATCCCAAACCTCTTCAGGATATCTACTGCATACTTCCCTTGTCTAAGGAAGATTCCATCTGTACTCTGCCACACCTCCATACCTAGAAAGTAATGCATCATCCCCAAGTCCTTCATCTCGTACTCGACAGCAAGCTTTCTCTTTGTATCAGCAATCAACCCATCCATTCCTGTCACGAATAGATCATCTACATATAGTAGAAGCATCACTGGGTTGCCATCTTCAACCTTGTAATAAAGGTTGGAATCTGCTTTACTCTTGGTAAATCCCAAACTGGATAGAAAGCTATCAATTCTTCCATACCATGTCTTGGGTGCCTGTTTCAAACCATACAGGGCTTTCTTCAATCTGCATACATGAGACTCCCTATCATGTGTCTCAAAACCGAGTGGTTGTTCTACATACACTTCCTCTTCCACTACACCATTCAAGAAGGTAGTATTGACCTCCATTTGGTGTATCTTCCATTTCATCACTACAGCTAGAGCAAGTACTGATCTGATGGAAGTGTATCTAGTTATAGGTGCAAAGGTCTCTTCATAGTATATTCCCTCTTTCTGAGAGAAACCTCGAGCTACAAATCTTGCCTTATACTTTTCAATGCTACCGTCTGCAGCATGCTTGATCTTGTAGATCCATTTGGAAGTTACAACTGACTTCCCTTCTAGTCTTGGGACAACATCCCAAAAATCATTCTTCATGATCGATTGGTACTCTTCGATCATAGCATCCTTCCATTCTTTCTGTTCTGCCGCTTCTTCATAACTGGAAGGTTCCTTATCAATGAAATCACATAGTAAAGCTACATACTCGGAATTGGATCTGGTCCTCTTTCTTTCTCTGTGATTCTCTTTTGGATCCCCATATCTTTCCACACCTTGGATAAGTTCTTGTACCCAAGCAACTTTCCTCTTATGAGGATTCTTCTCCAGAGGTGGATCTACAGGTCTTTGTGGTTCTTCAAATTCTTGATCTTCTTCTCGAGTTTCTTCATTCATGGTTGTATCATGAATTTTGGATGCTTTTGCTTCTTCAGGTTCTTCAGGAGGTCTCTTTCTGGATTTGTTGTAAGCTATGTCTTCATCAAATGTCACATCCATGCTAATGTCAATCTTCTTATATCCTAGGAAATTAATTCTATAAGCCTCGAGATTTTAGAGTATCCCACAAATATGCCCTTCTTTCTTGAAGGATCTAATTTAGTCCTCTTTTCTTTTGGAATGTGGATGTACACAAGACAACTGAATATTCTGAGATGGTTGACTTCCGGTTTATTTCCAGAGAAGACTTCTTCAGGAGTCTTGTTCTTGAGTTCTCTATGTGCAGTACAGTTCTGTACATACACCATTGTTCTAGCAGCTTCTGCCCAAAGATGCATAGGAAGGTCTTGATCATGAAGCATTGCTTTTGTAGCTTCCATGATAGTTCTGTTCTTTCCTTCTGCAACCTGATTCTATTGTGGATTATAAGGAGTGGACAACTTCCTCTTAATCCCTGATTCCTTGCATAGCTCTTTGAATTCATTTGAAGTGAATTCTCCACCATTATTTGATCGAATGGTCTTGATCTTATTTTCAGTATGGTTTTCGATCAAGGCTTTGAATTCTTTAAAATTGTTGAATACTTCATCTTTGTTCTTCATAAAGTAAACCCATGTCTTCCAAGAAAAGTCATCAATAAAAGAAACATAATATGCATACCCGCTTAGAGAGTTTGATGACATAGGACCGCATACATCAGAGTGGATGATTTCCATGATTCCTTTTGCTTTGCTTTCACTGCTTGGAAATGTCTTCTTTGTATTCTTTCCTTTCGCACATCCTTTGCAGACCCCATCATGTTTTGCTTGAATTTCTGGAAGACCTTTGACAGCTTTGCTTGCAATAGGTAGTGCTCTGTAATGCACATGTGCAAGTCTTCTATTCCAAAGTTCACTTGGCTCTACTGTGTCATAGACCAAGGCTTGTTCTGGATGGCCCTTCAGTTTGTATAAACCTCCTTCTTGTTGTCCAATTACTACCGCATCATCGATAGTCTTTCCTTTTGGCCACATAATGACTTGACCATCTATGAATGCAACTCGCATTCCTTTTGCATCCAATGCTGATATGGAGAGAAGGTTCTTCTTCAGTCCTGGTACAAATAATACTTCTTTCATTGTTAGAGATTTTCCAGAATCTAACTTATATGAAGATTCCCCACTACCTTTTATTGGATATTGGTACTCATCTCCTAGCTTCACCTTGTGAGGTGATTCAGGTTCTAACAGTCTTACAAAGGATTCCTTGAATCCAGTCATATGTTTGGAAGCCCCACTGTCTATAAGCCAATCATCACTTCCATGAGTAATGTTACCTATGAGAGTTGATATCAAAACATATTCATCCTTGCTTGAAGAATCTTCACTTTCATATCTGGATCTCTTTCTGGATGGTTCATCATCCTCTACAGCATGAGCATGATGTCTTCTTTTGTTGCTCTTCTTTACTATCTTCTGTTTGTTAGGACAATTCCTTGCATAGTGTCCTGCTTCATTGTTAGGGCGCGCACCTCAACGGTCCTTAAGATGGGTAACTCCGCGGGTTTGAATGAAAATAGTCTTAGGGGTGTCGGGGGTTAAATCAAAGTCTTCTATTGTAATAAACCCGTAGCTTAAGACCAGGGTTTAGGGTTTTGGGTGCCCATGGTATTGAATCCATGTTTTTGTAAACAGTGCGCTATAAATAGGCACTTGTGTAAATAAGAAAGGTTAGGTTTTATGATGTAAGAAAGATTAAGGTGAAGTTAAGGCTGATTTTGTAAAGAAAGGTTAAGTCCCAGCTGTGTGCGCAGAGGGTTTTTGTAAGAAGATTGAGAAAAGATCTGCAGCTGTGTGCGCAGAGGCCTGCTGCTATGTGCGCGGCTGTTAAGGACTGAAGGGATCTGCAGCTGAGTGCACAGATCGAACTGTGGTTTTGTAGCAAGTTGAATAAAACACAGTTTGTGGACGTAGCCCCTACCCTGGGGGTGAACCACGTTATATTTGGTGTTGTGGTTTCTTGTGTTGTTTCTATTTCTGTTGTATTTTATGCATTAATAACTGTATACATTTGATAACTTAGATCACTGCTAATAACAAGCTTCGCTGTGAATTCCCTTTAGTGGGTTAAGCAAGTCACGGTTGTTTATCTATCTGCGAAGTTGTGTAAAAGTGAATGACACAGCTGTGTAATTATTGATTAATAAGTTAGTAAAGGCTAAGGTACAGTAATATCCCTCTCTACTTGCAGAAACCTGATTCTGCGGCACCCCATTGCTGTTTCGGGTGAGACTGCAACCTGTGCGCAGGTTGTTGCCGAAAGGGCCAACACAGTGGGTCTTTTGTTGGTGTGACATAAAAGTATTAAACCCGGGTCTGCCCTACTGCCCAACAAATTGGTTCCGTTTCCAGTTGAACTCAGTATCTGCTAAAGAGGGGTTTACGTCGTACCTTGAGGGCTATGTTCTAGAGGCCCTTTGTGACGGAAATCGGTGATTGGTTTGCTGAGACTTATCTGCAATTCGCGCAACAAGAGAACACAAATTCACGTTGTAGCGCATGTGACTTTTTCCAAAGGTATGTTTTTTGTGATGCTTATGAAATTTTTTTTAGTAGTATCCACATAGAGTTGCACCAGTGGTTGTCTAGGTTAATAGAAAGAAGGATGAACTTCCAAGCTCGACGGGTTCCCACGTGGACCCCCACAAGGGTCAATCTTGTGCAACACGTGAACAACGAGGTATCCCTCGCTGTTGATTTCTGGACAACGTGCACATTGGAAGATTTTGTAACAGAGTTTGCCATTAACACAAGTACCTCCTTTAGCGAAGCTGAATGGCAGTTCTTCAAAGGTCCCCGTGGTAAGTTTTTGAATTCATTAATCTTGCGGATTAAAATACTATTGGCTGAGAAGGGTATATTGTAGTTTGAATCAAACTGCTAGCTTTGTAGTACTAACATATGTTTGCAAGTGATAATACCTTCGACGAGCAAAGTGGTTTGCTGCGAAGTGGAAAAAGGTACAAAAGAGATTTTGACTCCTATTCCTTAGGTCAGGCTACCGCATCTTCCCCTGTGAATTCTGAAGAGTCAGGCTCTGAGGAAATCCCTTCGCTTGGAAACCCCCCTGTCACCCCGCAGCGAAGCCCTGTTACCCCTGAAATTCCATTGCAGTCTGACAGTCAACCAAGTCCAAGTATTTTGGCCACAGGCCAGTCTGTCCCTGTAACTCCCTCCCCATCAACGTCCTGCCCCCCTCCCAGAACTGCCATGGCCCACCTGGTTGATGACATTAAGCTCCCCATATTCAAAGGCACGGGATTAGAGGACCCCGAACAGTTCTGGTTTTTATGTGAAGCAGTATGGAATGCGAAGAAAATTGCAGACCCAGATGTGAGAGCCGCGCAGCTCATTACTTCTTTCCAGGATAGGGATTTGACCTAGTTCATGAAGTTCTCCAGTACTCAAAGCCCTATGCTAGATGAGATTAAGGCAGCAATAATCAAAGAATTTAGAAAGCCTAAATCGAAATCGCAGAGAATCACCGAACTCAAAGAGATTCAACAGCGGTGCAGCGAATCTATGTGGGACTTTGACCAGAGACTCAAAGTCCTCCTCGACCAAGTCAGCTTTACCATTAGTCTTGCGCAGCACAAGGAATGGTTTATAGCGGCATTATTACCACATATCAGAACTCCGCTCATGCAAGAGAAGGTTGCTGACTAGCAAGAGGCTCTGGAAATCGCAATGAAGCTGGAGACTGCCCCTGTCGAAGATGATTCTGGTATTGCTCAAATCCAAGCACAGCTAGCTGCGATGGCCCTGGAACTTCACGAGATGAAAAAGGGAAAACCTAATCGCGAAGAGGTTTGGTGTACGCAATGTCAGACCGAAGGTCACGACAAGGAACGGTGCCCTCTGGTAAGCAAGTACTTACGTACAGGTGCCTCAGACCCATTTCCACCACAAGTTCTATATTGTGAGCTCTGCAGAACAACAGGTCAACACCGACCTGATAACTGTCACCTGCTGCAACGGTACGGATAGGGACCTAAGAACCCCTACTGTAATTTCTGCAAGTCTATAGGTCATAATGAGGATCAGTTCCGTACCTATGATGCCTACCGAGTGCGCAATGACGGCCCCAGTAGTGATAGCTATGGTTACCACGGGGGTGCCTCTGGTAGAGGTTCGTCTGGAGGCCATGGTGGTATGGCCGGCAGAGGCTGAGGCTAGTTGGTATGTTACAATTGTAACCAAGCTGGGCATTTGGCTCACAACTTTTGAAACCCTACTACAACATGTTG
Source organism: Pseudotsuga menziesii (assembly GCA_001517045.1). NCBI lineage: Eukaryota > Viridiplantae > Streptophyta > Pinopsida > Pinales > Pinaceae > Pseudotsuga > Pseudotsuga menziesii. The sequence goes on from LPNX011021866.1 coordinate 334,924, forward strand.
ATACTACCGCGCGGTAGATCATGTGATTGAGCAGTGTCCGCAGCTCATAGCTAAGATTCAGGCACGACAGAGTGCGCCCACGTGGAATATCCAGATGATTTTAGTTGAGCCCAGACCTGCCGCAACTATCAATGTTGTCACACGGAGTGGAGCTACGACACACCCACCGGATACAGAAATACAGCCGACCAACGCTCGGGTTCATAAGGCCCCTGTGAAAATCCCAGCATTTGATATCACAAGAGAAAGAGAGACATTTATGGAAGCTAAGAAATATTTTGCTGGCCCTAGCACATCCGTTACACCTACACAATCTCAGCAACTATCTTCGCGGCCCCAGGAAGCCCCGCGGGATAACGTAAGTACCCTATCCTCCTTTTTACAGAGTTTCCTCAAACTGTTACGAGATCAGGATGCTCTGACTAAGCTACAAGAAGTCATTGCTTCCTGCAGACCTCACCACAGTTCTGTTCAAGACAAAACTGTTCATAGAGTGAACAGAACCGGTAGGGAAATGAGATTGAATGCTCAGATAGGGGCATATCATCTGACTGATGTTATCTTGGACTTAGGGTCCGACGTAAATGTGTTAACTAAACAAACATGGGAACACATGGGAAAACCACCCCTCGCCTGGTCCCCTATCCAGTTGCAGCTAGCCAACCAGCAAAGGATTGTGCTTCTAGGAAGTTTCCTGAGTGTGCAAACAAATATTTCCGAGTTCAGTACTGTCGTGGACTTTCAAGTAATTGAGATCATTGATGACAGCGACCCCTACCCAGCCTTTTTAGGAATTGAATGGGCAATGGAAAATGCTGCAGTTATTAACCTAAAGAAGAGATAGATGATCTTTGAAGGGAAAGACTTGAGAGTCATCCTACCCCTGGATCCCTCACAGGGGGAACGGTACACAGAACCACTCCCACAAAAGGATCAGGATGATGTGGAGCACATCTACACTATCACTGCGCAGGACAGAGGTTCTGAGGATCCTCCTACCGCAGATTGGGAGTCTGGTAGCTCCTGTATGACCAACTCGGAGGATGACTTAGAGAGTTGGCAGAACCGATTATATGAGCTCCATGGCCATAATAGTACCAGACCTACTAAATCTCTCAGATGGCTCAGCTCACAACCAAGCGCTCTCCCTACTTTTGATGGTTCAACAGGCCCTGACCCATTTATCGTACAATTCTCAGGTCAGATACCGAAGCCATAGAAAATGACTTCTCTAGAGTCAGCACTCAGAGTCTCAGCTGCCAGATGGTGGAAGAGCCATAAGCCGCAGATTTATAACTGGGAAGCCTGTCAGAGGCTCCTTCAAATGAGATTTAAGGGCCAGCCTGAGGAGGTGCGAAGCAAGTTTGACGGAAAATCTAGTCCACAAGCACATTTGGCAAACTGTTATGAAGCGTGGAGGTATGTACCTCGGAACAAATGGGTACATCGATTCGTCCATACACTAGCACCGATAGCTCAGACCTGGTACGAGGAAGCTGAGCTCCACCTAGATACTGTAAGTTGGGACTGTCTTGTCCATAGTTTTATACATACTTTTTATACTAATGATGTCTGCCCAGCTCTAGACGTAGCTATCAGGATCATCCATACCAAGGTCTTTGATGACCAAGAACTAGTAGAACAGCGACCAGATTGGACAGTGCAGGAATCCCACGCCCTAGAATGTTATAACTTCGCCATTGAGGAGGATGAGGACCCGTGCAATACCGCTATCCCTGAGTCAGAAGGATGATGCGATGTGCAAGGACCATTCATCGAAGCCCCAAAAGTAAATCAGCTCCTGAAGACATGCACAGTTAACATTGGATCTGAAGAATAGCCTAAGCTCGCCACAATTGGTGACTATTGGGATGATGAAATGGTCAGCAAGGTAACCCAACTTCCCCTCAAGTACCAAGATCTTTTTCCAACAAAGTTTTCCAAAATGAAGGGTATCTTGGGTGATATTGGTGTAATGAAGATCCCTTTGAAACCTGATGCAAAACCTGTGAAACAGCGGCCTTATAGATTGAATCCGAAGTATAAATAAAAGGTTAAGGTGGAGCTGGATAAAATGCTCGTTGTAGGAATAATTGAGCCTGTTGAAGAATCTGAGTGGGTCAGTCCTATGGTGGTCCAGGAGTAGAAGATTAAGGGTGAAATCCACATCTGTGTCGAGCTCAGGAAATTAAATGATGCCTGTTTGCATGATCCCTTTCCTACCCCCTTTACAGACGAAGTGCTCGACAATCTTGTAGGCCAAGAAATATACTCTTTCACTGATGGGTTTTCTGGCTGCCATCAGATCCGAATTGCTCCAAAAGACCGTCATAAGACAACATTTGCTACCGAAATGGGGTCCTTTCAGTATACTGTCATGCCCTTTGGGCTGAAGAATGCACCTGCTATATATTCTAGGGTCGTCATCTCTGCGTTCAAGGAATATATACATAAATTCTTAGAAGTTTATTTTGATGATTGGACTATTTTTGGGCTAGTAAAAGATCACCTCACTAGTTTGAGACTTATGTTAAACAAGTGTAGACAGCACCAGATTGCTTTGAATCTAAAAAAGTGTATCTTTTGTGCCCCTTTTGGAATTCTCCTTGGTCATGTTGTCTGTAAGTAGGGATTGATGATGGATCCTGCGAAGATAGCTATTATTGTAGATCTGCCACCCCCGAAGTCCATCAAACAACTGTGCATGATACTCAGTCACACTGGTTACTACAGAAAATTCATCCAAGGATATGCTCAAATTATCGCTTCAATGGAAAGGCAGTTGAAGAAAGATAATAAGTTCGAATGGACACCGTAGTGCCAGGCCAGCTTAGATATTTTGAAGAAAAAAATGGTTACTGGCCCTATTCTAGTATTTCCTGACTGGAACAAAGAATTTCATGTGCATGTCGACACATCCTCCATTTCTCTAGGGGTGTTATTGGCTCAACCAGGCGCAGGTCAGATCGACCACCCTATTTCTTTTGCTAGTAGAAAATTATCCACTGCAGAGAAAAATTATACTACAACCGAGCGGGAAGGCCTTGCTATGGTGTATGCACTACAGAAGTTTTGACATTATCTATTAGGATCACATTTTAAGATGTTTACTGACCATTCTGCTTTGAAATATTTGGTTAATAAGCCAGTGCTAGGAGGAAGAATATGCAGATGGCTGATTCTGTTCCAAGAATATGACTTCAAAATCATAGTTAAGCCTGGGAGACTGAACCTAGGACCTGACCACTTGTCGAGGCTCGAGTCAGGTGATCAACCCACCAGTTTGGATGAGGGCCTCCCTGACATGTAGCTATTTTCCATCTAGATAGTTGATGACTACTTCCAGGATATTGCTCAGTACTTGTCTACAGCGTTTCCACCTGCTGAAATGACCACACAACAGAAAAAGCAGCTGGTAGTGCGAGCAATGGACTTCACCCTAATATCTGGCCAACTGTACAAGATGGGACTAGATGAAATACTGTGCAGGTGTGTTTTGGAGCATGAACGACCCCTGATTCTGGCCGAGGCACATTCTGACGCGGTAGGAGGTCATTATGCAGGGAAAGCTATAGCACATAAGATTTTGACAGCCGGCTTATGGTGGCCCATCGTTCACAAGGATGCAAGAGAATATTACCACAGCTGCGACGTCTGTTAGAGGACAGGAAAACCATCTCGGTGGGATGAAATGCCCCTAGTTCCACAGGTAACCTTACAGGCTTTTGAAAAATGGGCCATTGACTTTGTTGGCCCCATCAACCCCCCCGCGAAGAAGTCTGGTGCGAGATATATTATTACAGCAACTGACTACCTTACCCGTTGGGCTAAAGCCCAACCGGTCAAGAACTGCAGCGCTGCTACAGCTATGCAATTCATCTTCGATCACATCTTGTCTAGGTTTGGGTGCCCTCACATCCTTATGAGCGATCAAGGATCACATTTCTTAAATAAAACCATTGCAGTGCTGACTGAAGAATTTCAAGTATACCATCAGAAAAGTACAGCCTATCATCCACAAGCCAATGGGATTATCGAAGCTTTTAATAAGATCCTCGAGCATGCTTTAACAAAGATTTGTAATGCTAACAGAAATGATTGGGACCTTCACATTCTAGTAGTGCTATGGGCTTACAGAACTACTTGCGAAAAGTTGACAGGCCATACACCTTTCCGATTGGTTTATGGGCAAGAAGCCGTCATGCCTATGGAATACATTGTTCCCAGCCTCAGAATCTCTGCTTTCACCGAGATGGATGACCCAGCCATAATAACAGAGAGACTGAAATAGATACTAGAACTCGAGGAGGATATATTTATTCCAGGTTTCCAGCAACAGGTGCAGAAAGCTCGAGAAAAAGCATGGCATGACAGACACATTAAGAAGAAACAATTCTAGCAGGGTGATGTTGTGCTCCTCTATGATAGCAAATTTATGAAGTTCCCTGGAAAGTTTAAAACAAATTGGAAGGGACCGTATATAGTCCAGAAAGTTACTGATGGGGGCGTAGTCCAACTAGCTAAGTTAAATGGAGAGCTCTTTCCTTCTATGATAAATGGGAGTCGTCTAAAGAAGTACAGGGACAGGCCAAGTCCTCAGACTTGAAGGTAGCACCAAGAAAGAAAAGTTTACGTACCTAGCATAGCTGCTCACCACACTAGGGAATGTTGTATGGGAAGCCAAAGGTTGGTCAGGGGACGCAGGTTCACCCTGTGACGAAGGGGAAAGTGGTTGTTATGTCGTAGGTTGGAACTGTGTCACAGCCTAGGATGAGATGGATGGGACAAAATACATTTGATGGCGGCGGCACGTGAGCTACTCTTCATAACTGTAATTATGAGATTTCAGGAAAATCTCAGGCTGGGTGTGGCGAGATTTCTGGTATTCAAGCAGATTTGATGTCATTACTACACTATGATGACAGATTCTGTAACAGAATTCTATAAGTAAGCTACATTGGCTTGTGAAATCTTCCTCGAATCACTTCATGGATTTTGCTCGACTGGAGCCATGTCAAACAATTGTGAAGTCCAGGAGCTAGTACGAGAGTTCAGAGAGAGAGGATTGTAGAACCTTTTGAGTAATCTGCCAGTGCAGTCGTATTCGGCTTAGGTACACAGGCAGGCAGAAGTTTGCTCTAAACTAGGCGAAGGCAGGCACAAATTTTCTCTAACATGGAGCCACGATGGCCATAAGACCTCGCCAAATGACTCTGGTGAGCCCCACCCTGAAATCTTCTGGCATAGCAGAACCATGACAACTGTGTGTCTTATGCAGCGTAACACACAATTCCATGGGACCCCAAGCTATGGATGGTTAAGTATCGCCAACCCGACCAAAGGATGGGGTTGCAGATGGACCCACAATGCCTTATTTCGCACCAATATCAAGCACCAGAAAGAAGCAGGTAGCCGACCACTTGCAGGAAGGACTCCAGGAACCAGCGCACAATGTCTTCGCCAAGTAAATTTTACCTCCAGCCGAGCAGATAAGTGCCCCGGGACGGGACATTGGTGACTCTTAGGGGCCTGTTAGGGCACGCACCTCAACGGTCCTTAAGATGGGTAACTCTGCGGGTTTGACTGAAAATAGTCTTAGGGGTGTCGGGGGTTAAATCAAAGTCTTCTATTGTAATAAACCCGCGGCTTAAGACCAGGGTTTAGGGTTTTTGGTGCCCATGGTATTGAATCCATGTTTTTGTAAACAGTGCGCTATAAATAGGCACTTGTGTAAATAAGAAAGGTTAGGTTTTATGATGTAAGAAAGATTAAGGTGAAGTTAAGGCTGATTTTGTAAGGAAAGGTTAACTCCTAGCTGTGTGCGTGGATGACCTCTGCAGCTGTGTGCGTAGAGGGTTTTTGTAAGAAGATTGAGAAAAGATCTGTAGCTGTGTGTTCAGAGGCCTGCTACTGTGTGCACGGCTGTTAAGAACTGAAGGGATCTGCAGCTGAGTGCGCAGATCAAACTGTGGGTTTTGTAGCAAGTTGAATAAAACACAGTTTGTGGACATAGTCCCTACTCTGGGGGTGAACCACGTTATATTTGGTGTTGTGTTTTCTTGTGTTGTTTCTATTTCTGTTGTCTTTTATGCATTAATAACTGTATACATTTGATAACTTAGATCACTGCTAATAACAAGCTTCGCTGTGAATTCCCTGTAGTGGGTTAAGAAAGTCACGGTTGTTTATCTATCTGCGAAGTTGTATAAAAGTGAATGACATAGCTGTGTAATTATTGATTAATAAGTTATTAAAGGATAAGGTACAGTAATATCCCTCTCTGCTTGCAGAAACCTGATTCTGCGGTACCCCATTGCTGTTTCGGGTGAGACTGCAACCTGTGCATAGGTTGTTGCCGAAAGGGCCAACACAGTGGGTCTTTTGTTGGTGTGACATAAAAGGATTAAATTCGGGTCTGCCCCACTGCCCAACATTCATCACAAGTATAGCATATGATCCTAGACGTATCTCTTCTAGTATTATCTTTGTGAGAGTTCTTACCTCTAAAGTGATGATTTTTCTTCCTTGTTGACTTGGAGTGAGTCTTGGAGTGTACCGTGAGAGCTTGGTATTCACTTCCCATATTCTCTTCTCGAGCTACTATCTGAGCTTCTTCTTGAGAGCATTCTTCCCATAGTCTACTGAATTTGACTAACTTCTTTCTAGCACAGATTCCTTGAATGAAAGCATCCCATGACCTAGGAAGGCCATTCAAAGTAGTCATCACAATCTCTGCATTTTCCACTTCTTCATTAACTGCTTTTAGTTGCTCTTTGATTTGATAAACTCTTGTGAAGTAAGACTGGATAGTTTCTGCATTCTAGATCTTCACATTCTTCAGTTGGTTTCTCAGGGTCATCTTCCGATTGATGTTCTTTCCTTCAAACAATTTGGTTAGGGCATCAAACATAGTTTTAGGTGTCTTGAGAGAGGACACCTGTGGGATAAGGTGATCCTTGATATAATTAGCAATGATCCTCTTTTCCATAACCATCTTCTTCTTATGTAAGGATTTTTCCTCATTTCCCTCTGGAATTGGAACCTCCTCATGGATGTAAGAGTCTAATTTATTCTCTTCCAGGACCAAGGAGATCCTATACTTCTAGGCTCAGAAGTTTTCATCTCCCTCAAGATTTTCATCAAGCTTGGTATGATGAGACATATTTAAATGAGAACCTCAAATGGAAATACAAAATATTTTAGATCTTACCAGGTTCAAGATGTCGGATCTGAAACTTGAGCTAAAATCCTGCGGAGCTGGTTCAGGACCAAATTAGGGTTCTGCTTTTTCGGAGTTCTGTCCACCCAAATGCCTTGAAATTTGTCCCTAACTTCTATTTTGGGGAGGAGATCAATCCAGGCCTAGGTTCACTAAAAAATTCCTCTTCTGTGAAAAGCCCTAATTTTCGACAGTAGTGACAGGCCCAAAACTGAAAAACCTCAGAATTGGACTTTGTTTCAACAGAAAGCTGCGCCCTAAGGAGGAGAGTTGTTCCACCTTACTTTTTCTGAAAATATGTGGAGGAATATCCACAAACTAGGAAGCCCTAGTTCCCGCAACTGCATAGTGTCTTCTTCTCAGGTTAGCTCTGATCCCATGTTATTTTTTCAACATTAAGCTATCATTATGTTAGGATCCTTACTGAGAGAATAAAAAGTACAGCAATCAAACACAAGAGACAATGAACATAGTTTTTTTGATCGGGAAAACCATAAATGGAGAAAACCTTGCAACTTTCTCAGAGATAGAATTAGCACAAGATGTAAAACCCCAAAATAGTAAGATGCACTCCCGACAGCAGTAGTCTTCTTCTTGTCTAGTCCTAGTGTATTTCCTTCCTCACTTATGCCCTCCACTTGACTGAGTGAGTGATGTGTGTGATAAATAGAGAGGCTCACTCTCTATTTATATTCTTTCGTTCACTTAAAGTGCACTCAATCATGTCAGCCTCACTTAACAATTAATTACTAGAGCCGACATCTCTAGGAGTGTCTAATAACCCTAGTGCCCTGAAACTGTGGGGACTTTAACTCTTACACAATTGGAGAGTTACCCACTATAACTTGACATGACTTGTTTACATTATTGATCCTCCTGATCGGAACATTGGGGCATGACAACATGACTCAAATACATAATAGATACATCCCAGAATAAACATCGGGTTACAATACATAGGATACATAAATGAATACATTCCGAAGTTACAAATACATCAACATGTACTATGATAGAGATCATGAATACAGATTGTATGGATATACGAATTCAGATTGGGCAAGAAATGTCATAGGTAGAAAGAGCACCTCAGATGGATGTTATTATCTGGGATCCACCATGATCTCATGGTTTAGTGAGAAACATTCTAGTGTTTCAACACAACTGAAGAAAAATACATAGAATCTTTCTCTGCTAGTTGTGAAGAGGTATGGCTTTGCAAACTGATGTTAGGTCTATTTGACATAGACCTATATAACATAGTGGTTAAATTTGACAACCAAATTTGTATAAAGATGACATAGAATCTTGTGTTCCATGATAAATCAAAGCACATAGAAATATGATATTTTTTATATAAGGGATATGGTATCGAAGGGAGCTATAAAACTCCACTATGTTAGAACCAATGAGCACGTTGTCAATGTGTTGACCAAGCCTCTATCTTGAGTAAAGTTGGAATACTTCTGTGACAAGCTTGGTGTAGTTTGAAAATACTTTCCTCATAACAAGGAATGATGATGATATGGATCCTTCCTAGAAAGGAGGAACAAGTCGAATACATGGACTCTCCTCAGAAAGGAAAAATAGGTCAAATATATAGATCCTCTTCGGAAAGGGAGAACATGTGGAAGATATGGACTCTGTTCGGAAAGAAGGAATAGGTCAAAGATATGGAATCTCCTTGAAAAGAAAGAACAGGTTGAAGATATGAACTCTCCTCGAACAAATGGGGAGCAAGTTGATGATATGGATCCTCCCTTGAAAGGGGGAGTGATGATGGTATGGTAGTGATGCTCCAATATGAAAGAGGCCAAGTGCACCTGACGATGTTGATGAGGTTCAACATTCACTTGTGTATGATAGTATCCTCGCTTGAGGATGGTCTTGTGGACAATAAAACTCTTATCTTGAGATTGGTCCTTACTAGCTGAGGATGTTTCTATAGATGATACTCTCGCACGGAGAGTGTACCTACAATCTTATGTAGATGTTGTAGAATAACACTCGCTTGCAAGTGGTCCTATATTTAACACTAAGGATTCTCTACGTTACGTCCTTACAGACAACATGTCCTGCATTCACGTGGGGACGATATATATAGTAGTAGACGATACTCTTGCATTGAAAGGGTACCTAAATTCATATGTAAATGTCTTATAATAACTGTCGCTTGCGAGTGGTCCTAGATTTAATGTCGAGGATGCGCTACATTTAGTCCTTATGGACAACAGGTCCTGCATTCACATGCATATGAGATCTGCAGTAGAATACTTTCTTACATTCATATGTAGATGTCATAGTATAACACTTTCTTGGAGTGGTCATGTCCTTAACAAGCCGAGGATAGCCTGCATTGAGTCCTTACAGACAACAGGTCATGCATTCACGTGTGGATGAGATATGCAGTAGAAAACATTCCTACATTCATATGTAGATGCCATAGTATAACACTAATTTGGAGTGGTCCTAGACTTAACAAGGTGAGGATGGTCTAAATTGAGTCCTTATGAATGACAGGTCCTGCATTCACATGCAGGTGAGATCTACATTTAGTTGCAGACGATATGGTCATGCATTCATTTGCAGGCGATCCAACTGGTCAATACTATCGACCCTCCTTGTTAAGGGGGAGTAGGCTAATGAGGATTGCATCATACTTGTACCTATGTACTAAAGTGATAGGGATTGATCATCCCACAAAGAAGTCATGTGTGCTGCATATAGTGTTGTGAAAAAGGATCAAGAAAGATCGAAGTGTTGTGGAAAAGGAACAAGAAGATCGAAGTGTTGCTGCAAAGGATCAAGAAGATAGAATTACTACTACAAATTAGGATTGGGAAGATTGAACTAATCCTATAAATTATCGATATGATCAAAGTGTTGCTGCAAAGGATTAGGAAGATCGAAGTGTTGTTGCAAAGGATCGACAATATCAAAGTGTTGTTGCAAAGGATTGAGAATATCAAAGTGCCACTTCAAAGGATCGAGAAGATTGAAGTGTTGTTGCAAGGGATCAAGAAGATCAAAGTGTTTTTGCAAAGGATCAAGAATATCAAAGTGTTGCTGCAAAGTATCAAATCATCGAGTGCTGTAGAAGATAAATACTGATTGTTGTAGAATAAAATGTTCCAGTATTGAAGACATTGAAGAGTAATTGTTCAATTGTTGATTGTTGAAAACTTGCTATGATCTATAGATGTATTACCTTGATACTACTGAATATTATCTCTCTTGTTACTCCTATAGTTGATGATGTTGTTGTCATTAGAATACCCTTCTTGTTAAGGAGAAGTGTTGAAATATTTTATCTTCAAAGGATATTACAAATGTATTTTACTGATCTACCCCGAAGAGAGATGTTCTTATTCCTCCGTCAAGATGTTATTATTGTAATTGGTCATCATAGAGTCATGAGGTAAAGACTCCATTGTAAGTCGGGTCGATAGTACCCTAATGAATATAATAAAATATTGTTTTGTGATTTCCTAGGTGAATTCATCCTAGATAGTTTAGTGGGGTCGACTTGATTAGGTTAAAAGTCAATAGACAAAAATATCATAAATAGAGGAATTGTGCCCCTGATTTGAACATAAACTCACACTTGTGTATTGTGCATTGGAGAGAGAGAGAGAGAGAGAGACATACCATCAAGGAGGAGGATTACATGTTTTTGTGTTTTATCTTATACATCTTATACAGAGGAAGTTTTGATTGGTTTTCTTCCCCTTTAGGGTTTCTAAGGATAAATGTGTTTTTATCTTGTGATTTTGTTTCTTTCAGTGATTTTGCATATGTTACTGTTGTGAATTTGGATTAAACACTAATGATATTTAGCAAAGCATATAAAATATTAACACCTTGATGTTTGATAAGCTCTTATATCTGATGAACATGTTGAAACTCCACTACTCAACACCCCTTGTCAGGAACCTCTAAGATATTTCACAAATATATGAAATCAATTCACATAAGGGTTCACTTGCAATGTCTTAACTCATCCTTGAATTTTAAAATGGGTCTTTGCAAACTGTGAAGGGAATGTGGGACTCTTCTCTGACTTTCTTACATCGTCAACTAGTGGCATAGAATCTAGTGGAGGAGGAATAAGGAAACCCCATATGTTCATTCATATTAGAGGTCACATTTTCCTTCAAGTTATACTCTTTGGTTTTATCCTCTCGGGGTTCCTTTGAGATTTCTAGACAATATATGGTACCTACATAATTCCTATGTAACGATATTATGGCATTATATTTTCACCCATCCATAGATTCATTTTTATGTAGTAGTTAAAATTTGGGTTTTCTCTCTCTCATGGTATCTTAGGTCTATTCCTTCTCAACATTACTATGATATTTGGTTGGTATTACACTAGAAGGATGTCAAGTACATCTGTGTCGGGTTGGTTTGGGAATTACCTTCCTATTTTCACTTGGGTTCCCTTTCTTTCATTGGATTAGATTTTCCCTTGAGGTTTTTAGAGTTATACATTGCATTTCCAGCTTGGGAATCACTTCCCTCTCTCTAGGAATTTGTTCACAAATCAACGAACATGGAATTCCCTACTTGCAACAACAACATGCATAAAGAAATCTTGGATCTAAATAAAATTCTAAGAAGACATGAAGATCTTATCAATAGAAACAACACTTCATTTTTCCCTATTTCTTCTCGAAACAACTTATCACAAACTAATATAAAGAAATGACACATAACACATCAAAACAACACAAAATTATCCTAGAAACTGCTCTATTAGGAGAAAACCAATAAACCATTAATATTTCTACTCATTTATTAATCAAATGCTCATAACACATTTTTACAACCATGATTTGCTAGATCAAAAATCCTATTTCATTACATCATACCATGATCATGCTACACCCCCTTGCATAGCCATTACATCTTATTTATAGATGCAATACAACCAACTGCTGATTAATGACAACCCATAACTTCTTAACTAATTTAAGCTATTAAGTTACAATCAAAATGACTGAGTCATATTTGGTCAATTTCCCATTGAGATTTAGTCATTCTATCGAATTCCCTTCTCCTAGTCATTTTCCTTTAACCAAACAACTATTACGGTCAGTCAGTCAACTATATATTCAACGTTTATAAATTTTGACTCTACTTGACTTATATTAGTCGAATATCAACTTTTCCAATTAATTCACATGCAAAGAATATAACATTCCCATTGCAACAGAGCAACTCATAATGTTCCATGGGATCCTGGTTCCTACTTTAGCATGATAGTTAACATTCTCCTAGGGGAACTTAGACAAGGGGTTGAAGACGACACCTTCCAAAAGAAAATGGAGCATTATGATGCTACTTAGGGGGTAATGGGGGGACTAGAGGGACTAGAGGGACCATTAGAGTAGAATTCGAGGCCATTTACTATAAAGTAGACTCGGTCCACAATATTGTTATAGTAAAATAAGGCCCACTAAGTTAGTAAATAAATGCAATGGGAGATCATTAATGAAGGTCCACTAGGTTAAGAGATTAGAATTATATGGTCATTTTAAAAATAAGGATGGAGTCCTCCATATGTAAAGAATAATTTTGTATATGGAATATTAGCTCACTAAAAGGAATCTGAATAGGGTTGGTTCATCCCATCAAAGGAACCATTTTCACAATAATAAATATTTGAGATTATTACATATATCTTGTATTATTTTAGATTTATAATTTCTTTTGTATTATTTCTTATACCGAGATAATACCATTTATTATATACCTAAACACTGATCTACATCAAAGATAAGAGATACTAGAAATTTGATACAATGCAAGAGATAAGAAATAAACTAAAATATTCATTAAATTGGAAATGGTTTTTTACTGGTGTTACGAAGATAAATTCCTATGGCTTGGGGTACCACAATAGACAAACTTGACTCCAGAAAGCCATCTTTCACAATATGCAATAGAAATAAAATGTCTAACACTAAAGGATCAGACCTCGTACCTTATTCCGGACGGTTGAAGTAGATCCCCGTGGAGCTTTCCAATCTTCAACTTGAATTGATATAATACTGCCTCAACAACAAGTAAACAATACAAGCATACTATATCATGGTGTTAGATCTATTCTAGCATATATATCATCAATAATGTAAAAGCATTTGACATATTCCAATGGATACAACATTCAATCAAATACATATCATTGGACGGGAAAGATGTTTCTATTAATATAAATAAGAGATTACAAGATAGATACAACCTCTGACAGCACGTCTGCGAACCAGAGAAACTGAATCCCCCACTTGGGCCTCCACCACCTCAATCGTCCATCTCTCGATGGCAAGCTCACTAGTACAAGGAAAGCTTGGGAAGAACACAACTGTGATCCAAGGGACAAAGGGATGCAGACTCAAGTGTAAATCCTGGAAACAATGGACTATAGTTTCCTTGCTTCAATTCTCTCTATATGCCTTCAATGTACCAAGGGGTTCCTTATATAGCTTCACAAGGGATAATGAAGGGTCAAATCCGAGCGATCTCAAGGCATATGGAAGGCCAGGATTCGAATGAGTCAGATCCAAGTCAAGGAAAACTCCAAAAAGGATTTGGATTATGCACACATCCCGATGTACACGGTTATCGAGGATAGATCCACGTATGTACGCGGTTATCGGGTTAAAAGCTGTGTATATCATTCTTTATATAGTTTTTAGGGATGATTAAGGTAACATCAAAGGATAAAAGGTGGTCCATGGGGTCTAAAGAGTCTGTAGTGGGACAGGGGAAGGCCATACAAAGTGTGATTCACCTAGAGTGTTGAAATCTGCTATAATAGATGCCCCCTAATGTGTGAGGTCAGAGGGGTCATACGATGGCCGAAATACATTATAATTCCATCCCAGAAGTGGAGTGATGAAGGTACCTGAATGGAAGACTAGCCACCCAATCAGCATAGCACCATGATACAACTCTGCATATAACTGCAAGTACATATAGCAGTCCCGGATACATAAGAGTACAATGGCCATGACTAGGCATAATACATGATATCACATATGTGGTCATCACCACGTACAATATACATAGATCAAAATATCCATGATGAAGATATACAATATAAAATGGATCATGATCTCCAAAATGGCTGAAGATATACAATAGATCAAGATCTCCATAATGGCTGGAAATATCTGACATACACTGGTACAAGTCACGAGAGCTGAAATCTCATGAACATAGGCACGATCAAGGAGGTAGCAAATAAGAGATGCCACCAGTTTGGAAAGTCTTCTACACAAACCACTATGAGTACATGTCCTACTATGCGAATAGAGGTGTCGAGGTCGAACATAGTAGTCCGTCGTCTAATTACCAGTCATTGATGTATACCGTTAACAGACGCGAGATTACCCACCGATAATGAAAATGGGAATCAAGGTAATAGAGTGCAAACTAACAAGTGTGAATAGATGTGTTGAGGTCGAACACTTGAAAGAATGCATCGATTAGGGGACATTGATGTATTCCCAAAGAACTGTCAATGGTGAGAGAACATGCCACTGATGACTGCAAGTCTCAAGGCACTCAAAAGGACTCTAGACTCCAATCCCAGAATAGATGATCTGAAGTCGATGGGATGAAATCCGCTGGAAGGAAGGCATTAAGGCATCCCCCATCATCCAACATGACATACTCAACAAATCTATCTAATGTGGAAGGACTCGATCATAAGGTGCACAAACCAGTAACTATACCGGGAATGGCCGACATGCAAAGTCAAGATAACTGAGGAATGGCCGACACAGGTTTCATCTTCCTTCGAACAAGAGAATAACGGTGTATGGTGACTGAATGAAGGAAGCATAGACACGATATACAAACTAGGACATCTCTGCAATACAGGAGGCATCAACAGAGGCTCCATAGGGACTGGAAGCTTAACTAGTCGATGGAGATAAACTCAGATAAACGAGTACAGCTCCTAAAGTCAAACTATAACCCAACCAATGGATGTGATATACAGTGCTCTGTTCGAAGGCGACACAAATCAATAACTGCCAAAGATAACATATTTCCTTGTCCGGATTTTTAGTTTTTTTAATTTTTTTGGACTTTTTCAGTTATTTGAAAAGATTGAAAAAAGAATAAACTATCTTTATAGTTACAAACTAGGAGGAGACGAGTGTCATCAGGGAAAACAAACTAGTTCCAAGCAGTGGAACATACCTATGCTCAATGCAAGGACACATGTGTAGGATATCAACACTTGGGGGAAAATCCCTTCCCGGTAAAAAGGGAAATTAAGTTGTGAAGGATATAAAATAATGGCTCTGCATGGCTAGACATGAGACAAGCTCGGGCTATATGGCTGAAACGCAATGTCAGTGGAGCCGGCATAAAGCTCAATAAGGCAGGAAAAGCTCATGATAATGCATTCACAACTTGACATAAGGGGAGTTCGGAGGGAAACTGTCCAGCATAAGATCAAGAGGAGTATGAGGCTCTTGCGAAATGTCATGGTGGTACTATACAACGGACTCCCACACCCTAAAGGAGGAATCATCGGCATGGGCACCAAATGCAAATAAGGTGCTAACTAGGGTACCCATGTAAGGTGAAGCTCTACCACTCGTATCATGCCATTTCTATAGTAGCAAGAAGGTTCCGTGACATAATAGAGTGGGTTCGTACCTAAGGTCATGGTGACATGGTCATAAGGTCATGAAAAATGAAAATGGTGGTGAACCTAACCTATATGCTAGTGTAGACATTATACCTGAGATTTGTACGAATGGGTCAATCCAACGGCTGAAACGGCACTAAAAATGGTCTTCTACATCACAAATTATGTCAGAAATGGTCCAAAATGGTTAGAAACTGTCAAAACTATAGGAAAGGGGGTAAAAATTTTCAAATATTTGAAAATTTTTCTATAAATAGTAAGAAATAGAAATCATTTGAAACTTTTACCCATTGGAGCTCTGATTTTCAACTGCAAATTCCAGGAGATCCAACCCGTGGAATTCAAAACTGTTTCTTCCAGGTATTTACTCATGCTCTCAGCTTGCATTTCAATATAATTTTTACAAGTTTTCATGGTGAAATGAGGTTGTTAAGGCCAATTCTACATGAGCGCTGCGGCCCATGCGGGTATCGAATCTTTTTCTGTGTATAGGGCTGTCTATACGTGGAAAAGGGGCTAGAAACCGTGTACATACGTAGCTGTTTGCAAAACAATCGCATATGACGCCGCGCAAGTGGATTTACAAAAATATAATGGACAATTGGTCAATTTCTCATGTAGGATGGTGCTAGAATGGAGAGATCATGAGCATGGTGAAGTAGAGGAAGCTGTAAGGGCCGACGTGAGGGCACAACAAGCTCTCTGAGCATGTGTACTCTACAAGTTCTGGTTTCTTGGTGTTTTGAGGGCCAAAACAAGACTTCTAGAGATGCTAGTAGATTATTGGGATCCAGACTCAGAGTCTTTCCGGATAGACGAAATGTCTCTCACCATAGAGGTGGAAGACATATACTTCATCACAGGTCTATCTATATGGGGGGAAGTGGTGAACCTTCATTCTCGAGGTGGGCCAGGCGGTGGGCTTACTATCGATGAGTACATAGCTGTGTACTGCTACCTAGATACTGAGAAGGTGGGGAGTCAAGTCCCCACCAATGCTATACAGGTGCTGATCCTAAAGGCCATACTATTGACACTGGGCAGGATAGCAGGCTTAACCTCACTCCACCAGGCCTCGCAGCCACTGATTTTCTATGTGGTGGAGTGTATGAGATCGACCATCTATGACTGGAGTACTACACTACTGGGCAATATGAAACACCAGCTCAATATGAAACACCAGCTCAGTGAGTGTAAGGCAGGTAGGATATAAAACTTTGGGTTTAGCAGCATTTTGAGTACATTCTTCTTTGAGCGTGTACCAGGATTGAGCCCTAGAGTGGAAGTTCCTCTCCACGGGGTTCGAGATCCAACCCAACAGTGTTGGGTAGATGCGATGCGCAGATTGGGCGGTGGTAGGGTGGCCAACCCCTATCCAGCTGACTTCTTTCCATGGTGGTGACGACAGATTGTTGCCATAGATGACTACCCCTAAGGAGGGATAGATTTCCAGGGGGATCTGGACATGCCATTACCACCAGAAGCGGCATACGGAGAGATAGGTACCGAATCTCGACTCTCACTCTTTTAAATTTTTTGAGTTATTTAATTTTTTTGTATTTTCTTGATTATGTGAAATCAAAAAGACATGTTTTTGGGTGACAACACATAGTGACATCTACCATTCATGTGTAGATGTGGGACCACGACGACCAAAGGGCTTCCCATGTCATAGACGGAGGGGAAGAGGGGATGACATCACAGGTGTGGATGCAGAGCGAACGCTCCAAAGCATTCATACCAACTTCATTCGACTGATTCATAGAGTTCCCATGGCACAAGTCGAGGAATTTCCTGAGGCTATGCAGTGACAGGTGGTGGTTGTGCCACGTGCATGGGTGCATTTATTCCAGCGGCTAGCTAGATCCGTAGTGATGTATCATGATCACAACCCTCCTCCACATGATTAGATGCCTAGGAGTGTATATGTTTTGTACGGCCGTGTATTATATGGAAGATTTGAAAGCTCCACTTTTGTATATGACACTATGTATTACCACATTTTTGATATATATAAATTTTTTTTATGGTGATCGGTTTATTTATTTACATGTGTAAAAATGTTTGTGATTAATTTATTATGAATGAGACAAATTCCAATCTAACACATAGTTAGCATATGAGTCAGCAACTTGATTATCATTTCTTGGAATGTGTATATATGTTATACTCTCAAATTTCCATTCTAACAATCTCACACGTAAGAACCTTCTTAATAACATCGTATCTCTAACATGGTACAAACCATTGAGCTATGACACTACTAACTTCGAATCAAGACGTACCACAAGAGATAGAACACCACGTGAAATGGAATCCCGTAGAAGCTCAATAACGGCGCTATATTCAGCAACATTGTTGGAAGATGGCTGTAGACATACACCTCCTGAAGACAGTACCTGACCCATAGGAGTATAAATCACCCAAGAAGCAGAGGCTGAGTGCTGAGTGTGATGGCTTGCACCATCCGTGAATCCTATGTAGGTGGAAGATTCCCTTGACATCTTCCAAAAGAAACAGAAACTAATCACAAACCCGATCACGATAAGAAAAATACCTAACTCTGCAAAGCTGTACAATAATATACAACAAACTGCCTTGGCTAAAGATCATGCATAGTATTTTTTGAGATAGATCCCATTTCTAGGCTCCACCAAAGCTATGCCTTCGTAATCAACTAACTCATAGGCACCCTCCTCTAAGACATGCTTGACCACGTAAGGACCACGCCACATAGGATTAAACTTCCCTTCCCCCAAGGGTTCTTTCGATTGATCCCACAAAAGGACCAAGTCTCCTTCACTAAAAACTCTTGGACAGATAGACTTATCCTACTGGACCTTAACACGATGTTTATTAACCTCAAGAGCCACCAAGGCATCTCGACGTTGCTCATCAAGTTTCTCAAGGTGGACCAAACGCTCCTCCAAAGGTGAAGTGTCTGGTAAGAGCTCCATAGCTAGCTTCAACGAAGGGATTTCACATTCAACTAGCAATATCAACTCCACTCCATGCACAAGCTGATATGGAGAAAAACTAGTGGCAGTCTTAACCGCGGTTCGATATGCCCACAAAGCAGGATATAACAGAATATGCCAATTCGTCTTTCTTTGTGTGATGGTTCGTTGGAGAATGGACTTAAGTGATTTATTCACTGCTTCAACCTGTCCATTCGCTTGGGGGTAGTAATAAGAGGAGTGCTCTTGCTTATACCCTAAATTGGAGGCCAACTCTTCCATCATATGGTTCTGAAAGTGTGAGCCATGGTCAGTGACCAGCTCTTTCGGAATCCCGAATCGAGTAATGATTTGGTTGAATACAAAATGAGTGGTTGTCTCACCGTCGGATTTTACTGTAGGCATTGCCTCAGCCCATGTTGTGAAATAATCCACAGCCACTATAATATGATGGTGCCCCCCAGCCGAAGCTGGGTTGCAATCCATAAAATCGAGCCCCCATTTGGTGAAGGAACCGGCGGTGATAATGGGATGTAAAGGGGCAGGCTTCAAGCGCATATTACATGTGAACACCTGGCAAGGGTGTCACCTCTTGACCGCATCAACACAATCTTTAAATATCAACGGCCAGAAATAACCCGCTCTCAAAATATTTTGAGCTATAGAAAGCCCAGATAAATGACCACCACACACCCCTCCGTGGCAATGATTCAGCACAACCTCAGCCTCCTCATGAGTTAAACAATGTCATAAAATGGAATCTACCCCACGGCGGTACAAAGTATTGTCCACTATAAGGTAGTTCTTAGAGACGTGATGTAGTTGTCGTTGTTCATATTGTGAGAGGTGAGTAGGGGTCCTCTGTGTCTACAGATATACTATGATATCTCCATACCATGGGTCAGATGTTGAGATTAAGAAGATATGCTCATCGACAAACGTATCCTCACAAACCATCTCCTTGGCCTCGCTCGGGAAATCCGATATAAGCTCTGCAAAAATTAATGACTTCTTCGACTTTGCCGAAACAAATTCGAGATTGAATTCTTGCAGGATGACAATCTATTTATTATACTTTCCCCCAATCATCCTTTGTGTGAGGAAGAAATGAAACGAAATGACATGGGCCACTACCAAGGTCTGGCGAAGGAGAATATAATGTCTCAACCGTTGAACTGCATGTACGGTTGCTAGGGCAAGCTTCTCGACATGAGAGTAACGAATCTCTGTGTTAATAAGGTTTCGGCTCAGATAATATATGACATGCTCCTGGAGCTCCTCATCCTCCTGAACCAATACCATACCAATCGTCTCTAAAGATGTGGCCACATATAATAGGAAATCATGGCTATAATCTAGAGGACTAATCACTGGGGCCGACGCTAGGGCTCGCTTAAGTGCATTGAAGGACTCCTGGGCTCACTCATCCCATTCAATGGGAGTATCCTTCTTCAAGAGATGCATGAAGCCTCTAGTCAAATTGGCAAAATTGACAACAAATCTTCATAAGAATTTTGCCATACCTTGCAAACACTGAAGATGACGAATGTTCTTCAGGGGAGACAACTGAAGTATTGCCTCTACCTTTAAGGGATCAACTCTTATCCCCTCCTTTGACACGATGAATCCTAATAAACGACCTGAATTTTCGCAAAAAATGCACTTGTGAGGATTTAATCGAACCGAATAGTGCCGGCATCTTTCGAATACCAATATCAAGTGATAGGGATGACACATTATCATACGAGAATGAGTATTGAGGTCATCCAAAAATACCTCAATAATAGACTTGAGATCGTGGAAAATCAAGGTCATCACCCGCTGAAATGTAGCTCCAGCATTTTTAAGGCCAAAAGGCATTTTTCGATATGCAAACGTTCCCCAAGGACAAATAAATGCAGTCTTGTGTTGGTCCTCAGGTTTAATCTGGATCTGATTATACCCGAAAAAGCCGTCCATAAAGGAGAACACCTCGATACCCACACACTCATCCAAAATATGATCTATAAATGGTGTGGGGAAGTTATCCTTAGGACAGAAACGATTTAAATCACGGAAATCAGTGCATATTCGGATCACTCACTGCTTCTTATCCACCGGAACGGGGTTTGAAACCCACTCCGTCAAGGGAACGGGATAGATGAAACCGTCTTTCAATAGTTTCTCTATCTCTGCCATAATGGCAGGTGCTTTCCTAGGATTCACAGCGTGTAAACATTGTCGAACAGGCTTAGCATTGGGGTAAGTCTTAATTTCATGTTCGACAATCCGAGGGTCAATACCTGGCATCTCATCATAAGACCAAGCAAAAACATCATGGAATTCCTTGAATAGCTCCGTATATTCGAGAATCTCAGCTTGGGAACATTCTGCTCCAATATAGACATTCTCAATGGTGCCAGGATTTTGAGAGATGTTGATAGCAATCGTGGAAGATATGTTTGCCATGTTCCCATTAGCCATCTGACCAGGAGAGCTTAATGGAATCATAGGGATCCTAAATCTCTGACTAAGAATCTCCCTATAATCCTCATGCTCCAAATGGTCAATCGGTGGAAGGAAATATGATCTATGATGAAGTTCCTCCCATGGCAGCTCAACACCTGACATAGCCTCGATAATCACTTCATCGAAAGGGAAAACCGTATC
The DNA here is from genome assembly GCA_001517045.1 of Pseudotsuga menziesii. Taxonomy (NCBI): domain Eukaryota; kingdom Viridiplantae; phylum Streptophyta; class Pinopsida; order Pinales; family Pinaceae; genus Pseudotsuga; species Pseudotsuga menziesii. Next base: position 356,420 of record LPNX011021866.1, read on the forward strand.
CAGGCAGTCGTGAGCATGAGAAGACTGTACTGCCCATGCCAGCAGCACATAGGGGTCTTCCTCCTCCGTCCGCGAAGATGAAGAACAAGGCTCTACAACGGTCTGAAGATTAGCTTGATAAGCAATCATGGTTGCAGGAAGCGGCACGTTGGTCTCGACAGGATCACTCAAGGTACTCGGTGTAGGAAGAACCCAAGGATCTTCCATATGAGTCATGCGAAAAGACACCGAGGTCATAGAAGATGAAGCCTTACCGAAACTAGATCCTATCATGAGGACCGGTGTAGGACAGCTAAAGATCCCCTTAAGGGATGGATACATACCTACACCCACACTCCTAGTTTCCAGCTGAGAGTGTTCAACGATCGGGACCGAAGCGCCCGAAGATGCGGTAACAAGGAAATTCTTGAATGACATTTGATCAATCGTTACAATATTCCCGTTATGTGGAAAGCATACTTTGCGGAACAAGGAATATGCAATAGCTTGCATACTATACATCCAATTTCGACCCAGCAAGAGATTGTAGTCGAGGGGTGCATCAACTGCCTCAACCTCTATCGCAACAGTCTTCCCCCCCAAATGAACCTTAAGAGAGGGAAGGATGCCGTGTGGCCTAAAATATCTCCCATCAAAAGTAGTTAACATAGTCACTGATTTCGACAGCTCAGGAGAACCAAGACCCTTCCAACAGGACAAAGATATCACAGAGGCAGCAGTGCCCTCGTCAATCACAGTGTGCTTGACGATCATATTAAGACATTCTACGTGTACCAAAAGCGACACATAGTAGGGCAAGCAAGGCTGATGTCCTACAGTTTCAAATTTGATCAATGAGGAAGAATCATCACCATTCACACCAAGAGCAGAAAGCAAAGCCTTCCTTTGTGAAGAACAACTCTGAAGCACCTCCAATGCAGACATCGCACAAGGAGTATGGCCCAATTCCTCGACAACTGAATAATTCTGGGCAGCTCAGGAATTTGGGTTGTGCCCGGAGCGCTTAAGTACCCCCTTAGGAATGTGAGGTGTAACTTTAGGTTTATCTGCAGGTTTCTCAATGCGCAAAGGGGTTCCTGGTGGATCAGGTTCTTTGCCTAGGCTGGGTTGTGATGATCCATAATATTTCACATGAGTCACAAATTTAACAGCACAGACCATGTTAATGCACCCATGAGCACTAGTCTCAGGTGGATCATTCGCACTAGATTGCTCCTGGGACTTCGAGTTCATATTCTGGTTATGCAGTAAAGGGTTCGTTACCATAGCTGGGCCTTGTGCTAAGAGTCTCGAAGCTTCATCAATTCGAGGGCACAAGTAAGTGAGATGATCATCCTTACATAGCTTGCAAGGGAATTTAACTTTACGTTTCGCTTGCTTGTCCCCCCCAGCATTCTGACCGTTCTTGACATTATTGGTAGCATTCTCATTCTTATTCCCACCCTTTCAATTATTATTCTTGCCCTTTTTTCTATTTCATCTGGGTTGCTGGTTACCCTTATGGTCCGACAATTGCATAGAAAGTACACTCACCATTTGGGCAGGTTGAGATGAAGCCGTAGCTTGTCCCGAATCAGATTGGTTGAGTGACAATTGACTAACTTGTTTTGCAACTGAATCCATAGGTTTTGCACTTGCACAGCCCACAATGCCATCGGCATGTGGTCCAGGTTTGACCTTGGGATCAAAACTAGAACAAGGAGCGTTGGGAATAATCTCATACAACAAACCGGACTGAGCATAAACCAAGTCCAGTTCCTGCGCCCTAAAGATGGCTTGTTCCTCATTCTGCACTCCGGATGTGGAAACATCCTTCGAGATATATCACAATAAATACTTAAGGAACCACTCGAGAAGGAACTCCGGCCGTATAAAGGCTTTAATTAATCTCTTCCGTCTATGCCACTCCTGAATATGATCAGAAATATGGGTGGCTTTATCTTGCCGAAATGTCGACAAGAGTTCAGTACCAACATCATAACGCACTGGTAGCTAGAAGTGATTAAGAAAAGTCATCGCAAGATAGTCGAACAAGGTAAAGGCTCCCTTTGGTAACTCTATATACCATTTCACAGCAAGCCCTGTGAGGGTGCATTGAAATAGTCGTAAGCGGACTGAGTCCTGATGTAATGAATTCGAAGAGCACCAAAGGTGAAACGTGGTAATGTGTTCGCTCGGATCCTCTCCCGGTTTTCCTTCGAACTTAGGCATATCCGAAGGAAGCTTGGTAGGGACAGCTGGCCAAGCTAGGTCATGAGCAATGAGATTGTTCGTAAGTCTCGATAAGTCAGGAAGGTTAAGTGTCGCGAGGAAAGGGAGCTTAGCATGATGAGGTTGATGGACCGCTCCCTGGTTCACATAGGTTTGAGCACCACCATGGCCTTGGCCATAGTGTCCTCCTCCTGTCTGACCCGTATAGGGTGGCATGGAAGTACCATAGTAAGGTGGACCTTAACTAGTAGGAGCTACAAAGCCGTAATTAGGAGAGTAAGCAGGTTGTTGATACCCGCCTCCATAAGGTGAAGGAACCTGTCCATACTGTGGCCCATAATAAGGTCCATAGGTCACCGCATGCGATGTCCCATGGGACACTCTGTAGGTAGGGAGATAAACTCTAGAAGGGGGAACATACATACCAGAAGTAGGTATATATGCCCCGGATGTGACAAGCTGACCACTAGACGCGTGAATATAGCCTCCCAAAGCAGCGGGTGGTATATGAACTTGAGACACAATCGGCCTAGTGACCGCAGTACGGACCTGACTCGTAGCCATATATCGACTCGAAGGACTATGTGGATAAGGTGGAGGATGTACATTTGAAGAACTCAGAATCGAGGATGAAGGAACCTCAGTAATAAGATATGTACTCGTACCTATCATCACTCATCTAGGACCAGGTATCCTAATCGGATCGCTAACCCTAGACCTAGGAGGGAGATGAGATATAGCTTCCACCACTGGGATGGAAGGTGCAATGTGACTAGTACTCCCAAACCTCTCCGCAAGGTAAGGTATGGGATTTCCCCCAGGCATAGTGCTAGGCTCAAAATTGGATTTGACATGAAATTTCAAATCGTGCTCAGGAAAACTAGTCGTAGCATAACTACCATAGCTAGTGCTGGCAGGTTCAAAGTGAGTCTCGGCATCTTCCGGCATTCCATACCGGTAATGTGTCAATGGGGAATCAGCCCTAGGGTGAGTAGGTCTATCATGCAAAGATCCTATCTGGGAAATCACAGGACCGAACTCAACTAGGTCAGGTGAAGGATCGTATGTAGGAGTAAAATCCCCATCGTCAACATGAATGGGAGGAGGTGGCTCAGGAATAGTTTTTGAATGATCCTCCATGGTGTGTGAATCAATGTGTGACGTAGTCTGCCTGGACTATCTAGGTCTCTCTCCCAAAGGAGGAGGAGAAGTAGAAGGCAAAAGCCCTGTTAACCGACGGAACCACACTCGAATCCATAATGACTCAAAAATAGCAAATACTCTCTATTTACGTAAACCCTAGGCCAACTAGAATGCACAGAGAAATCACTAACAAATCTAAAGCCAAATGCAAGCAAACAAGGGCTGGATAAGTGAGCTCCTGAATGTGGCAGGTATGTCTCGCCTAGGAGAGGCTTGAGAGGCCCTATACACCACAAGTGGAGGTACGAAACCAATTATTGTGGCCCTTAGCTTCAACGCATAAAGCGACTGTGCTGTCCGACCCCAACCTGGCCGGGACACATGTAGAATAACCTCTACAAGTACCCCCTCGATATCCTAGGTAAGGTCACTAAGGTCACCTCAATATAATCAAAGCTCAGGCGGACAGTCGCAGGTGGGATTGACTGTATGGGCAAGGTAGCAAAGCCCGAAACTCCCGAAAGAGTCCCCAGATACGAATACAATCCTAGCAATATTGCCGGTGCTACTCAATTATGACTAGGGGTCATCCCAATCAATAACCACTCACACTGCCTCGTGCTTAACTCCCGTTTGAGAGGAGGATCCTGAGAACGATGGTTATACCAAGGATTTCGCACACTCCTTGGACAAACACCTAAATGTTGTTGTTTAGTGATCTTGGAGAATTAACTCACAATCAACTATTCCAAGATCCTAAAACCTAAGCTTGTTGGTGCACCCTAGAAAAGAAAAGAGTGTAATTCATTTTAATTAGCGTTTATTTTAGTTGGCTTTATTACTCAAAAATAGGATATGGTTGTGCAACTAGTGGTGTTATGACGCAACAAGAAGTAAAATGCACACCGTAACAATCAATGCAAATGCATTGTGTCCATGTAAACAAGGTATGCGTACTACATGAAATGCAAAAATTTTCTTCAAATGCAATGCAAATTTTCCTATATGAATTCCTAACCAGTACTCCAAAGCAAATCTAGATCTAATGCAAGTACAATGCAAAGTGCAAAATGCAATGCATAATGATAAGCAAATATTTTTGGATTTTTTGAATATATAAGAGATGCAAAAAGCAAAAGAATGATTCTACCACCCCCAGACTCTGCAAGCACACATAAACAGCATCCAAGCAAAGCAATAAGGTAAAAGAACTCTAATGCACTAATCTCAAACAAAAAATCGAAAATGCCATGACAAGAACTTTCCTAAAAAAAATTTAGGCTAAAAAAAACGTTTCTGGTCAGAAACAGAGGTCAAAATAGACTCAGGCAGTGCCAAATGAGACTCAGCAACTAACAGAATTCACCCAGCAATCAACTATATTCCACAAAAAGGAAAAAATCCAGGGTATACACGACTGTTCGTAGTAAACCCGCATGTATACGCGGAAATCCCAGAGGAACCCACGTGTATACACGACTGTAAATCCAAAACCTATGCACAGGAAGAAAAAGGTGCATAAAACAAGGCAAACAAGCAGGCTGAGACAAACTTCACTCCAATCAGACTCTACTAGGAATACATGCCCCCAGACCGGACACAGAAGCAAGAGAGAAAGAGCAATTCAAGTACATTGAATGCCAAGAACATCACCCCCAAAGGACAACTACTAGGAACTCCCCAGCGGAGTCGCCAATTCCATTACAGAGAGAAATTCCTATGGCTTAGGGTACCACAACAGACAAACTTGACTCCAGAAAGCCATCTTTCCCAATATGCAATAGAAATAAAATGTCTAACACTAAAGGATCAGACCTCGTACCTTATTCCGGACGATTGAAGTAGATCCTCGTGGAGCTTTCCAATCTTCAGCTTGAATTGATATAATACTGCCTCAACAACAAGTAAACAATACAAGCATACTATATCATGGTGTTAGATCTATTCTATCATATATATCATCAATAATGTAAAAGCATTTGACATATTCCAATGGATACAACATTCAATCAAATACACATCATTGGACAGGAAAATATGTTTCTATTAATATAAATTAGAGATTACAAGATAGATGCAACCTCTAACGGCACGTTTGGGAACCGGAGAAACTGAATCCCCCACTTGGGCCTCCACCACCTCAATCCTCCATATCTCAATAGCAAGCTCACTAGTACAAGGCAAGCTTGGGAAGAACACAACTGTGCTCCAAGGGACAAAGGGATGCAGACTCAAGTATAAATCTTGGAAACAATGGACTATAGTTTCCTTGCTTCAATTCTCTCTATATGCCTTCAATGTACCAAGGGGTTCCTTATATAGCTTCACTAGGGATACTGAAGGGTCGAATCCGAGCGATCTCAAGGCATATGGAAGGCTAGGAGTCGAATGAGTCAGATCCAAGTCAAGGAAAACTCCAAAAAGGATTTGGATTCTGCACACATCGCGATGTACATGGTTATTGGGGATAGATCCACGTATGTACATGGTTATCAGGTTAAAAGCCGCGTATATCATTCTTTATATAGTTTTTAGGGATGATTAAGGTAACATCAAAGGATAAAAGGTGGTCCATGGGTCTAAAGAGTCTGCAGTGGGATAGGGGAAGGCCATACAAAGTGTGATTCACCTAGAGTGGTGAAATCCGCTATAACAACTGGGATGAACCAATCTTATGCACATGCCTCTCTAAGGGGCTTCCTCTTAGTGATCTAAGATAAACAATACAATATTCTTCTTCACACAATATAGGGAGCACTCAATCCTTATTTTTGGTGTCACCATACAATACTAACCTCCTAACCTATTGTACCTTCTTTAATAAGGCATTGTTATATTTATTTACTACTTTAGTGGTCCTCATATAATAACAACAATAGATTTTACCTGGTGCACTTTACATTGAATGACCTTTACTTCCGTAAGTCATATGTAAGCTCATATCAAACACTATATCTAATGTTATTTTCAACTCACTACTCATATCATATGATATTTTATATATGTGTTCTTCACTCATACTCCTCACAAAGTTGCAAATATCTTTTTACTAATTTTATTTTGATATTGTAACTCTTCACCTTCTATCCTTCGTTTTCCTTCTCATCCAATTCTCTTCTACAAACTAGGCCATACACCCCTTTCTTAAAACGCTCTCTTAGCATACCAAATCATTTTGAATGACAAACTTGAATAGATGGTAGCATTACAAAAAAATTCATATATTTTCTCCTTAAAATCAAATCTTTTTAATTAAAAAAAACACACAATTACTTCACAATTTAGCATCCATCTTTTATGTGCCTTGGAATGAAATTTTACCACATAAAATAGAATGCTACAAATTGACAGTGATATGATTTTTTCTTTAAAAACATGTTTATAAATATTTTAAAACAATTTTTATGGGTTGGATAGCCAATTTGTTTCCTTATAAAATGAATAGTCCTAAAGTTGGGTTCAAGTGTTTGGGATTTTTCTTCAGACCAGTGTTTATTGCAAAAGTGACTGGTGCTAGTTACTAAAAAGGATTGATAGAAGAATATCAAACTGGGTTTATCGTTTTCTTTCTCTTGGAGGCATAATTGTTTTTGTCTATTTGGTGTCGCAAAGCATTCCGATATATTGGATGTCAGTTGCGATGGTTCCCATAAGTGTTTTGGAGTTAATTCAGAATAGAATATATTCTTTCCTTTTCTTTTGTCAGGGAAGTTAATATCTACAAAGTTCCATCTAGATTCTTGGTCTAGTCTTTATCTTCCAAAAAATATGGAAGGTTGGGTGTAACATAACCATATAACCTACTAAAATTGCATATATATAAAAATTTATTTCACATGAAACATCAGTTATGAACCTTCTTATTTTATTTATTCTTAAGCTTAATTCTTTTATAATATCACCCTTCCGCAATTCCACTTCCACTGTGCGGATTGCAGAACTTCTTGACCATTTATAATTTTCTCCTTCCTCTTTCTGCTTTCCCCAATACGTATTGCGAATTACGGTAACCCATATAATTTAACAATTTTCCCGTTCTATTTTCTGCATTACGTAACACATATTGCGAAAAACTTATCATTTTAACCATTTTCCTTTCTTGTTTTTGCATTCCACACTACAGATTGCGGATAGCAGAAACTCTTATATTTAATAAGTTTTACCTTCTGTTTTTTCTCTTTCTGCAATGCGGATTGCGGATTGTAGAAACCCCATATTTTATTTATATTTTCTCTTCTACTTTCCATTTTTTACAATTGTGGACTGTGGATTGCGAAACCTCGTGAATAATTTATAGTCTTGACTTCTACTTTCTGCATTCCACAATTTGGATTGTGTATTGTAGAAATTCATTATATTCACTATATTTTTAACCTTGTTTCCACTTCCGCAATGCGGATTGTAGGTTGTGGAAACACTTCAAATTCCTTATAATTTTTATTCTTCTTCTCGCTCCAGCATCCTGGATTGTAGATTGTGGGTTACGGAAGCACTTGAATTCTTTATACATTTTTAGGCTTTCATAGGCGTTCCGATAAAAGGTTATTCACCTATCTTCTCCATGTTTTATAGAAAATAATAGGGAGTTTCCAACTCTCAATGGACTCACGACTTTAATCCAATTGTGTTACTTAGAAAGGAACAAGATTAGTTTTTTTGGTGGTGTACAATGGACAGTTCCTAATAAATCCTGCAACCAATCTCTCCTTCAGATTTTTACCCTCCCTCAGGAATTTAGATATTATATAGGCGATTGACTAAACAGGAAAAAGGATAAACCCAGGAGATCACATTGGCTTCCCTACTAGGGGTCCCTTAGAATGTCTTTAAAAAAGAATCATACAACATCCTTGTAACTCGTTATAGAAACAATATTACACCATTTGAGCAACTAATATCACCAAATACAAGTCACAGTCATTCAAAACAGAGTATAAGTATACACCAGCTCATAAGAAAAAATTTCATCAATAAAAATAAAACTAGTATTTATCATTTTAGAATCATTGAAACACACATTTACACAAATGAAAATATGCCCCAAGCTTAGTAGATTTGTAGTTAATAAATCTAGTAATGAAACCTATTTGTAAAGCGAGTTGGAATGAAAATGGAAAATCCATGTTCAACCCAACCGTAGATTAGGAATAGATCGTCTCTTTCCTTAATCACCCTTGAGCTAAACTATGCATTCCAAGAGCAAAGACAGCTAACCTCAGTTTAGTTTCCTGGCAGAAATCACTTGTCTAACACAGAGTGCTCACACAACAAGTATTTATCTCAATCCTTTCCTAACATAGAGTGCTCACACAGCAAGAGTTCCTTCTTTCCCAACATACTCAACAGTGTCCTGCCTTTTCCCATATGCTCTCTTATAGTTTGGTTTCCTAGGTATTACTTTGCAGCTACGGTCCATTTCCCAAGGAATCCGTGTTAACCACTACACCTTGATTTCTCCAGGGTCCATCCAATTTTATTTTGTAGTTATGGTCCATTCTCTATTGAATCCCTATCAACCATTGTGCCCTGATTTGTCTAGGGTCTATCCAATGCCATTAAGGTGTCTCAAATCCTAGTGTACCTCCCTAAGGTTTACTACTCTATGTCTCCCACTCTTGCACGCATAGTCTCCTCTTTTAACTTGTCTTGTGCCTTTCATTCTGAATTTCATTAAAGGAAAAATGTAGCGGTTACAAATAAACTTTATAAATCGAGGGATATTACATCCACACCCCCTTATTGCAACACTATCCACAATGTTCTTAGCCTTCCACCACATCTTCTGGAAATAACATTGGGTACTTCTTTCACATAACTGTAATCCGAGTGATGACCCGGTTATGAAGTACTATTTCTTTCTTGTCCAAAATGCACAGAAGTGCCACTTGGAATTCACCTTCTAGTTCCACTTGTACCACATTCAAGTCAATGATATGAGTGGAGTCATGTATATATTTCTTTAGCAATGAAATATGAAAAACATTGTAAATTCTTATGTGTGTGGGAAGAGCAAGTTTTTATGCCATGGGCCCAATCCTTTCCAATATTTGAAAGGGTCCACAAAACCATGGTGCTAATTTAGTACAACTTCCCAATTTCAGGGAGCTATTTTTGGGCTTGAGTTGGAGGTAAACATGATATCCACCAGAAAATTCCTTATGTTGTATCTTCAAGTCAACATAACTCTTTTGGTGATCTTGTGCCACCTTCAAGTTCTTTTGTACCTTTCGAACAATCTGTTCCATTTCTTGTAATATTTTTGGTCCTACTATTAGACGATCCACAAGTATATCCCATCTAACAGGGGTAACACACATTTTTCCATACAAGATTTTGAATGGGCTCATCTTGGATGAGGCCTAATAACCATTATTGTATGAAAAATCTACCAAATGCAAATAGTCTTCCCACTTAGTGGGCCTTTCCATGGCACACATCCTCAACATGTCTTCAATGTCTTGGTTTGTTCGTTTTGCTTGTCCATCTGTTTCAGAGTGGTAGCTAGTGCTGACATTTATCTTAGTTTATAACCCCACAAGCAATGATTTCCAAAATTTAAATGTAAACTTGACGTCTCGGTCAGAAATTGCCATCTTTGGTACTCCATAAAGTTAGAATACTTCCTTCAGAAAAAAATTTACAACATTGACAATGTTGTAAGTAGACTTCACAGGAATAAAATGAGCAGAATTACTTAACTTATCTACTACAACCATAATCGAATAATGTTGCTTTTGAGGTAATGGAAAACCTGTGATAAAATCCAAAGATATTGCCTCCCATTTCCATTCAAGAATTGGAAAAGGTTGTAACAAACCTGCTGTATGTTGATTTTCAACCTTCACACACTGACATTCCAAACATTTAGACATATAATCAACTAAATATTCCTTTAAATTGGGCCAAAAGAATTATTTTTCCAGGGTTGTGATCATCTTTTGATAACCAGGGTTCCCTACATAAGGAGTTCTGTGCATTTCATTTAACAAAACCAATTTTAAATTTGCAATGTTAGGCATGTATATTCTCCCTTTATATAAAATTAACCCTTTCTGGTATACTTTGAATTCGGTTTAATTCAAGTTTACCTTGTATTTCAGCAATTTATTCAGTAAGTTTTCATATTCAACATCATGGATGCTGGTTTTTTGTATTCTTCTCCTCAGATGAATTTTTGGTTGGCTCATAGTAATCCCATATACTTTGTGAGTTATGCGACTAAGTGCATCAGCCACCTTATTTTCCTTACCCTTTATATGCTTTAGTTAAAAATCGAATTCACTTAAGAAGGCCATCCATATTGCTTGTCTAGAATTTATCCCAAGTTGAGTAAACATATTCTTTACATGGATGTTGTCTATAAACAAAAGGAACCTTTTCCCTAATAAGTAGTGGCACCACATTTTTAAGGCATGCACTACTGCTGTCAATTCTAGATCATGCACTACATAATTTTGTTCATGCTCTTTTAATTTACGAGCAAGTAATGGTATATGCTATCTTTGAGAATCCTTTGGTGAATCATTGGTGGTAACTAGTGAGTTCCATGAAGGAACGAATGTCAACGACATCCTTGAGCACAGGCCATTCTGAGATAGCCTTAATATTTTGTGGATCTACCACAATTCCATCATCTGAGATGACACGACCTAGGTACTGAATTTATTTCTTAAAGAATTCACACTTATCAAAATTAGCATACAATGAATGCCCTGTTAAGGTATGTAGCACAATTTCCAAGTGGTGTTGATGTTCTTTCTCCATCTTAGAGTAGATTAGGATGTCATCAAGGAATATCAACACAAATTGATCTAGGTACTTGTTGAAAATATTATTCATTAGGCACATGAATATAGCATGGGCATTGGTTAATCCAAAAGGAATTACTATGAATTCATAGTGCCCATATCAGGTTTTGAAGGCCGTTTTACTTACATATTCTTCTTTAATCCTGATCTTGTGATATCCAGACATCAAATATAACTTGGAGAATAGTTTATCTCCCCCCACTTCATCAAACAAATCATTAATTTGAGATAGAGGATACTTGTTCTTGATGGTTACTTTATTTAGTTGTATGTAATCTATGAAAAGTCTTAGAATCCCATTCCTTTTCTTAACAAATAAAACTGGTGCTTCCTAAGGAGACACACTAAATCTGATGTAACCCTTATCTAGCAGTTTTTGTAACTAAAATTTTAATTCGGTTAACTCAGGGATGCTCATATGACATTGTATCTTATATACCGGTGCAGACCTAGGCACAATCTCAATGGAGAAATCTATTTCTCGTTGAGTGGGTAGTCCTAGAATCTCTTCTGGAAATACATCCATAAACTTACTTAAGATTTGGTGGTATTTTACCTGTGTTTGACCTTCATTAAGGAGAAGGTTAGTGACCTGCACTGCATATAGCTTACATCCCTTTCTCATACATTTCTTTAATTGCATGGCTGAGATTTTCCTTAAGGAGACATGTTTAATGACACTTCTACCTTCCTAACAATCTGATCCTCAGCCACATAAGTAAAGGTTTTATCAAAACAATTCAATATTACTTTGTACTTTACTAACCAATCCATGCCAATAATCATATCATATGACCCTAAAGGAAAAACATTTAGATTAATCCTAGTCACGTTATCCATTACTTTAACTTCATCATCAGAAATAAACCTAGTTACCTTTATCCTTGCTCCAGTGGCCATTTGGACTAACCAGGGTTTTTCATGCCTTACCTTGGTGAGCTAGCAGTCCTCCATCATTTTGGGAGTGATGTAACTTAAGGTAGCCCCTAGATCAATTAGCATAGAAATATTTTGGTTATAGATAGTACCTTCAATATCCATAATTGCAGATTGGTAGTCTGCTTGTCAATTCTCTAGGGCTACACTAATATGGTGGTAACTTTTTCCAACTTCCCCAATAGTGAAAGCTTCTTGCATATTGTGAACAACCTCATTATTTTGGTTGAAGCATAGGAAGTTCCTTTGCAAGTGGGGATATTCACACTCCCAAAACTTTTGGGGTTCTTTAGGGGCTCCGATAGTCCCCTTATGTCCAAGGCTTACAAATTTATAGTTCTTCTTTGGAAGTTATTCATTTTTGTTGTAGGAATTTCCTTTCGTATTCCTTGGCATGATCCTAAAGGGTGGGGGTTGGAAGCTCTTATTCCGTTGGTTTAAATTTTCTTGTTCTTTACCCTTCCAGACCTTGGAGAGGTCATTCCTCTATTTGTACCTATTCAAAACACAATATTTCCTTTCTTAAGGCTTCAATACGACTGTGACAAGAAACTTAAGAACCTCTACACCTTCACTTTTTCTTCTTTTATATACGGCACAAAATGCAATAGATCAAGAAATTTGCTAATGGGGTCCTCTATATTCATTTTCCTAACTTTTAATTCATAGAATTCCTTGGTCTTTCTCTCGTAGTAACTATTTGAAATATATTGCTTCTTCAACTTCAACCACTACAGTTTCTTATCTTTTATTCCCTCATAAATTGTTAGATCTTGTCACCAAATGTTGGCCCTTTTGTTCAGCTTGTAGATGTCCATTCTCACCTTCATGTTGCTAGAAGAATTGTAAACTTTAAAGTACTTCTTAATTTATAGAAGCTAATCCTATGCTTCTTTTCCGGTCTTAGATTCCCCATCAAAGCTGGTTGGCTTGATCTTTTAATTTCTCCTTCCAAGTGGTCAATTTTTCTTTTTTCGACCCACTTGTCTTGATTCACAAATTTGTGAGTCCCATTGGAGGAACTTTCTTTCCTTTTTTGACTTTTTGGAACTTTAGATTCCTTCCCAATATTTGTTTTGGGTTTTCCCCATTATTATTCTCTTGCATACTATGTAACAACATCTCATTAATCTCTTGCTTCCTTTCCTGGGCCTTCATTAGCTGCTCATTATCCACTTTGAAGCTCTGTACTTCTATGATCAAGTTCCTCATTGTTTCCAGAACTTGACTAGATTCAGCGTGTTCCTGCTCTGGTTGCGATGAGTGTGGTGCTGGTACACCTTCCTCGGGTCGATCTCCATTCTCCCTTTGTGAGGCCATTGATGTACCCCTGTTATAGAACAATTTTGTATATGCACAAAAAATTCCAACACAAAATGTTATGGTTAGAACAAAAATTTTCATAAATCGGGGGAACTAGATGTTCCTAAAAGGAGACAAGGTTGAAACTTATAGCTCTAATATCATATGTAACATACCCATATAACCTACTAAAAATGCATATATAAAAACATTTATTTTGCATGAAACACCAGTTATGAAACTTATTATTTTATTCATTCTTAAGCTTAATTCATTTATAATCTCACCCTTTCGCAATTCTGCTTGCACTATGTGGATTACAGATTGTGGAACTTCTTGACCCTTTATAAAAATTTCCTTCTTCTTTTTTCTTTCCAGAATGCAGATTGTGGATTGCGGTAACCTGTATAATTTAACTATTTTCTCATTCCTTTTTCCACATTCCACAATGCGGATTGCGGAAAATTTATCATTTTAACCATTTTCCTTTCCTCTTTTTGCATTCCGCAATGTGGATTGCAGATTGCAGAAAATATTATATTTTGTAAGTTTTACCTTCCATTTTTTTGCTTTCCACCATGTAGATTGCGGATTGCAGAAACGCCATATTTTATTTGTATTTTCTCTTCTACTTTCTTCTTTTCGAAATTGTGGATTGAAAAACCTCATGAATACTTTATAGCCTTGACTTATACTTCATGCATTCCACATTGCGGATCGCAGAAAGTCCTTATATTCATTATACTTTAAACCTTGTTTATGATTCCGCAATGCATATTGTGGGTTGCAGAAATACTTCAAATTACTTATCAATGTTATTCTACTTCCCGATCCTGCAATGCAGATTGCAGGTTGTGGAAGCACTTGAATTCTTTATACATTTTTAGGATTCTACAGGCCTTCCAACCCAAGGTTTTTCACCTATCTTATCTATGTTTTTTGGAAAGACTAAGGAGTTACCAAACACCAATGGAATCATGGATTTAAGCCAATTGAGTTACTTAGACAAGCTCAAAATTAGGTATTTTGGTGGTGTATAGTCACGAGTTCCTAAGAACTTCCGCAACCAATCTCTCCTTCACATTTTTACCCTCCCTCAGGAATTTAGATATTATACAGTGGATTCACTAAACAAGAAAAAGGGATAAACCCAAGAGAGCACATTGGCATCCCTACCAGGGGTCCCTTAGACTGGATTTAAATTAGAATAATACATCATCCTAGTAACTCTTTATAGAAACAACATTACACCATTTGAGCAACCAATATCACCAAATGCAAGTCACAATAATTCAAAATAGAGTATAAGTATACACCAAATTATAGGAAACATTTTCATCAATAAAACTAAAACTGCTATTTGTCATTTCATAAGAATTGAAACACGCATTTACACATATTCAAATATACTATGAGCTCAATAGATTTCCAAAACCTAAACCCAGTAATGAAACCTATTTGTAACCACAATGAAAAGGGAATAGCCACGTTCCACCCAACCATCGATTAGGAACATATATACTTTGTCCTCAATAACCACGAGCTAAACTATGTGTGCCAAGAGCAGACACAACTAACTTTAGTTCAGTTTCCAGGGACCATTTGAACGGATTCCATAATTAGCCACACTCGTCAAAAAACAAAGTTGAGATTTAATATTACAAATAATGTTTATAAATTGAGGGATATTACATCGGTGTTAAGAATATTTTCTAGTTCAGGGACATTTTTGTTAGAATTTTATCATTTAAGCAATATGATCTTAAGATCTTATCTGACAAAATAACATGCACAACAATAATCACAAGAGACAAGAGACACAAAGAGTTTTCCTCGGGGAAACCATAAAGGAGAAAACCTTGCAACTTCCGGAGAGATAGAATGATAACCAATGGAAAAAGTAAAACCCAAAGACAGAAATATGATCTTCGATAGTTGTTCTCTCTCCAACTTGTGTGAGCTTCTCTTCTCTCACTCATGCACTATAGTTGAGTGAGTATGCATTACAAATAGAGACGATCACTCTCTATTTATACTAGTTTCTGACTTGACAATTACTTAATACCAGGGCCAACTTCACTATGAGAGTCTAATAACCCTAGTGCCCCTCAACTATTGGGACTTTTCCCCTTAATCAATAAAGGAAGGTTAACCTCTATGACTTTACATGAATTGATTACATTAATGATTCTCCCGATAGAAACATCAAGGTACAATGAAATACAATACATAAGATATACAAGTGAATGCATTTAGAAGTTACAGATACATCAACACTCCCTCTTAACTAGGAAGGTAATCTCTTGACAAAGTTCGTCAGCACAAATATTCATCAGAGCATCATCATAAAATTTGGATCATCATCATCACTAGATCAAGATCATCATCACTAGATCATCATCATCACTGGATCATCATCAAAGCTGGATCATCATTAGAATAGATCATCATCAAATCTCGATCATCACTTATCCCACATCTAGTATGAAAAAGGACTAGCTCTGTGTGGATGTCACATCTAGTATGAAAAAGGACTAGCTCTATGAAGACTCATCTAGTATGAAAAAGGACTAGCTTTGTGTGGATGCCACATCTAGTATGAAAAAGGACTAGCTCTGTGAAGACTCATATAGTATGAAAAAGGACTAGCTCTGTGTGGATTCCACATCTAGTATGAAAAAGGACTAGCTCTGTGAAGACTCATATAGTATGAAAAAGGACTAGCTTTGTGTGGATGCCACATCTAGTATGAAAAAGGACTAGCTCTGTGAAGAATCATCTAGTATGAAAAAGGAATAGCTATGTGTGGATGGAACATATAGTATGAAAAAGGACTAGCTCTGTGAAGACTCATCTAGTATGAAAAAGGACTAGCTCTGTGTGGATGCCACATCTAGTATGACAAAGGAGTAGCTCTGTGTGATGATACATCCAATATGAAAAAGGAATGGCTCTGTAGATGCACATCCAGCATGCAAAAGGACTGGCTCTGTAGAACTTCCTATGATGAGAAGAATCAAGAGATAGCACCCATGATGATTTAGTGATGATGATCCAGCAGTGATGATCCAGATCTAGTGATGATGATCCAGATCAAGTGATGATCCAGATCTGATGATGAATATGACTTGAAGATGAAGATGACCTAAATATGAACATGAATGGAAGATGGCGAGGACTCGATGATGATCCACATAATACAAAGAGGAAGACTTGTGCTGAAAAACTGTGTCGAAATAATACCTTCCTAGTTAAGAGGGAGTGTTGAGGTAATTGTAACTTCGGAATGTATTCACTTGTATTTCTTATGCATTGTAACCCAATATTTATTCTGGGATGTGTCTGTAATATAATTGAGTCGTGTCATGCCCTGATGTTCCTATCAAGAGGTTCTATGATGTAAAGAAGTCAGCCCTAATAGGGTTTTTTAAGTCGAGAATCAGTATAAATAGAGAGCTAGCCTCTATATTTATCACACACTCACTCACACTCAGTTGTAGTGCATAGCTGAGGAATAAGAAGACACTGGGGCTAGGAAGAAAGAGTTTACTACTGTCGGGAGATCATCTTACTATTTTGGGGTTTTACTTTGGTGTTGATTCTATCTCTAAGGAAGTTGTGGGGTTTTCTCCATTTATGGTTTCCCCAAGGATAAACATTGTGTTCATTGTCTCTTGTGTTTGATTGTTGTGCATTTTATTCTCTCAGTTAAAGATCTTAATGTATTTCTAGCTTAATATCTAACAATGAGGAACAACAACACCGTGCAGTGATCAATTACCCCCAAAGGTGAAATGAAAGAAAGCACCAAACATAGGCATGAGGCATGGCAGCATTAAAATATCTCATTCCCTTCTTCCTTTCCCTCAATAACTATTGGTTTTATTTCTCATCTTGAATTTCCCAAGTTCCCCTGGACAACTTGTGCTTCAGGATTGCAAGGATATTTCCTCTAACTTATATATGCTTTGAGTAAAAGTACTACAAAACTCGTAATAAACTATATTTGGAACCAAGTACAAAATAAGGCAACGCTTAGGGGCTGCTTAGATTACGCTATTTTAGTATTTTGGAAAGCATTATAATTTTACTAAAAAAAAGGAGGTGCAACAGTAGGTAGATACTTGCACAATTCCTCCCGTAAGTGCTTCTGGAAGCGGTCCTACAGGGAAAGTAAATAGTCTAGGTCCCTCCCTTGACCTTGAAGCGAGGTCATTCGGAGCTATTATAACATTTAGTCTGAAATCCTGTATACAACATTTTTGTTCTACCAACCCTTGGAATTGCTAGCTCCTAAGTGTCATATGTAAACATAGCAATCTTATTATGAACCTGGGTAGCTTAGACCTGTTTTCAAGGATGAAAATTCCAACAACAAGAGATGCAAGAGTGAAAGCTAAGAGCTTGCAATGAGAAGGGTCACTCACTAGAGAATAGACATGTAAAGTAGTGGAAAAGATAGCAGAGGTCAGAGTGTATATCAAGTGTTCAAAGTTTCACTTCCCATCATGGTATGAAGGAGTCGCCCTCCCTAAATACTTATCAACACACCCGTCAAACTGAAGCCGAACCATGTTGTCCTCACGAAAATGTATCTCGTGCAAAGATGAACCTGGTATTTTAAAATCACAGGATATCCAAAAATAGCTTTGATCCTTATGGCTTATTCTAGCGCATCTGTAGGTGTAGCAGTCCTCTGTTACTATAGGGAATTATGATCTAAAAAATAGAATATGTAATCAATAAAAACATAAACATAGAAGAAACAAACCTGGAGACTCAACGTGAAGCTCAATACCAATATTTGACATTTTCAATTTATGTCCACCAACACCAATCTCATCACCATGTTTAGAATTGCCTAAATTCCAACTCCATTTACTCTTCTTAGATCCATATTCAAGAAGCTTCTTAGATCCAGACAAATTACTTCTAAATCTAGTGATTTATACGTCTTCAAGCATCTTCTTAGATCCAAAAAAAATACTTCTAAATCTGGTGATTCGTATAATGGGAAAAGGGTTTCATTTTCAGTGGCCATGACCCTAGTTTCGTCCTGTTATTTCCCTACCCTGTAAACTCTTTGATCCATTGTCAGTTCTTCTTGTCTGCACTGATGCCATTTCCCTCGATAAGCCAGAAACTCATTGCATAAAAACCCTCGACCATGATTAGGGAATCCAACATTATATCAGGTATATCTTGCTGGTTTGCGGGTTTATAGGTTATTTTGAAATCCTAGCACCCATTTTCAATGTGACTACATTTGAGACAATTAAATCTATTTACTACTTATGAAAATTGTACAACTATGAGGACCATATAGAAACAAATATTCAATCTAGATCAATTTTCCCCCATAGAGGACCATCTATAAAAAAATATTCAAACTAGATCAATTTTCCCTCGTAGATAGGGATAATGGGAACGACATAAATCAGAAGCGATAACCATTCAAATAGTGACAAATTTTAATTTCAATTATTGTATTCAAACATGGTGAATTATTGTATTTAAACATGGCAAAAGAATATCGAGAACAGAGCTTGGAACTACATTATAGAAACTCACAACATTATAAAAATATAGGCCACTTTGTCTTCTTTGTGTTCAAATTCTGCAATAATGATATTTGGTAAATATTTATCAAGACAAAAAAAATGATAGAATTCGCCATGAAATTCAAGAATTATATGTAATAGTGTAATACATAAAGCAAAATGTTAGTGTAAAACCACCATTATATTGATGTTGAGCAGTAAAATGATTTTAATATACTATTGTTTTAAGTATTTTTAATAATATAAATAATATATAGAAATATTAAACAATGTTAATTTTAACCTGTGATTATTTTTATTTTTCATTTTTAAGGTATTTGGTTTTATCTAGGGAAAATTTGACTAACCAACAAAAAAAAATAAAAAAATTCAAAGATATGTCTCCAATAATTTACATAAACTTTCTAAATGTGCTCCATGCCAAGTTATCTTCTTGAATATACCCCAAGTCAACACCTTGTTATATAGTTATATCCACTGCAACATTTTGGTTTTTAGAGGATTCGTGGTTTTCCACAAAGGAATACACAACTTACTCTACATCTTAGTCCTCATTCAAGAACGTGGCCTTGTATTGAAAAGGATTGTAGTATAATATATAGTATGTTTCCATAACTAGACCAAGGTATCTTCCTCTTCCTATAAGTAAATGAAACTCAGTTTCAACTTTTCAATAAAAGTGTTTCATTTTTTAGCTTCATGATCCCCATAACCCTTAAACTGCCTAACCCTGAATCACTTAAACCCTAACACCCTATACTCCTAAGCCTCTAATCCACCTAAAGGTAACCCTCTAACCCTATCTAACCCCCATAATCCCTAAATCCCCTAACCACTAAATCTCATAATGTGACCATAGTGACAATTTATGTATTTTATGCACATATATACTAAGCAAATAGCATATCTTTGTATTTTTTGCACATATATACTAAGCAACTAGTGAAAATTTATTTAGTGTGTGAAACTCAACATTGCACGTCCTCCAAGAACTTACGAATCTTGACAGGATTATCTTTTGAGTTGAGAACAAGAACTCCATGTTATTGATGGATCTTTGACATCACTCAACAATGATGAAGGGTTTCATTTTGCTCCTCCTTTAGCCAAACATATAGAGAATCAATGGCTTTGGTTTTATAAATTAGGATTAATATAAAATTTGATTAATTTTTGTTAATATAATATTTGTTTTATTATTATATAATATTTCTTTTAATGGTATTTTTTGGTATAGTATTATGTATAATAAACTTGGATCAAGGATGTTGGTTGAGAAGAGTTGTGCAGATCATGAATCAAGCGGGTGGTGACGTCAGATTCAAAATTTACCTAGCCACTAATGCATAAAGGAGGTTTAAATTGATAGTGATAAGAAGAGGTCATCACTACATTATACATATCATATGTTGCAAGGTCTATCATGTAAGAGGTTGAGGAATCAAAATATTTACACAAAACTCCAAGATGTGGTCGGACCTCTACCTTTATTGCATATGGACCTAAGACTGGTTCTGGTTTAACACCCCAGATTAATTATAATTGAGTCTTTGATTGGTTAAAATATTGCTCTTGGTGCTTTCACTAGTTCAATTATTATTGGATCAAATTCTATGACGTTTAAAGGAATTGAGCCTAGTGAAACTACGTTGACTAGTGTAGCTAGTTCAACGGTCATAGATCATGATAGTTATATTGAAGTTAGAAATGCACCTCAATATGGGACTTGCGACTCTTACATTGAAGGATCAACAACTAGATATGATGCTTCTAGGTATCGATATGGTACTAGTTATAGTACCTAATTTGTAATTTTAGGAACATAATTGTCCTTTGGCACATGCTTAATGGTTTGCTTCAATGGTGCAGTAGGGATAAAGATGATCAAGATCAAATCTATGCAATTGTTTGGTTCGATCTATGAAGATAGAGATGTAGAGAAACAATATTACTAATATAAGGTAGACAATTTACAAAATTTACTAAATTATAACACTTCATTGTCACAATTGCAATTTTTCATGACACAATTAAAATGACTAACATAAATGACTAATTCATATTCTTCTAGCTAGTCATTTTTTATGCTGTGAATATACTAGTCATTTTTAACTATGTCACTTATTATCTAGTCATATATTTTAACTGGTGACTAAATTAGTCCTTAATTTTAGTTGTTTATATTTGGGTCAATCAAAATTGCTCATATTTAGTAGTAAATCACTCGAAAAACCTATGGTGCCTAGAATTTTCAGTCACGTAGTTCCTAATTCTTCATTTTGTACTAGTTTGTAGTCCATCATCTAGAACCTCTTCAAGATCTCTATTGCATACTTTCCTTATCCAAGGGAAATTCCATCTGTACTCTCCCACACCTCCATGCCTCATACCCAAGTTCTTCATCTCAAGATCGGAAGCAAGTCTCCTTCTTGCATCTTTAATGAGTGACTATTTTCCTTTTAGGAATAGGTCATCAACATATAATAGGAGCATCACTAGTCTTCTACCTTCAACCTTGAAGTAAAGGTTGGAATCTTCTTTACTCTCAGTAAATTATAGAGCCAATAGTAATTTGTCCATCATGTCATACCATGTCGAACCTCGGGATCTTCTGCATTCACTCCCTCTGAAGCAGAGCATCATTCTCCCTCTACCTTTCGTACTCCATGTCTTCTATACTAGAGTTACAAGAATCCTCCTCTACTACTAATATTCTATGTATCCATCTAGGGTCACTGGATACCAAGATCCTCTATCTTGAACATTTTCAAAAGTTCTTCTCGTAGCCATCTGTGAGCTTGCCATCCTCTATAGGATTTCATCTTCAACCTTGTAGCAAAGGTTAAAATTTTCATCACTCTAGGTGATATTCAAGATCCTCATGTGTGTGTTATTCCATTGGTGTCTTTCAATCTTGTACAAGGCCTTCTTTAATGTGCACACATGAGTCTGTCTGTCATGTGCCTCAACTCCCACTGGCTACAAATGTCTCTCGTAGTCTATTCCTTCTTTCTGTGAGAAGCCTCGTGCTATGAATATTTCCTTGTATCCCACGATGTTGACATATATTACATGCTGGATCTTGTAGATCCATATGGAAGATACTACGGACTTCCCTTCGGGTCTCGATACCGCATCCTAGACATCATTCTTATTATTGGATATTTCTCCATAGCTGGAAGGTTCTGCATCAATGACGTCACTCAACAGTGTCACATAACTACACTGTGTCTAAGACCTCTTTCTTTCTTTGAAATTATC
Source organism: Pseudotsuga menziesii (assembly GCA_001517045.1). Taxonomy (NCBI): domain Eukaryota; kingdom Viridiplantae; phylum Streptophyta; class Pinopsida; order Pinales; family Pinaceae; genus Pseudotsuga; species Pseudotsuga menziesii. The sequence continues at coordinate 378,642 of LPNX011021866.1, forward strand.
TTCGTATTATTCTTCGTATTGGATTATTTCTCGAATTGTTGTCACTTGTTCTTCAAAACAAGTCTCATCCATCTTTTGTTTTAGGTGATTTTACGCGATCTTTCCTACAAGTAAAATGCATTAGTTGTATGGTTAGAAACATTTCATAAGGCATATTCATAATGGAAAATTATTATGCATAAAGATATAATCATGCAACTATTTTATCCAATACAACATCCATCCATATCTCATGGAAACTTTCTAGATGCCTTACATCTCTACAATGACATCATTGAGTTTGTACACTAATCCATTATGTCAGCAAAGAGGTTTCATTCTAGATAAGTAGCCATGGAGAGTTGTATAGCACCATGAGATACTTGCCCATCACATGCATATTAGTAGAATACTATAATTAATGCAAACATTCTACAACTAAAAAATGTCATATAAACAACTAGATATATACAAAAATACAATTCAAATACTTATCCTTATTTGTTTCGTGGGTAGACTCCTTCTTGATCCTTTAGTGTCATCATCTTCTTCATTCATAACATCATCATTTCTTATCAAAATGCTAAGATGGATAAGAGGTTATTCAAGAATTGAGTCCTTCATATTCCTCATCATTTGAGGTATCTTCTTTGAATCATGAGAGCTTGATCTTCAGTTGCTCACATCTTGTCTTCTCTTATTATGAGTCAAGCTTCTTCTTGTGTGCACTCTTCCTAGAGTTTGTCGAAGGTAATCACTTCCTTCCAGTGAAAATTCCTTGAATGAATGAATCCCATGATCCTAGGAGGTCGTTTAAGGTGGTTATCAAAATATCTTATTCTTCTTTGATTGATTTGTAATAGCATCAAACACTTCCTTTTGGAGTCTTCAGGGATGACACATGAGAGATGATCTTTAATAGAATCTGCAATGATCTATCCTTAGCCACATCTCCCTATGGCTCTTAGAACTGATCTAAGTCAATTTATTCAAGGATAATGGAGGTCCTATAATTCCATACTTGGAATTTGTTAGCTTCACCAATATATTCATCAAGCTGGTGTGATAGGTCATTTTGAAATGAGAACCTCAAATGTAAATAGAAAAAGATTACATCTTACGGATTTGAGGTGTCCATCCTAGTTCCAGATCTGGCTGATCTAGGGTTTGTCAAAGAAACCCTAATTTTCAAAACTTGGAATCTCTTATATATTATTAGATATAAATACGTGCCTCCTTAAGGAGCACCGAGAGGCATACTCATTTTCCCAAAACTGTGATCAGAACTACAAAATATCAGATTCCCTAGTTTTCTTCAATTTCTTCTATAGAATTTCCTGATATTTTTTCTGCACTATATCCAAAATTACTTCTCCTATATGTCTAAAACTTCACACTAAGGTAGCCTCATTTTTCCCCTTTCTAACATCATAGGTTTTAGCAGAATTGGTTTCACCAATTGGGAGTTATGAGATGGTTCCCAAGGTGTCTTGTTTCAAGATTGTTCAACATAGCGAATTTGTACAGGCTTCCATGTGTCACTGTTTCACCTTCAGGGTCTGAAAATTTTACCACAGAAATTACAGTATGTTCCCTATCTAGAAAATCTTGTGAAATTTCATTTGGAACTTCCTATCCCAAGATATAATAATTTTCCCTAGGTGTCCTGTTTAGGGATGAATATATGGAGAGGCTGGAACCCTGATTTGGAGGAATCATATCTCTCATAATATAGCGAATCAGAGGATGAACCCTTTACAAAGGGTACATAATGAATTTATATTCATTGTATAAAAAGTTTGGCTCCTGATCCTTCTCCAATCTCAAGATATAGCAAATGCACCAAAATGACTAGTTTTAGTCATTTAGGGTTTTCTCATCCGGGGTCAAATTAGGCTTTGACTTTCCCAGAGTTTTACCGAACCAAAAATTTCGATCTTGGTCTCTAAATTTCTATTTTAAGGAGGAGATAAATCCTATTCTAGGCTCACTCAAAAATTCCACTTCTGTGAAAAGCCATAATTTCCCGCTATAGTGGTAGGTCAAAAACTGAAAATGCTCAGAATCAGATTCTGCTTCGACAGAAAGATGTGCCCTTAAATGGAGAGTCAACCCAGCCTCATTTTGCTAATGATATATGGAGAGAGACCTGAAAAGTAAGAATCCCTAGATTTTGTAGCTACAGAGTGTCATGTTCTCACATTAGCTTTGATACCAGGTTAAATTTTTATCATTTAAGCAATATTATCTTAGGATCTTATCTGAGAGAATAATATGCACAACAATAATCACAAGAGACAAGAGACACAAAGAGTTTTCCTCATGGAAACCATAAAGGAGAAAACCCCACACCTTCCTCTGAGATAAAATGAGCACTAATGGAAAAACTAAAACCAAAAGACTGAAATATGATCTCTGACATTTTTTCTCTCTCTCACTTGTGCGAGCTTCTTTTCTCTCACTCATGCCAAGTTTGAATTCACTAGGAGAGTCTAATAACCCTAGTTCCCCTCAACTGTAGGGAATTTTCCCCCCAATCAACAAAGGAGGGTTAACCTCTATGAATTTACATGACTTTATTACATTAATGATTCTCCGGATAGAAACATAGGGGTACAATGAAATACAATACATAAGATATACAAGTGAATACATTTTGAAGTGACAAATACATCAACATCTTTGGTAGCAAAGACTTTATGTAGGGTTCTCTTTAGTAGTAACTTATGGAGTGATGTAGTTAAGAGGAAACATAGTAAAACTATTTTTATTCATCAATGGTCAAGAGATTTGTAATGCCCCGTTTTGACCTTATTACCTAGACTAGCATTACCGAATGTATTCACTTATTATTGTGGACATATGGATTTATTCTTTTGAAGAAATTATATATATATATATGTGTGTGTGTGTGTGTGTGTGATGTTAATGTTATGAGTTATGATCCTATTTTGATTGCGTCTTTGGCTTGCAAATTCAATAGATAATGGTACATGGATACCAATTTGATTTATGTTTAAGTAAATGATTATGATGCCATATGCATGGTGAAAATTATTATATTGAACTGTAGTTAGTATTAACAGATTATGCATGTACATGTTGATGATGGCACACCATTTTGTTATGATATTGGCCGACACATTTAAAAGAGATAAGGGACAGCTCATATCCACAAATTGGAAGCACCTCGAAGGAATGATTTCAAAAAGAGATGTGGTATGTGAATGAATTATTATGATAATGTATGATCACTATGTTATTATCATGATGTGTGGAAATGTGTAGGGTTTAGGGAAAGCCCAAATTCCCAAAATTGTTATTCAATGACAAAACCTAAGTACCACAGTCGCAATGCAATCACTATGTCGATGTAGACACTGTCCCTTATTTCATTAGGGGGTGGAGGCGTTTCCCACCATCTATCCCTGAAACCTAGATTCATGGGAGGTCTGTGCTATGGCATGCTCCTCAAGGTGTGTGATGATGACTAGTGGGTGTCTCCTAGGTAATATTGGTCAATGGAGTCGACACTTCCACTTACGTGTTCTAACTAGAGTTAGGTAATGTAGTAGGGTGTTCGCCCTTGCTACAGGTAGGAACAACTCCCTTTCATTTATAGGGTGAAAGGGTAGGGTTCCTATGAGAATGAAAAAAAAAACAGACAGAAATAGATAAAAATAAATGAAACAAAATCCCTACACACAAGGTTAGGGATAAGCTCCACAACCTCGCATCAAACTATTAGAGAACAAAGAACTGGCTATAGCAAAACCTGCGACAACCTGCAATCAAAACAGTAACGAATAAACATGCAAATAAAGATATGTTAGGAAAAACTACAATGCAACTAAAGCAAACGACAAATATACTTTCTCTAGTTTGAATGGGCCACCATGCCCTAGATTGGGAGAGCACCTCTCAATGGATGGGAGCTATGGCTGAATGGAGGAATAGAGGAGGGAGGGTGAATTACTTGAGAGGCAAAGGGTCTCAAGGCACTCACATGGGTAGCGTAACGATAGGGAGAGGAGGAGTGTTTCGAGAGTAACCCCCACCCCTCTATTTATACTTTTTCTCAATATTTTTAGGGTTTTAGGCCCCTGGTTGGGGTTTTAGCCCCTTTTTTAGTATTTTATCCCCTTTCGTTCAATCTTTAGCTCTTTTGGGGGTTTTAAGCTCCTTTGAGGGGTTTTATCCCCTATGAGAGCTATTTTGGCTCTTTTTAGGGGTTTTTAAGCCCTTTTTCATATTCTTAAGCCTTCTTGAGGGTGTGGGGGTCAAATGGGGTCGAATGAGGGTCATGCATGGATGTTCTTGGGTGGTGTAGGTCATGTAGAACTTAGTGAGGGATTTTTTGGGTTAACATATTTCCCCTTGATGTGTGAGGGTAGGATCTGATTGTATGGTTGATGGACATCATAGAATTTTCTTAGGGAGAGGTGGTGCTTCCTGGGCTGGGGCATGGTGACTTTTTCGTTTCTGTATTAATATTGTTCCCATCAATGGATGAGATACAAATAATGTGTGACCTGTATATTGACAAGGAAGGCATCACCATGCTCGTAATGATGTCAAAAGAATAATGTGATCTAAGCTCTATAATACAAGAGTCGATCATGTACAGCTATTGTTACAATAGTGGTTGCCTCAATGAGAGGCTGACTACAATACTGCTGCAAAACTACTACATTGGACCCATGGCATTATCATGGAATGCTATGTATTCATGATTGATGGTTTGCTGGATCTGGAACAGTACATAGTTTACTAACGGAGAGTCAGAGTCTCTGTGGTACAAGTATGTTGTGTCAATCATAAATCTATTATAGAAGCACTGTTGGGGCTTTTGAACACTGTCTCCAATGCAACCCAAAAATCACAAGGGACATGAGCCTGTTAGGGTCCCTCAAATAGAATCATCAAGGTGCTAGAGTCAGTTGATATCTGTGGTCTTCAACCAAATACTGCACAGACCAATACCCTATACAAATCTCAATAGTGTGATGATGTAGCTAAAGTCGAGCACGTGAGAAACAAGGATCCCGAGAGGAGCTAAGGACTCCTCTCAAGTGGTACAAAGAACTCATCAATGAGGTTAATGAAACCAGGATACAGGGACCTTTGTGTCTATCCTCTAGAATACATGTGTTGTTGTCAACAAAGGGAGACATGCCCCTGGTCAAGGCAATGATGTTTCTTTGACCAGAAGCATGAGGGATATAACCGAAATATGTGAGACAATCTGAGGACTGACCCACTGAATGGGGGGGGGGGAGGAAGGAGTTGAACAGGGGTAGAGGGAGTGTAGTGGACTCAAAATTCCTTTTTTTAGATTATAACGGCAGGACGGACCAAGCATCAAATAAAACTAACTGATGGGAAAGGGATCATAGCTGTAATACTGGGAATGTAACTGCAGATTGGAAATACTTGGGGGAGGTAGATACTTTTGATATTTATGGGATCCAGGGAAGACACATCACAGAGTACTATGAACAAAGGAGACCCAAAGTGGGAATGATACCAAACTGTTATCTATGGGGTGGTGTCTAGAGACACCATTGTGGTACAATCTCGTGGATTTTTGGCGAGCCTGAGAAAATAAATGCTCGATGGTGCTTTCAATTTTAGAGAGTCTGAAGGAATGAAGAAGACTCCAATGGGGGATATTTTTGTTGGTAGTATCCTATGCTCGAAAAAGGATAAAAGCATACACAGGAGAGCTCACCCATCCTTTAGGGGATGAGAGACTTCTTTACTATTGGTAGTCCAGTCAGGAGGGAGGTTAAACCTATACTGACTGGACGATCATTCAGATACTTTTACGAGCATGAATGAAACCAAGTTTTCTTGGTGATCTTTTCTTGATGAGAAGGCTCGAAAAGATCTTAACGACAACCCATGGTGATATTTTTCGTAGAGTTTGGCCCCCCTTCCCAAGAAATCATAAAAGTATGTACAGGGGAACGGTCTTTGCTTGAATATGCCAAGGTGGTCCTTTTCATATGGTAGTCTACATGGTTCACAAAAGGAGATAATGGAGACAATGTAGACACCCTTTCCTATACTTTAAGGAGCGAGAAAGGAAGCCGCTGCGCTCAGCATTCTTTTCATTATTTTAGGAGTCAAAAAAGAGCTTAAAAGAAACTCTAGTATGGTCAACCGATTGCGGTAGCATAGTTGCTGCCCCATGTCGAGATAGTGGACAGTGGTCGAAAGGGAATTCATGTAGTAAGGATGGAGCAGGTGGCTCTTAAACATACCAATACATGCACGGGATAGATCATGACAGAGGCACGCAAACTGAGGTGGCTCTTGGACAGAGGTCAACAGAGTTGTGTGTGAGTTGTGGTGGATGGACTTGACTACATGTGATGTGAGTACAAGTCCTAAGGCAGTTATATGCCAAATGCATGCAAAGGAAATGATCTGTCCTTCGGACGATGGTCCAGAGATCTACAGAAGGTGCAGTGGATGGATTAGACAACTATATGCTAAAAATCAAAATGATGTGTCTTCCGAGCGGTGGCCCAGGAACCTGCATGATTTATGGTAGGCAAGTGTGATGCAAGTACAGGTCCGAAGACACTTGTATCACAATGATGTGGTTCGTAAACTGAGGTCAATTCCAGGAAGTGGTCTTGAAAATTACTTATTAAACATGAGACGATGGTCTCATTAGAAGATAAAGGATGGAAAATTGAGCCCAGAGGTGTGAGAGGTGTCTCGAGCAGGCTCTGGGTGACTTTGGATTGGAAGTTAATGGTGTTTCCTGTGACTTGTGGTAAAAAACATTGAAAAACAAAAAAGGAAAATCAAGGGACTCGTTGGTGATGTCAAGTGTAAAATCTCTTGAGGTAGGACCCGATGCGGGGATTCTCCAAGGGTTGTCCATCAGAGTCAGTGAAGAGGTATGCCCCCTTGTCAAGACAAAGGTCACTGGCAAGGCGGGGTGATGGAATATGGTATTTTATGGGAAGAACCAATTCCACACTATGGTTTAAAGGGAATGGGGTAAAACTGAAGGCAGTCTTATAGATCTATTCATCATCACATAAGTGGTACCATGATAGATCAGGTGGATCTTCCACAGCAGATGGGACAGAAGGGTGACTGGTGCTAGTGATCATGTAAATGGTATTGGTTGTGGGTTTGGTGGCCTTTCCCCCAGTCTCTATTGGAGGAAGAGGGGTAAAAATGGAAACATGAGGAGTCTTTGATGGACCCAGAGGTAGGTGCAACATCATCTCAATTGGATGGATAGGACTCAACACATCTTGGGGCCTTAGAGGTACCGTAGGTGGTTCAAGATACCACATAGGAACTCCTACTTTGAAATCCTGTAAACTATAGGTTTCCAAGATAGACTTGCTCAAGATCTGGGATTGTTAGAATAATCAACCCATAGTTAGCTACCTTAGACATTAATTCATACACTTTTGTCTTATTTCCCTAGTTTCCATATTCCACCTTATGCAAGTTGTCATCTACACATCCATAGTGGTCAAACTTGCTAATTTTGAGTCATGGAGTGCTTGGGAAACCTCCTGGAATGAAATCTGCTTTATTCTTGGCCTCCCTAATGCATGTATATTTTTTCTGCTTTATTGCCTTCTTTTTCAGTGCTTTAAGGCAATTGGGAAAGTTTGATTAGGTGAGGTTAACTTGCTTTTTGTCCTCCACATCCTCCACTCTTTTCTCCTATGAAAAGCATGTATGATTTGTCCTTCCATCCACTATTAGCTTACCTAATTGATTTTTCCAATTCGTGAGCTCCTAGATAGTTTTGGAAATTGCTTTATGCACCTATGGGGGATTTGCTTAGATTTAGTAAGCCTGCTTTTGACTAGATTCGAATGGAAACTTCATGCATTCGAATCCCTCATGTAATTATTTATTATGGTAGCCTATGAATTCTTAGGGTTTGCTATTGTACACTTATTCAATACAGTTTAGTGTTCAGCTCCATATTCAGTCTCTTTTGTGAGTAATTTTGCATGTGCAATTGGCAATTGATGTGAGTGTAATTGTTCTAACACTCGGTTCAATTTCCAAATGGTATCAGAGCCTTTGTAGATTGATTTCTCTCCTTCCAATTTTTTTTGTAGGTTCAACATCATTGACTGGGAGCATTCTACTGCCTACTGGGACAATTTCTGAGCTATGGATCAATCTCAGAAGATCATCTTGACTCCATTTAACTTCTTTGAATGGAAATAAGAGATGGAGATACTGTTGAGAGTGAAAGGCCTCTATAGAGTGACTATGGCAATAAAAGCAGATCCCAATGCAGCTGCAGAGAAGATAAAATGGCACAACAGGAGAGATGAGGCCTATGGTCTCTTGTGTCTGAGTATATCCAGAGACCTCCTTTTCCATCTTGATGGATTGACATCACTGAATGAAGTATGGGAGAAACTTGTTGATATTTTTGGAAAGACAGATGAGATGAGGGGACATCAAATTGGAAATGAACTAATCTCCCTGAGTCCCAATAGCTTTGAATCTTTGCAACTCTACTTTTCCAAGTTCAAAGCACTTCTTTTGCAGCTAAAACAATGTGGGATCGAAAAGAAGGAATATCAGCTAGTATTGGCCATACTCTCGAAGCTTGACCCTAACTATTCAATGTTTGTTTCGACCTTCTATGCCACAAATTTGACAGCTCGAGCCTGGAAGATTCCTAGCCTTGCAGATTTCATGGAATCTCTCACACAAGAACAAGATAAATTGGTGATGATGGGCTCCATCAAACCATCCAAATACCACGCTCTGGTGGCTAGAGATTTGAGGGTGGATTCAAAAAGAAAAAAGAAAGCTAAAAAGCCACCTGAGCAAAAGAGAGACAAGAACAAGTCTCCGGAGGAGCCTCAAGGTTCCAAGAAGAACTACCAGAAGAAGAAGAACAAAATAGAAATGAGCAAGTGCACATACTACAGTAAGGGAAATCATTCAAAGAGCTCTTACATGAAGAAGCAAATAGACATGCTGACCCAACTCCTAGAGAAGAATGGCATCTCCCTTCCAGACAGCTCAAAGAAGAGGGAAGGAGGATCAAGTTCAGAAGACAGAGAGAGAGTTCATGCATTGGTTGCTGGCACATCAAGCTCACCTAGTTTCATCATTGATTCTGGAGCTTCAAGACATATGGTTTCGACCAAGGAGGCATTCACCTCACTTGACATGTCAAAAGCTCCAGCAATAGTATTGGGAGATGATTCTCTCACTGAAAGTTTGGGAAAAGGGAGGATTGATCTTGATCATGGTAAGTTCAGCAATGTGTTGTATCTTCCAAGTCTTTCCTCTAACCTCTTATTAGTGTATCAGATGACCCACATAGGGTCTCCAAAGAAGGTCATATTCTCACCTGATGAAGTTTAGATCATAGAGATCTCAAGTGGTAAAGTCATTGCAAAAGGAGTTGCAAATCATACTTCGAAGGTATACATGTTCTCACACTTCCTACCCTACTCAAACCCCTCGGCTCTTCTGATTCATGCTAACGAGGAAAGCAAGCTTTGGCATGAAAGATTTGTCCACCTAAATTACAAGTATATTTCTTATCTTAGTGAAAAAGAGATGGGCATAGGGTTACCAAAGATAAAAGTTTCCAAAGGAGTTTGTCAAGGTTGCATCCTAGGAAAACACCCTGAGTATAAATTTGAGAGAGATAGTCATGAGAGAACCTCTGCACCTCTTGAGTTGATCCACAGTGATGTTACTGGCCCATTCCCTCCTATGTCCTTGAGTCAGGCCAAATATGCATTGAATTTCATAGATGACTTTTCCAGGTATTGTTGGGTTTACTTCCTGAAACACAAGTCTGAAGTTTGTGGCCTCTTCAAAGTCTTTAAGGCTTTGGTTGAAAACTAGTCTGGGAGGAAACTCAAGGTCCTCGGATCTGAAAATGGTGGTGAGTATGTCAAGTCTGAGTTTATTCAATATTGTGCAGATGCAAGTATTCATATGCAGCATTCTATCCCTTACACACCACAGCAGAATGGTGTTGCTGAGAAGAAGAACAGATCACTAAAAGAGATGGCAATTTGCATGATGGAGGCTAAGACTTTGCCACCAAAGTACTGGGCCGAAGCTATAAAATGTGCAGGCTATATCCAGAATAGGGTGCCTCATAAATAGCTTGATGGTATGACTCCTTTTTAAGCATGGAGTGGGCACAAGCCAGATGTGACCCATTTCAGGATTTTTGGCTCAAGGGCTTGGGCTAGAATTTCAACATAAAAGAGAAAGGATTTACAGCCCCAAATCCAAGAGTGTCTATTTGTTGGGTACTCTGAATATTCAAAATGGTACAATCCGATAAATTTGAGCACAAACAAATCCTTCATTGAAAGGTGTGTTCAGTTTCAAGAAGAACCCCTAGCAGCAGTCGAAGTTGGAGAAGCCTCTTCACCACCAGAACCTCTGAATGTAAGTGAAGAGATAGTTGAACATGCTAATTCTGATATGTCTGATAGTGATGATTTTATTGCAGATCCTAACAGCCCTAGAAGTCCAAAATTGGAAGCCAAGACCATTCATGCAGCTAGAGAGCTATCTGGAAATCCTAATGACCCTAGGAGGACTAGATCTCAATTTGAGAGTGCTCTATGGATGAAAGATCCTATGTTTGCTGAGAAATTCTATCTGATGGTGGAATCAGATCCTCAGACATATGAAGATGCACCAGGAGATCCAATATGGCAAGCAGCCATGAAGGAAGAGTTCAACTCACTCCAGAAGAGCAACACTTGGGAGCTAGTTGATCTTCCCCTAGGGAGGAAGCTAGTTCAGTGTAAGTGGGTGTACAAGACCAAATTTGTTTCCAATGATTCAAATATGAAGTACAATGCTAGATTGGAAGCTAAGGGCTACTCATAGGTTCATGGAATAGAGTACAATGAGACCTTTGCACCAGTGGCAAAGATGGACTCCATCAGGCTAGCCTTAGCCATTGCAGCTTCAAAGAAATGGGAAGTACATGACATGGATGTGAAGTGTGCTTTCCTGAATGGAGATATCACTGAAGAGATATACATGTAGCAGCCTCAAGGATTTTCTATGAACCCATCTCTTTTGTGCAGGCTAAAGAAGTCATTGTATGGGCTTAAGCAAGCCCCAAGGGCTTGGTATGCCAAGATTGATAGCTTTCTGCTATCACTGAATTTTTTTCGATGCAAATCAGATCCAAATGTCTATTTGAAGTTGATTAATGGTTCATTAATGATAATTGTTTTATATTTTGATGACCTCCTCATTACAGGAAGCTCAAAGGATGAAATTGCTTCCTTGAAGGGTGCAATGAACCAAGCCTTCTCCATGATAGATTTGAGGCTATTGAGCCAATTCTTGGGGCTTGAAACAAATCAAACCAAATATGGAATCAAGGTGCACCAGTCCAAGTATTCCTTGGATTTTCTGAACAAATTCAGAATGAAGGATTGCAAGCCAAGCAAGACTCATTTCCTTTCAGAAGTGAAGCTTGAAGAAGCTGATTCTTCACCTATGGTAAACAATACACTGTATAGGCAATTGATTGGATGTTTTTTGTATATTACACATACTAGACCTGATATTTATTATGCAGTAAGTGTGGCTTATAGATACATGGATCAGCCTCATGAGATCCATTGGAAAGCAGCCAAAAGGATCCTTCACTTTGTTCAGGGAACAAGGACACATGGGATCTTCTATAAAGCTAAATCTGATCTTGATTTGATTGGGTTTACTGACAGTGATTGGGCAGGTGATAGCACAGACAAAAAGTCAACATCAAGATATGTGATCGTGCTTGTAGAAGGGCCAATCAGCTTGTCAAGCAAGAAACAGAGTGCCATTGCACTCTCATCTATAGAAGCAGAGTACAAAGGAGTTGTAAATGCGGCAACTCAATGTTTATGGTTGTAGGGGTTACTTGGAGAATGTGGATTTGAATCAGAATACTCAACTACTATCTACTATGATAATCAAAGTACCATTTGAATCTGCAATGATCCAATTCAGAAGTAGAGAACCAAACACATTGAGATCCATATGTACTACATCAGACAGCTTATGCATGATGGCACCATTCACCTACTCTTCTATTCATCTTCAGAACAAGTAGCTGATATATTCACCAAATAATTTTGTGAGAAGACATTCAACAATATCAAATCACTACTGGGGATTTCTGATCATGCTATGAAGCATGAGTGATGACAATATTTCCAAATTTTGTTTTACAGTCCATGTTTAAGGGAGGATTTTCCGACTGGGTTTTTGCCTCTTTCCTTGGTTAAATGGACATGCAGTATGTAAAGGGTGACTAAGCCTTGTTGCTAGGCCCTATAATTTTCTGATATATTACTCATAATTTAGGCTTAATGGGGGGTGTTAGAATAATCAACCCATAGTTAGCTACCTTAGACATTAATTCATCCATTTTTTTCTTATTTGCCTAGTTTCCATATTCCACCTTATGCAAGTTGTCATCTACACATCCATAGTGGTCAAAATTGATAATTTTGAGTCATGGAGCACTTGGGAAACCTCATAGAATCAAATCTACTTTATTCCTAGCCTCCATAGTGCATGCCTGCTTTTTCTGCTTTATTGCCTGCTTTTTCAGTGCTTTAAGGCAATTGGGAAAGTTTGACTAGGTGAGGTTAACTTGTTTTTTGTCCTCCACATCCTCCACTATTTTCTCCTATGAAAATCATGTATGAGTTTTCCTTCCATCCACTATTAGCTTGCCTAATTGATTTTTCCAATTCGTGAGCTCCTAGACAATTTTGGAAATTGCTTTATGCACCTATGGGGGATTTGCTTAGATTTAGTAAGCCTGCTTTTGACTAGATGCGAATGGAAACTTCATGCATTTGAATCCCTCATGTAATTATTTATTGTGGTAGCCTATGACTTCACAGGTTTGGCTATTGTACACTTATTCAATACAATTTAGTGTTTAGCTCCATATTCAGCCTCTTTTGTGAGTAATTTTGCATGTGCAATTGGCAATTGATGTGAGTGTAATTGTTCTAACACTGGGTTCAATTTCCACAAGGATGGTAGGAAAAGGAAAAGTATCATGTTAAGTGGGAATGAACCCCACTATTTTCCTGGTAACTGAGGTTGCAGCTCTGGCTGGGGTTGTGGCTGCGGATGGAGCTGCAACTGTGGTTGGTGTTGCGGCTACGGATGGTGCATGTTGTCCCATGGGTATTCTGGGGTGGTTAAGACCTCAAGTATCTCCTCATCATTCCAAAGGCAATGAAGAGATAGGTCTGATGGACCATTGGTGATGGTGGAGAGAAGAGGGTCTGTAGAACTGGACATCATGTAAATGGACATGGTGTCTGAAGAAGGAGGTGGAGGATGGACTTCTTCAATCAAAGTGATCTCAGATTCAAGGGAATGTTGTCAAAGATTGGCTAAGGCCATTCTAAAATCAGACAACTCCTAGCAGTGGTGAGAATAGTGTCCATACAATCCGCAGAGGGCTCAAGCATGGTTTGTTCTCAACGACTTGTTTCTCACTATTGGCCCTCTTGGAAGTTCAACCACGGGGAGGTTTTCTATTGTATCCATGGCATCAAAGTGCATGCAGATTATGGGAATCTCAAGGAAGTTTTTGGTTGGATGGAACTGTTCTTCGCAAATGATGCAAGGCAGGATTTTTGAGGTTCAGTGGTAGCATTCGCATTTTTTCTCCTGCGCCTTTTTGGGTGGGGCGGTGTGGATGTGGGTGTGGTGGTTCATTTTTGTGGGCCGAGTGGAGGAAGAGATTCAACCGTAATGGGTTGCACGAGGGTTAAGACTACTTGGGGCATTGGCGGTTGGGCAGGTGGATCAAGGTACCACACAAGAATCCCCAATGTGAAATTGGGTAAGTTTAAGGTATCCATTACTGGGTTACTCATGACACCAGGTGGGGGAAAGAGGAAGGGAATTGTGTGTACTAGAGAGGAGCCTAGATAAATCCCTGATGGCTATATGTGGGGGTGAGTTTGTGGTTGCAGTTTTGTGTAATGTCACGGCTGTGGATGATGTTGCGGCTATTATTGATGTTGCGACTGTAGATGTTGTTGTGGTTGTTGTTGGGGCTGCGGCTGCGGTTGTTGTTTGGGTGCAGCGGTGCTGGATGAGTGCATGCACAAATCCACAGTCTCATTTGGTGTCGGTGGTGGTAACACTAAGGGGAAAGAATTCATCATTTTAGTATCGAAAAACAAACCAAGGCCCACATTCAACAGTGGTGTTGACTACAGGGATAACATTGGCAGGTGTGGTTATCCCTTGCAGATCGATGGTGTTGATCATAGGGATAACATTGCCTCGTGCAGTTAACCCTTGCAGATCATGATAAGTCATTTGGTCAATTATCACAATTTTCCCTTCATGGGGGAACACCATAAGGTAGAACACAGTGGATGCCATGGCTCTCATGGCGTACATGTAGCTTCGTCCCATGAGCAGGTTATAGTCCAACTATGCATTGACCACCTCTATGTCAATTAGGATTGTCTTCCTTGCTAAAGTGATGGGGACATGCAGAAGGATTCCTTGGGCTCTGGTGGGGTGGAAATCATAGGCACAAAGTGTAGTGGTAGACGGTTGAAGGGTAGGAGACCCATGTTTCTACCAGACAGATGTTGACATCACATAGGTGGATTCCCCTCCATCGATCATGCATCGATGGACCACCAAATTACATATTGAGACCTGAATTTGGAAGGAGATGGTGGATGGCATTCAGGGTTGTCCTTTTTCCAAATCAAAAGTGATTAATTTGGAGTCAGAGGGGTCTACAGCACCTAGGGTAGCGAGTAGATATTTCCTTTGCATTGGGCATCTTTTAAGCATCTCAAGAGCAGACATGGCCATAGGTGTTTAGGCCAAGTCATCCACGATACTATAGCTCACAGCATCTCTAGTTGTGGAATTGTTGGCCACCCGTCGAATGGGGCGTGTAGCAGCAGTTTCTCCCTTACTATAGGGCAGGAATGGCTACCTTCCATCTATAGGATGGAAGGAAAGGGTTCCTGATGGTAATGTAAGAAAAAAAATGGAACCAAAGCAAAGAGAATAGGAAAGAAAGAAATGGAAACCCTGCACACAAGGTTAGACTCTAGAAACCTGCATACAACATGTTAGAATATGAGATAAACCTACAAGCAAACTAACTTAGAAAAAATAGAATAAGAATGATAAGAAGCAAAGCTTATACCTTTCGGTGGAAATGGGCCACCATGCCCTAGCTTGGAGAAGCACCTCTCTCTTGGCAATGGGGGAGCTATGGCTCAAAGGGAAAATGGATGAGAGGGAGTGTGGTTGGCTTGAGAGGAAAATGGTCTCAAGGGATCCACTTAGGCAACATAACATATGCAAGGGAGGAATGTTTTGAGAGTGACCCCCACCCCTCTATTTATAGCTTTTTTAGGGTTCTAAGCCCCTGGTCAAGGATTTAGCCCCTTTTTTGGGATTTTAGCCCCTTTTGCTCAATCCTTAGCTCATTTTAGGGTTTTAGGCTCCTTTGAGGGGTTTTAGCCCCTTTTGATAGGATTTAGCCTCTATGAGAGCTATTTAGGCTCTTTTTAAGGGTTTTTAAGCCCTTTTTCATGTTTTTAAGCCTTCTTGAGCGTGTGGGGGTCAAATGGGGTCAAATGAGGGTCGTGCATGGGTATCCTTGGGTGGTGTAGGCCATGTAGAGCTGAGTGAGGTATTTTTTGGGCTAACAGATTGCCCGCTGATGTGTAAGGGTAGGAGCTCATCGTATGGACAATATACATCATAAGATTTTCTGTGAAGAGGTGGTGCTTCCTAGGGTGGGGCATGGTGGCTTTTGGCTTTTGTATTAATATGGTTCCCATCGATGGGTGAGATACAAATAATGTGTGACATGTATATGGACGAGGTGGGCATTCCCATGCTCGTAACAATGTCAAAAGAATAATGTGATCTATGTTCTATAATACAAGAGCTGATCATGTACAACTAATGATACATAGTGGTTGCCTCAATGAGAGGCTGAATACAATATTGATCTAAAGAACTGCTACATTGGACCCATGGCATTCTCATGGAATGATATATCTTTGTGACTGATAGCCTGCTAGATATGGAATTTTACATAGTTGTATGGACTCATTGATTGAGAGTCAAAGTGTCTATGGTACAAGTATGATGCATCAATCATAAATCTATATAGAAGCACTACTGGGGCTTCTGAACACTATCTCCAACACAACCTGGAAATCACAATGGACATAAACCTCTTTAGGTCCTCAAATAAACTCATCAATGTGCTAGAGTCAGGTGACATCTGGGGTCTTCGACCAAATAATGCACGAACCAATACCCTATATGAATCTCAATAGTGCGATGATGTAGTTGGAGTCGAGCACGTGAGACACAACGATCCTGAGAGGAATTAAGGACTCCTCTCAAGTGTTCGAAGGAACTCATCAATGAGGTTAATGAAACCAAGAGACAAGGACCTCTGGGTCTATCCTCTGGAGTATGTGTGTTTTCGTCGATAGAGGGACACCTTCCCCTAGTCAATTCAATGGTGTTTCCTTGACCAGAAGCACGAGGAAGATAACTGAAATATGCAAGACAATCTATGGACTGGCCCACTGAATTGTCGGGGGGGGGGGAAGGCAAGGAGTTGAATAAGGGCAGAGGGAGTGTAGTAGACTCAAACTTCCTTTGTTTAGAGTATGATAACAGGGAAAACTAGGAAGCAAATGGAACTAACTCATGGAAATGGGATCATAGCTATAATACTAGGAATGTAACTGCAGATGGGAAATACTTGGGGGAGGTAGACACTTTTGATATTGATGGGATCCAAGGAAGATGCATTGCAGAGTACTCTGAACAAAGGAGACCCAAAGTGGGAATGCTGCCAAACTATTTTCTATGGGGTGGTGTCTAGAGACACTATTGTGGTACGATCTCATGGGTTTTTGGCAAGCCCGAGAAAGTAAATGCTTGATGGTGCTTTCAATTTTAGAGAGTCTGGAAGCATGAAGAAGACTCCAGTGTGGGCTCTTTTTCATTGGTAGTCTCCTGTTCCCGAAAAAGGATAAAAGTATACATAGGAGAGCTCACCCATCCTTTTAGGGGATGGGATACTTCTTTACTGTTGGTAGTTTAGTTAGTCTGGAAAAGGTTAAACCTATACTGAATAGATGTCCATTCAGATACTTTTACGAGCATGAACGAAACCAAGTTTGCTTGGCAATCTTTTCTTGACGAGAAGGCTGGAAAAGAGCTTAACGAAAACCCATTGTGATATTTTTCATAAAGTTTGGCCCCTCTGCCTGAGAAAGCATAAACTTATGCAGAGGGGAATGGTCTTGACTTGAATGTGCCAAGGTGGTCCTTTCCATTTTAAGGTCTACATAGTCCACAAAAGGAGATAAATGAGATGATGTAGATGCCCTTTCCTATACTTTAATGAGTGGGAAAGGAAGTAGTTGCGCTTAGAAATATTTTCATTCTTTTAGGAGTCGGAAAAGAGCTTAAAAGAAACTCTAGTATGGTAAACCAATCATGGTGGAAAAGGTGGTGCCCCATGTTGGGATAGTGGACAGTGGTCCAAAGGTAATCCATGCAGTATGGATTGAGTAGATGGCTCTTATACATACCAATACATGCACGGGATAGATCGCGACAGAGGCACATGAGTCCGTGCGGTAGAGGCACACAAGCTGAGGTGGCTCTTCAACAGAGGTCAAGAGAGTCATGTGTGAGTTGTGGTGAACGAGCTTGACTACCTGTGATGTGAGTGCAAGTTCGGAGGCAATTATATGCCAAATATATGCAAAGGAAATGATCCGTCTTCTCGACGATGGTCCAGAGATCTGCATAAGGTGCATTGGACGGGGTAGATGGCTATATGTTAAAATAAAAATAATGTTCCTTACGGGTGGTGGCCCGAGAATCCGCATGAGTGGCAGTAGGCAACTGTGATGCAAGTACAGGTCCACTGACACTTCCATCACCATGATGTGGCTTGTAAATCAAGGTAGCTTCCAGGAAGCACTCCCAAAATTTGTTTGGTAAACATGAGACGATGGTCTCATAAGGAGATGGAGGGTTGAAATTTGAGTCCAGAGGTGTGAGAGGTGTCTCAGACAAGCTCTGGGTGATTTTGGTTTAGCAGCTAATGGTGCTACCCTTAACTTGTGGTAAAAAAAAATGTTAAAAAAAAGGAAAATGAAGTGACTCGTTGGTGATGTTAAGCATAGAATCTCTTGAGGTAGAGCCCGTTGCGAGGGTTCTCCAAGAGTTTTCCATTAGAATCAATTAGGGTGTATGCCCCTTTTTTGAGGCAATGATGGATGATGTATGGACCATACCACATTGACTCGAACTTGCCTTTTCCCAACTTATTCTTGGGTTGATTATAGACTAGAACCATATTTACTTCGCTGAAGGTGTGAGGGTGGACATGAGAGTCATAGTGGGCCTTTGACCGTGTTTTCACTACTTCGATGGCTTGGAGGGCAGCTTGACGGTCTTCTATGGTTTGCTTGAGTTGGAGGAGTTATTCTTCTAAAGACGAAGTATCAGGGTGGAGTTCTACCACGAGGAGGAGGGATGGGATTTGGCACTCTATAGGGAGTATTGATTCAACCCCATGTACTAGGTAGAAAGGAGTGAAACTGGTTGCAGTTTTTGTGGATGTGCGATAAGCCCATAGGGTGGAGAATAGCATGTGATTCCAGTTGGTTTTATGGTTTCCCACCATCCTTTGGAGCATTTTTTTGATGATTTTGTTGACTGCTTCAACTTGTTCATTGCCTTGGGGGTAGTAGGAAGATGAGTACTAGTGTTTGAATTTCAACATGGTTGACAGCTCAACCCAAAAAGCATCTTGAAAGTGTGTTCCATGGTCTGAGACCAATTTTTTAGGAACACCAAATCATGAAATAACATGGTTGAAGAAGAAGCGTGCTGCTATTTCACTTTTGCAATCAAATGTGGGCATGGCCTTGGCCCACTTAGTGAAGTAATCGACTGCCATAATGATGTATTTATGATCATTGGCAGAGACGAGGTTGATTGTCATGAAGTCGATTACCCATTTGTAGAGAGGCCCAACTGTGACTACAAGGTGTAATGGTGGAAGTGGGGTTCTTGTCTTTGGGGCAAAGAGCTAACAACTATGACAATGCTTGACTACCTCGATGCAATCAACAAAGATGGAAGGATAGAAGTAGCTGGCACATAAAATATTATGGGTGGTTGCCAGACATGAAAGGTGGCCACCACAGGCTCCACTATGACAGTCATTGAGGATGGTCTTAGCCTCGTCGTATGTGAGGCAATGACGTAGGATAGTATCAATAGCTCGACAGTATAGAACATATCCAATCAACAAGTGGTGAATGGATTGATGTCGAATGCATCACCTATCGTCATGGTTTAAGTGTGTCGCAAACTTCTGTGTTCATAAGTATAGAAGGATGTCCCCATACCATGGGTCTTCTGTGGATATGATGAATAGGAAATCATCACGGAGGTCATCCTTGGTATGTGGTGACATGGCTAATGGGGGTAAATCAGTCATGAGCAGGGCTAGTGCAAGTGCCTTTGTAATTTTTGGGGAAACGAATTCTAAGTCGAATTCTTGGAGGATGACTACCCGCTTATCCACACGACCTTGTAGAAGGAGACGGCTTAAGAGGTACCACATTGGGTTTAAATCAGCCACTACATGTGTATAGTTTGCAATGATGTAGTGGCGCAACTTCTAAGCCGAGAAGACGAAAGAGAGGGCCAATTTCTCCTCAGGTGAATATTGTAGTGGGGGACCTGTTAGCTTCTGACTGATGTAATAAATCACGTTCTCATGGTGGGCATCATTTTCTTGGACGAAGACTCCAGCAATGGTGCTGTCTGAGGCCGATACGTAGAGAATGAAGTCTCGAGTGAAGTCTGGTGCTAAGAGTAATGGTGCAGAAGCCAGGGCTTGCTTGAGTGCATCAAATGATTCTTGTGCTTGTTGGTCCCAAACAAAGGGTCCAGAGCAGGTGGATGAATCCATAGGATTTTGTTGCATACTCTAGTACAAAGTGGCAAAGGAATTTGGCCTTGACTTGGAGGCTCTGTAGTTGGTGCCAAGTTTTTGGTGAAGGAAGATCAAGGATAACCTAAAATTTGAGGGGGTCTACCATTATCCCTTTGTGAGATATGATAAACCTGAGTAAATGGCCTGCTGGGACACAAAAAATGCACTTTAATGGATTTAGGAAAACTTTGTACTTGCAACAACGTAAAAAGACTTGCCGCAAGTCATCCATATGTTGTGCTCGTTTTGGTGATCAAGCGGTAAGATTGTCTAGGTATACCAATATGATATGGATTAGATCATGGAAACAATATGTCATGGCGCACTTGAAGATGGCTCTAGCATTTTTCAAACCGAAGGGCATTACTTGATAAGCGAATGTGCCCCAAGGGGTTGTGAATGCAGTCTTATAATAGTCTTCTTTTTGGATCTAGATTTGGTTATATCCAGAAAAGTCATCCATGAAGGAAAAGATCTCATGTTCGGGGCATGCATCGATAATTTGATCGATGAAGGGTGTTGGGAAGTTGTCTTTGGGACATGCCCCACTTATATCATGGAATTTTGTGCAAAAGTGGATGGTACCCTATTTTTTATTCACAGGAATAGGATTAGAAACCCAAGTGGTGTATGCAATGGGGTAAATGAAGCCGACTGTTCGCAGCTTCTCTATCTCGGCTTTGACCGTGGCCGCTTTGGAAGGATGGATGGGTTGTTGCTTTTGGTGTATGGGGGCCACATCAAGCCATGTGTCAATGTGGTGTTCCATGATGGATGGATCCAACCTGGGCATTTTAGTGTAAGACCAGGAAAAGATGTCAAAAAATTCTTGGAAGAGAGCTTTGTAGGCAGCGACTTCTTCTGGGGAGCAGGATGCGCCCAACATGATTTCTTCAACAACCTCAGGATTGGTTGAGATGTTGATTTTGATGGTTGGTGAGATGTTAGCCATGTTCCCTTCTTTGAAGGCATCTGGTGTCGGAATGGGGGTTTTGAACCAGTCGACTTTCCCATGAATGAAATATTTGGTTTCCACGAAAAAATGGTATGACTGCGACACAAGTTCTTTGGGGAGGAAGAATGAGTGATGGTGCATGTCATCCCATGGGCCTTCCAGGGCAGTTAAGGCTTCAAGTATCTCCTCATCATTGTGGAAGCAATGAAGAGACAAGTTTGATGGGTCGTTATTGATAGTGGAGGCAAGAGGATCCATATAACTGGAAATCATGTAAATGGACATGGTGTCCGAAGAAGGAGGTGGCGGGTGAACTTCTTCGATCAGAGTGATCTCATATTTAAGGGAATGTTGTTGAAGGTCAGATAAATCCATTCAGAACTTAGACAAGTCTTGGCATTGGTGAGAATAGTGTCCATACAAACCGTAGAGGGTGCAAGCATGGTTTGTTCTCAATGACTTGTTTCTCACTATTGGCGCGCTTGGAAGTTAAACCACAGGGAGATTTTTGGTTGTATCCATGGCATCCAAATGTGCACAGATTATAGAAATATTAGGGAAATTCTGAGTTGGATGGCCATGTTCTTCACAGATGGCACAAGGCGGGATCTATCGAGGTTCAGCGGTAGCTTTTGCATTCTTTCTCCTGGCCTTTTTTGGGTGGGGCAGTGCGGGTGCAGGTACGGTGGTTGGTTTTTGCAGGCCAGGTGGAGGATGAGACTCGATCGCAATGGGTTGCACGGGGGTTAATACTACCTAGGGAATTGGTGGTTGAACTGATGAATCAAGATACCACATAGGAATTCCCAATGTAAAGTTGGCTAAGTTTAAGATGGCCATTACTGGCTTGCTCATGACACCAGGAGGGGGAAAGAGGAAGGGAATTGTGTGGGCTAGGGAGGATCCCAGATAAATCCCTGATGGTTGTATGTGGGGATGAGGTTGTGGTTGTGGCTACACGTAATGCTATAGCTATGGATGATGTTGCGATTGCTGTTGATGTTGTAGCCGTGGATGGTGTTGTGGTTGTAGTTGGGGTTGAGACTATGGTTGTTGTTTGGGTGCAGTGGTGTTGGATGAGAGCATGCACAAATATGCACTCTCGTTTGGTGTCAATGGTGGTGACACTAAGGGGAAAGGAGTCATCATAGTGGTATTGGAAAACAACCTAGGGCCCACATTCAACAATGGGGAGGTTGGTATGTTGTCAACCACGATGTTGAACATAGGGATAATATTGGTAGGTGTAGTAATCCCTTATGGATCAATGGTGTTGATCATAGGGATAACATTGGTAGGTTCCATTAACCCTTGTGGATCATGATAAGTCAATTGGTCAACTGTCATGATTTTCCCTTCATGGGGTAACATCATGAGACGGAATACAGTTGATGCTATGGCTCTCATGGTGTACATATAACTTCTTTCGAGGAGAATATTATAGTCCAATTGAGCATTGACAACCTCTATATCAATCAGTACTGTCTTCCTAGGTAATGTGATGGGGATGTGGAGGAGGATTCCTTGGGATTTAGTGGGATGGCCATCATAAGCCCGGAGAGTTGTGGAGGATGGTTGTAGAATTAGGGATCCAAGTTTCTACTAGACTATGGTAAGACATAATGCACATGGATGCCTCCCCATCCACTATGCATCGGTGCATGACCAAATTCCGGATAGACATCAGAATTTGAAACACAATGGTTGATGGCATTCATGGTTCTCCATTCTCCATGTTGAATGTGATCAACTTGGATTTATAGGGGTCTACAGCACTGAGGGTGGCTAGTAAGGCTTTCCACTGCGTTGGGAAATACTTGAGTACCTCAAGAGCAGACATGGAGGTAGGTGTTTGGGCCAAATCATCCACTATGTTGTAGCTGATAGCATCTATAGCCGTGGTGTTGTTGGCAACCCAGCATATGGGCGGGCATGAAAAATGGGGTAACTGAAGAGGTGCATTGACTGTTTTGGACATAGATGCCGTTAATGTGTTAGTGGGTTTAGTGTTGGTTCCATACTTATTTTTTCTGGTTTGTACATTGACCTCTTCAGTTGTCATTGCTAGCATGTGGTGGAAACATGTTTCTGTTGTGGGAGGTCTCCCCAGAGCATTGGGATTGGGTTGGGGAGGGGGTGCGGTTGCCTCCAATCCTTGGACTGGTAATGGGTTTTGGACCACCATAGGAGGAGGTTCTTTGTGGTTCCAGGTTGGGTTGGGCTTGGTCAGTGGTATTGGTGGCATGTTGAACCTTATTTCTAATGGCCATTTTAGCATGACCCATGAAGGGACACTCAAATGTGTAGTTCCCATAGACCTCGCATAGTGTGCATGGTTTGTTTGTCTACAACGGAGCATTGTGTCTCGGTGCATTTGGTTGTTGAGGATTTTGGGTTGGCCGGTTCACCGTGGTATTGTTGGGAGGATTTGGTTATTGACTAACTCCCTGCGTGCATTTGGTTGTTGAGGATTTTGGGCTAGCCGGTTTGCCGTGGTATTGTTGGGAGGATTTGGTTATTGACTACCTCCCTGCGGTTAATTGTTGCCTTGGTTCTTGGGTCAGTTATTCCTGGATTTCCCTTATTGGTTATTAGGGGATGGCTGGTTGGGACAATTTTGTTGTGCAAACACTTGTCCCAATGGAGTAGGAGGAGCAGGAGTGGGGGCTTGAACAACTTGCACTGGTGGTGCATAGTAGACATGGGTAGGTGTCAGTGCCACAAATGTGGGAATTTGTCTCGCGTATTGCTGTGTCAACCAAGCTAGTGCCTGGGCCTGCTGTGGTCGCATAGGTTGTTCATAAGAAGTTCTGGCTTTGGACTGGGACATCATTCTTGCATAGTCCAGAGTTTGGTTTTAGTAAGAAACACTAGGGGTGTTGCTTGGTTGTGGTGGTATTGCAGGTGGTGTCAGACGGTGTTGTGGTTGGTGAGAGACAGAACCTATGATGCCATTTGTAGCATGGGATGCCCACAGTGCATCTCGGTAGGAGGTGCCTGCATGAGGAGCATCTAGAATGACAGTGTAAAGGTACCCATACTGTGCATAAATCAAATCAAACTACTAGGATTTCAAGATGGCCTCCTCTTAGGATTGGGGATGTTCATATGTGATGTCCTTCGCTATAGATGGGAGTAGG
The DNA here is from genome assembly GCA_001517045.1 of Pseudotsuga menziesii. Taxonomy (NCBI): domain Eukaryota; kingdom Viridiplantae; phylum Streptophyta; class Pinopsida; order Pinales; family Pinaceae; genus Pseudotsuga; species Pseudotsuga menziesii. Next base: position 402,781 of record LPNX011021866.1, read on the forward strand.
ATTTTAAGGAACCAATCTAGGAAGATCCTGTCATAAAGTTGGATCTTACACAAACTACGGTGTCGCCACCACTCATGGATGTGGTCGGTTATGTGGGTCATAGTATTCTGGTAGTAAGATAACAATATCTCTACCCCTTCGTCATATCTGATGGGGAGTTGGAAATATTGCAGGAACATGAAAGACAAGGAGTTGAAATCTGGGTACTTGGCTTGTGGTAGCTCAATGTACCACTTGGTTGCAGCACTTGTGAGGGTGCGTTGGAATAGTCTTAGCCTAATAAAATCATCTACGATTTTGTTTGATGAGCACCATAGATGAAACGTTATGATGTGGTTTTGGGGGCACTCCCCTACCTTCCCTTCAAACTTGGGTATGTCTGAGGGGAGTTTGGTCGGCATGGGAGGCCAATAAGTTTGATGATGGATAGGGTCATTTGTTAATCGATCCAAGTCAGGCAAGTTGAGATGTGCCATGAAAGGAAGCTTTTCCCCAGGTTGATGTGAGATGGGGCAGCCATGGTGGTGTGGTTTGTAGGTACATGATGTAACCTCATAATTGGGGGTACTTGCGGTACCGTTGTGGACGGGTCAGTACCGCCAAGTGTGCTAGGAGGGACAATGTGGGTGGAAGGGCCATTTCCCCCATGTATGACAAGAGGGGAAGTGTAGGTGGAAGGGACACTTGTTGGTTGTGGAGCCTAATATTCCAGATCCAGAGATATTATTCAGTTGTGATTGTAACCCAGGAGTATTGTACACTCATTCCCCCTACCTTGGGGTTCTAGGTAGTGCCCTGAAAAAGGGGGTTCGGGGGGTAATGCTCCTGAGACACGGGGATTCAGGGGTGGAGCCCCCGAGAATTTTTTTTGGGATGTGTGTTGGCCAATAGTTTTGTGAACCCATGGTATTGGGTTAACCCTAGAATTTTCCCATTGTATTTCACCTATAAAAGAAAACATTGTAAAACGACTAAGTATGGTATTGTATTGTATTAGAAGAGAGACTATGAGAGCATGAAGAGGAAGTGTAATGGTTTTTCTGTAGGGTGTATCCCTTCATCTTTCTAGACTGTAATAAACAGACTGGCAATTTTTTTGTGGGCGTAGCCCATCGTTTGGGTGAACCATGTTATATCTGTGTCTCTCTAGAATGTTTTAATGTGTTTTGCATCTTGTTTATTGATTTAACTGTATATCTGTTATTGCTCTCTAGTCCTGTTTTCTAACACCACTGCCCCCATGTGTTGCAGGTGGGATAGCTTGACTGATTAATATGGGTGGTGGTAGCTGTCTTATGACGGTTTGCATAACCATGTTGGGGCCACCTACAAGGGTGTTGGTGGTGGTTTTTGGTGTGGACATGGGTCCACTAGCAATTACTATGCCGAAAAATGGATCCAAGTTTACACCAGCCATGGGGCTTGATGGTGTAGTGTGCATATCTGGTTCAAACTGATATGAGTCTAAATCTAAATCAGAGGTTGTGTGGTCCTCTGATGGTGTAGAAGATCATCAAGAATGGTCTCAACGATGTCAATTTAATGACCCGTAATGTGGTGGTTCACCTCTTAGGCGTGAGGAGGAGCATGAGGGATCAATCGTGTCAGATTTGTATGTCAAAATGGTGGTAATGATTTTTGGACCCCGATTTCAATGGCTTCCTATTAGCTTCAGGTGGTCACTCAGCCACCAATACTGCCAAAAGACAGCACTTGGATTTTTCCTCACGAGAGTGCTAGTCAATCGGTGGGGATAATTGCCTGTTTCACTTGGCGATTCCTCTCAGCGACAGGCTACTTTGGGGTTCCCATGGTACTCCTCACAATGATTTTTTGGGCTGAGCCCAAGTACTTCCCACGGTTAAGATAGTTAGAGACTTATGTCCTCAAAACTGCAGATGTTTAGCTTAATGTAAATTGTAAATTTTACTGGCTCACTTAGCGTCATGAACTGAGTTGGGTTGATTTATATGGTATGGTGTGTATGTCTTTTGTTTTTCTATTATACCTAGTGGCTTCTTAAATCATTTATGAATATTCTGCAGAGTTCATAACATTGTGAATGAAAGTAGTAAATAGTAATCAGAAATTTTACACATGTACCATTTGTGATCCTAAACTATGATAGCCTGACTAGGTGACTACCTTGCACCTATATTTCTCTTCAACTAGGAGAGGGTGCTGGGCTCTTAACACAATGGGACTAATCCCATCCGTCGATCCACAGGTCACCCTCCAGATGCAAGGTTGGTCAATAGGGAGGACGTTGAGTGCCATGAGAATCCCTCTTTCTCTACCCCCTCTACCTTCCAAGTCACCTGTTTTTAGTGGCTTCAAAAATAATAGATGAAGTACCTATTACTATACAAGCTTCACCCTTCATCTTTTCCCAGAATACCCCAAAGGGCGATGACTGGGTAGAGGAGGAAGGGCTAGGAAACATGTTTATTTTAAGTAAATTTTAATCAAGCTTTGTTCACTAATCCATTAACCATTGATTTACACTTTAATTTACACATTCTACAAATGAAATGAACAGAAACAAAAATAGAAATAAAAACAAAAATAATTTGGATGGACAGAGGTAGCTGGGCTACACTGATAGTCCTTAACTTAAAAAAAATCAAACTCTGAGTGATAGATCGCACTTTTCGGGTCAAATGTGGCAAGGGGGTCGCCAAATTTTCCCAGAAACAAGTGAGCGGTCGCTTTGAATTTGTAGACAGAAGTGAGATGACTTCTGGAAGGGGGTCGCACCTTTCGAGGCTAAATAGGCGACCTGATCACACCTGTCAGGCCAGAATGAGTGACCTGGTACCCTCTATGGTCCTGATAAGAGCGACTTGCTCCAAAAACTGAAATTGTTTTGGTCCCGAGGCAGATTCGGCCGACAGTAACCTATACTTTGGTAAACTGGGCTCGGATTGGCCTTAAGGAGGTGCGACAGTAATTGGAAATGCAAATAAACAAAGGTCTAAACTAGATTTTAACAGAAATTTAAACTAGGGCAAAAAACAGAATTAAAAAATGAGACTTAAAAAAATAAACCCAGGGATCCTGTGGGATCGACTTGGTATGGTCGCTAGTTTTGTAGCAGGGATTTCTCCCTTACTACAGGTTAGTAATGGCTAACTTCCATCTATAAGACATAAGGATAGGGTTCCTAATGGTAATGTAAGAAAAACGAAATGGAACCGAAGCACAGAGAATAGGAAAGAAAGAAATGGAAACCTTGCACATAAGGTTAGACTTTAGAAACCTGCATACAACTTGTTAGAACATGAAATAAACCTACAAGCAAACTAAGTTACAAAAATTAGAATAAAAATGACAAGAAACAAAGCTTATACCTCTTGATGGAAATGGGCCACCATGCCCTAACTTGGAGAAGCATCTCTCTCTTGGCAATGGGGGAGCTATGGCTCAAAGGGAAAATGGATGAGAGGGAGTGTGGGTGGCTTGAGAGGCAAATGGTCTCAAGGCATCCACTCGGGAAGCATAATAGTATGAAAGGGAGGAATGTTTTGAGAGTGACCCCCACCCCTCTATTTATAGCATTTTTAGGGTTCTAATCCCCTAGTCAGGGTTTTAGCCCCTTTCACTCAATATTTGGCTCCTTTTAGGGTTTTAGGCTCCTTTGAGGGGTTTTATCCCCTTTTTTGAGGATTTAGCCCCTATGAGAGCTATTTAAGGTCTTTTTAGGGTTTTTTAAGCCCTTTTTCATGTTTTTAAGCGTTCTTGAGAGTGTGGCGGTCAAATGAGGTCAAATGAGGGTGATGAATGGGTATCCTTGGGTGGTGTAGGCCATGTGGAGCTGAGTGATGGATTTTTTGGGTTAACAGGGGGGCGTGGGGGAAAAGGGGGTAACTGAAGAGGTATTTTTGTGGCCTTGGATGTGGATGCCATTGATGGGTCAACGATTTCAGTAGTGGACCCATATTGGTTCCTCCTGGTCTACAAGTTGAACTCGTCAGTTGTCATGGCTAGCAAGTGATGAACCCTTGTCCCTATAAGCGAGGCCGCAGTAGGGTATGCGTGGGTAGGTGGGGGCATGGGTATAGTTGCTACCAACTCATGGAGTGGTAATGGGTTTTGGAGGACCATGGGTGGAGGCCTTGGTGGTGTCAATTTGGGTTGAACTTGGGCTACTGTATTGGTAGCATGCTAAACCTCATTGTGAATGGCTTGCTTGGTGTGACCCATGTAGGGTCATTCGTGTGTATAGTGCCCATACACCTCACACAACTTGCATAGTTGGTTTGTGCACAATGGAGCATTGTGTCTATGTGTGTTTGGTTGCTAAGGATTTTGGGTTGACCGATTTGCCTCGGCATTATTAGGAGGGTTTGGTTGTTGACCACCTCCCTGGGGTTGATGTTGCCTTGATTTCAGGCACGGTTATTTCTGGCCTACCCTTGTTGGTTATTGGGGGCTGGCTAGTTAGGACAGTTTTGCTATGCAAACACCTATCCTAAAGGTGCCAGCAGAGTAAGCGCAGGGGATTGAATGGATTACACTGGTGGTGCATAGTAAAATTGGGTGGGTGCATGTGCCACAAATACAGGCTTTTGTCCTATGTTAGCACTCAGAACATACCTAGCTTGTGAAAGGTAAATCCTGAGGTAACAAAAAAAACCACTTTAGAATGTATTTCTAACCTAATACAGTCAGAGAGGGATCTCTCACTATTTACAAAGCTTTTATACTCATGATATTTCAATCAAAGACAATCAGAAGGTCAAATTTCTGATGGGACAAATAGGAAAAGTTTGTTTTAAAAGACTTGGTAGGATAGTCATGGAGGAGACCATTGGGTAATGGAGTCAACAATCAGATCTGGAATAGGTTGCAGGAGGTAAGATTTTGAAGGTTTATGAACAAAGGCAAGGTAAGCACCATTTCCTTGGTCTTGAGGTATTAGTAGGTTAATTAGTATAGAAAGGGAGACATCCCATCAAACAGAGCACCTAACTAGGGTGAATTCTGAAAGACTTTAGAAGAAAATATTTTGAAAATGCTTGAAAAATGGACCTAGAGAATACATGATGAATTCTAGCCCATAAAAACTAATGCTAAAGCATGAAAGCAAATACAAAATGGAGTGGGAAACAGGATAAACAGTCACATAAAGAAATTAATTACTAAATAAAAGGATGGCACAAGAATCTCTGCAATGAAAAAGGTTTTACATTCCTCCTCTTCAAATTTCATTCATCTACTGAAAAATTTAAACCATTACAATGTATAGCCTCTCCGCTCTTGAAAATCACCCTAAAACTATCAATTAAATTTTAATTTATAGAAGAATAACCTCTACCTAACCTTGAATTCGAAACCTAACTGAACTCTAAAAATAGAAATAGTTACAACAAAGTTTCTCCTGCATATCTCTAATGGTGACATCTAGGTGAAATCTAGGAGAGGTTTTTGTAATTGTCTATGTGCCTAACAAAACCCATGTCTTATTTTCTCCAAAATAATCTCAAACTGCTTGAAATATTCCTTTGAAACTGATGACTCTAATAGTAAAATTGTAAATTTCTTAAAAAATAACTTATGAAGATCTTTTAAATTCTCCCATCCTGTGAGAACTGTGTAAAAACTGAAGGAGGATTTTAACTATAGTCCTATTAGTAATACAAAATTCTCTTAGTTTTGTAAAATTAAATTCTATTTGTCTGAAACAATTCTTTGAATTTGATGGCTGAAATAGTCCTTTGGAAAACATGAAAAATGGCTTGTACAACAGACTTTGTTTCTAATAACTCATAGCACCTGTGTGAAAAATGAAAGAGGTTATTGTGGATAGGAATTTTTTGAATAAACATCTCTCTCAGTTTCTCAAAATTCATATTCGTTTGATGTAAACAATTATTTAAATTTGATGACTAGAACAGTCATTTTGAAATTTCAACATTTTCCCTGTGAAGATGAGTTCGATTCTCCCAACCCTTAGTACCTGGGTAAAAACTAAGAGAGGTTATTGTAGATAATAATGTTATAATGAAAAAATTCTTTCTTTTTTTGAAAATTCTGCTTTGTTTGCTGGAAACAGTTCTTTGAATAAAATGACTAAAATAGTCATTTTCAGAAAAAATATGCTCTATTGCTTCCAAACCTTGAATTGTTTAACTGTAATTCATAAACAGAGAACATATAGCATCTATCCTTGTAACATCATATATTGTAATATCACTCCCATTAATTGATTGATCAAGGTAGCCATATTTGTTAATAGTGCTTCCAAACACTTGAATAATCCCAAGCTTGGCACACTCTCCATTGTAAATTTTGTTTGTAAGACTTTAAAAACATACCAATACCTTCATGAATTTTCTCACTGTATATATTTCTCCAACACTTCTTGGCTAATGTTATTTTTGGGCTTCTCTTCTGCATTGTTGAGTGGTGCCTTCCCTTTTCTTGCTCTATTAATATCAATTTCTATCTCCTTGATCAAAATATTTATCTCCGCCATTTTCCCTTCAAGTTTTTTCCGTTTGAACACCATGAGAATTTGAGACAGCTCGCTGATTGTTACACAAAATCATTACCTCCTTATTTGCACGTTGATAACCAGCAACTCTTTCTGGTGCAATGCTACAAGTTGTATCATGAAACAACTTATCCAATGTCCTCATTCACCATAAACAAATGCAAATGAAAATGAATTTACTGAAGTCAACTCACTTTTTATACACCGGCTCATTTTGGGACCCTTACCAAGTTGTTTTTTCTTTACCGCTTTCCTCAGTAGAATTCACTAAAATTTACCACGTGGAATGTGGTTTAAAATTCCGCTACCACTCTTCCCTTTTAATTATCTCACACTTTTGCACTCTGGAATAGAATGGGACCGTTGATGAAATTTCACTTTTTGTTTGAACCGTTGGATTATTATATGTGCTAGTGGTTTGATTATACCTTAAGGAACAAATAAAGGTAATAAATCTTGTGAAAGCTTAGCACTTGAACCTTCATGGAGGAATTGGTTTGGTGAATACGAGGCCCCTTTTTGGCTTGGACAAAGTAAATTATTTAATATCCAAAATTATATAAGCTTGAATATAAATCTAATCATTGGTTTATAAAACCCATTTTATAAATTTCATTCAAAAGTGAATAAAACTTTTTGCCCCACTTGTGGAAAAACTTATTTATGTCTTTACCTAAAATGCCTTTAACTTCTTTTCTTTGCTAAATTAGAAATAGCTTTATGAGAAAACTTTGGAAACCAACTCAATCACCTATTAAAACTTAAAATTTCGAAGGAAATAAGACCAATTCCAACAAAAATAAATTTAGTGCTAACAACTCGCTCCAACTAGGGATGTTATCCTCCCTGCGAGGTAGCAAAGAACCCTGTAGACCAGGTGCCAAATCCATTGGGTTTCTCTTAATTTTTCTCTGAAATCCTCAACCTGTTCTAAACTAAACCATCAACTGAAACCATTTTGCAAACAAATCCCACTTTGTCAACTTGTAACCTGTAACTGAATTGCACTTGAAACTGAAACCAAACTGAAAACTGCTGAAAGAAATGCTCGCCATGTCGATCTTATTCATGCCTACCTATCCTCCTTAACTAAGCACAAATTCCCAGTCAAGCAAAATATGACTTCCAATGAAGCCAATCAAGAGATTTCTCCAATAATTCCATTTCTTGCTTATGATTGATTGAAATTAGAACATAAGAACAAAATAGCCATAGGTTACGATGAAAAATTTGTCATTTACTGCAAACATATAACCAACTACTCCATCTGAAAAATTTATCCATGTACTCTACTATTGGATCATAAAAAACATAACAAATTTCAAAATACTCAATCACATGTTTGTCGTGACAAGGCTGTCCAAAAAGTAACTCTTCTTGCATATTGTCAAACCGATCTTTAAAAGAGCTTTGAAAGAAATTCTCATGATTGTTTTTAAATGATATATTAGCAACTTCATTTAATATTTCTAAATTTACAACTCTATTCTTCTCAAGCACTTCAAGAGGAATATCATTTTGTTTTTCAACAAGATTAAGTAGAAATATTTCCTCTTGACAAAATGTTTCTGAATTGGAAATATTTAAAGAAACATCCCATTGAGAGTCCCCATCTCCTTCTTTGTGATCCCTTTGTTTATTACACACTGTTGGTTCTTTCACATACTGAGATTGATGGCATGATTGCTCTTCCTTTTCATTGTATATAAGTAGACTAAATTTTTCTTTAAAACCATCACTAACATAATTTTTAACTAGCTGACCACAATCTTCAAAAAAACCATCAAGAATATAACCCTCTTCTTTCCCATCACTTGGCTGATCATCTTCATGCTCATATCCTTTTTCCAATTCTAATCCAAGGTCAAATTTCTCTTTAATTGCATTTTCAGAAACTAAATATGTGGAGGGACTGTAATACTAAAAATTTCTAGAATCAGAATTCTTTATGTAATCACCCACAGAAGCATTAGAACTTAGAGGAAATTGCTGCTGCAACAAGCAATTTTCTGATTGGGAATAAGCAGCCTCATCTTGAAACAAAACTTCGGAAGTCGAAGAATATGAATAAGGTTTTGATTGACCATCCCAATTTCCTTCTTGGTCACACAAATATTGACAGGACTGCTATAAATTATCATCTACTTCAAGAAAAAAAATGTAGCTGGTTGAATCAAAGTTTTGGCTCATGTCTCTTTCAGTTGAGGAAGAAATTATTAACTGCTGAGATTTTTCTTGAATGTAAAGACAACTAATTTGTATTTCTTTTTTCTAAAATGGGTTCTCATATAAAATTTCTAAAATCTCTTCATCCATCAACTCATCATCACTATACATGTTTTCCAAATCTCCAATGAAACCTTTAACATGCGTACAACAATCTTGAACTAGCAACAAGGAGGGGTATTGGTTTTTGTAATGTTCATGAAATACTGTATGAAAATCAGTAAGGGAAAACAAACTTTTTGATGGTAATCTTTCATACCATGACCTTGCATCTCCTTCTAAAGTAGCCATGAACATTTTCATTAAAGAATGCTCATGCAATTTATATCCCAGCTTATGTATATGCATATGAAATCTAACCAAATGAAGGGCAGCATCATCATTCTTTTGATCTTTAAACTTTGGAAGACATGTTTTCCAATCCACTTTAGGTATTCAATTTGGAAAACTAGGAATGTGAGAACAATTCATAGGAGCATACCTTGCAGACAAAGAACTCATCTCGACAAATGAATATGCCAAATCAACTCTTCAAACTTTATAATCTTTTGATAGTGGTGTCGCCATAGGAATTCTGAAAACTGGATTCTTTGAAGATGGAGTCACTAGGTGAAAGATGCACAAACTTGCTGATATCTGACTATTCTCCACCATCAACAATCAAATCTGAAACTATGTCATCCATACCCATGGAATATTTGAACCTTCGTTCCCCAGCAATGGCGCCAATTTGTTAGCACTCAGAATGTACCCAAGTTGTGAAAGGTAAATCTTGAGGTAATAGCAAAAACCACTTTAGAATGTATTTCTGACCTAATACAGTCAGAGAAGGATCTCTCACTATTTACAAAGTTTTTATACTCATGATATTTCAATCAAAGACAATCAGAAGGCCATATTTATGATGGGACAAATAGGACAAGTTTGTTTTAAAAGACTTGGTAGGACAGTCATGAAGGAGACCATTGGGCAATGGAGTCAACAATCAGATATTAAATAGGTTGCATGAGGTAAAGTTTTAAAGGTTTATGAACAGAGGAAAGGTAGGCACCAGTTCCTTGGTCTTGAGGTATTAGCAGGTTGATTAGTAGACAAAGGGAGGCATCCCATCAAATAGAGCACCTAACTAGGGTGAATTCTGCAAGACTTTAGAAGAAAATATTTTGAAAATTCTTGAACAATGGAGCTAGAGCATGCATGATTAATTCTATACCATAAAAACTAATGCTCAAGAATGAAATAAAATACAAAATGGAGTTGGAAATAGGATAAACAGTCACATAAAGAAATTACTCACTAAAGAAAAAGATGGCACAAGAATCTCTGCCATGAAAAAGGTTTTACATTCCTCCTTTGCAAATTTCATTCATCTACTAAAAAATTGAAACCATTACAATGTAGAGCCTCTCCACTCTTGAAAATTCCCCCTAAAACTATCAATTTCATTTTAATTTATAGAAGAATAACCTCTACCTAACCTTGAATTCGAAACCTAACTGAACTTTAAAAATAGAAATAGTTACAACAAAGTTTCTCCTGCATATCTCTAATGGTGACAACTCTTTGAAATATGGGAGAGATTTTTCTAATTGGCCATGGTACTGACAAAACCCATGTCTTATTTTATCCAAAATCATCTCAAACTGCTCAAAATCTGCCTTTGAAACTGATGACTTAGATAGTAAAATTGTAAATTTCTGAAAAAATAACTTGTGAAGATCTTTTAAATTCTCCCAACCTGTGAGAACTGTGTAAAACATGAAGCAATATTTTGAATATAGGCCTGTTAGTAATACAAACCTCTCTCATTTTTGTAAAATTAAATTCCATTTTTCTGAAACAACTCTTTGAATTTGATGGCTGAAATAGTCCTTTAGAAAACATGAAAAATTGCTTGTACAACTGACTTTGTTTATCCTACCTCATAGCACCTATGTGAAAACTGAAAGAGGTTATTGTGTATAGGCATGTTTTGAATAAAATCCTCTCTCAGTTTCACAAAATTCATGTTCATTTTATGTAAAAAATTATTTGAATTTGATGACTAGAACAATCATTTTGAAATCTAAACATTTTCCCTCCAAAGATGATTTTGATTCTCCCAATCCTTAGCACCTGGGTAAAAATTGAGAGAGGTTATTGTATATCATAATGTTATTATAAAAAAAAAAATTCAGTTTTTGAAAATGATGATTTTTTTGCTGGAAACAGTTCTTTGAATAAAATGACTAAAACGTTCATTTTTCAAACAAAAAAAATATGCTCTATTGCTTCTAAACCTTGAATTGTTTAACTATAATTCATAAACAAAGAACATATAGAATCTATCCTTGTAAGATCATCTATTGTAAGAGCACTCCCACGAATTGATTGATCGGGGTAGCCATATTTTTTAATAGTGCCTCCAAACACTTGAATAATCCCAAGCTTTGGCACACTCTCCATAGTAAATTTTGTTTGTAAGACTTTAAACACATACCAATACCTTCACGAATGTTCTCACTATATATATTTCTCTAACACATCTAGGCTGATGTTTTTTTTAGGATTCCCTTTTGCATTGTTGAGTGGTGGTTTCCCTTTTCTTGCTCTATTAAGATCAATTTCTAGCTCCTTGATCAGACACTTTATCTCTGCCATTTTCCCTTCAAGTTTTTACCATTTGAACACCATGAGACTTTGAGACATCTCACTGATTGTTACACAAAATCGATACCTTCTCATTTGCACGTTGATAACCAGCAACTCTTTTTTGTGCAATGCTACCATTTGTATCATGAAACAACTTATCCAATGTGCTCAGGCACCATAAATGAATGCAAATGAAAATGAATTTACCGAATTCAACAAACTTTTTATACATCGGCTCATTCCGGGACCCTTACCAAGTTGTTTTTTCTTTATTTCTTTCCTCAGCGGAATTCACCAAAAGTTACCACATGGAAAGTGGTTTAAAATTCTGCTACCACTCTTCCCTTTTAATTATCTCACACTTTTGCACTTCGGAATAGAATGGGACCGTTGATGAAATTTCACTTTTTGTTTGAACCGTTGGATTACTATATGTGCTAGTGGTTTGATTATAACTTAAGGAACAAATAAAGGTAATAAATATTGTGAAAGCTTAGCACTTCAACCTTCATAGAGGACTTGGCTTGGTGAATACAAGGCCCCTTTTTGGCTTGGACAAAGTAAATTATTTAATATCCAAAATTATATAAGCTTGAATATAAATCTAATCATTGGTTTATAAAACCCATTTTATAAATTTCATTCAAAAGTGAATAAAAATTTTTGCCCCACTTGTGAAAAACTTATTTCTCTTTTTACCTTAAATGCCTTTAACTTCTTTTCTATGCTAACTTAGAAATAGCTTAATGAGAAAAATTTGGAAACCAACTCAATCACCCATGAAAGCTTAAAATTTTGAAGGCAATAAGACCAATTCCGACAAAAATAAATTTAGTGCTAACATCCTGCATATTGTTGTGCCAACCAAGCTAGTGCCTGGGCCTGCTGCGGTGGTGCAGGTTGTGCATAAGAATTTGTAGCTCTGGACTGGGACATGATTCTTGCATAGTCCAGAGTTTGGTTTTGGTAGGAAACACTAGGGGTGTTGCTTGGTTGTGGTGGTATTGCAGGTTGTGCTGGACGGTGCTATGGTTGGTGGGAGATAGAACCTATGATGCCATTTGTGGGATGGGATACCCCCGGTGCATCCCGGTAGGACATTCCTACATGTGGAGCATCTGGAAGGATGGTGTAAAGTATCTAGACTGTGCATAGATTAGATCAAATTGCTGGGCTTTCAAGATGGCCTCCTCTTCAGTTTGTGGACGTTAGGATGCGATGTCCTTTGCTATAGGTGGTAGCAAAGTTTTTTAGGAACAAATCAAGGAAGATCATGTCATCAAGTTGAATCTTGCATAAACTATGGCATCGCCATGACTCATGGATGTGGTCGGTTATGTGGGTCATAGTATTTTGGTGCCAAGATAGTAATATTTCCACCCCTTCATTGTATCTAACGAAGAGTTGGAAATACTGCAAGAACATGAAAGCCAAGGAGTTGAAATCCAAGTACTTAGCTTGTGGTAGCTCAATGTACCACTTGGATGCAGCACTTATGAGGGTGTGTTGGAACAGTTTGAGTCTGATCGAATCATCTACAATGTTGTTTGATGAGCGCCATAGGTGAAACATCATGATGTGGTTTTGGGAGCACTCTCCTGCCTTCCCTTCAAACTTGCGAATGTCTGAGGGGAGTTTGGTTGGCATGGGAGGCAAAAAATTTTGATGGCAGATAGGGTCATTTCTTAACCGAACCAAGTCAGGCAGGTTGAGGTGTGCCATGAAAGGAAGGTTCGACCCAAGGTTGATGTGAGATGGGGAATTAATGGTGGTGGGGTTTGTAGGGACATGATGCACCTGCATAACTGGGGGTACTTGTGGCACCGTTTTGGACGGGCCACTGCCCCCAAGTGTCGTAAATGGAACTATGTGAGTGGAAGGGACACTTCCCCCATGTGTGACAGGAGCAGGGATGATTTTAAGAGACGATACTTATTTAAAAGTGTATAAATGTTGGCGAATATTACCATTTCTTAAAACACCAACTATAAAATGATTGGCGATATTTTTCAAAAAATATTTTAATTTCCAAAGATTTTATATTGTTTATATAATAATTTGGCAATTTTTAGGGTGAAAAAATTTTACCCCATCAAAATTGGGCGAAACAGGGCTTCAAAAAATGCAAAATGGTGAATCTTTTTTGGGAGAAAAACATGCAAAATAGCCCACTGGGCTAAAATTCGCCCCTAAAATTATCCTTGGACAGGAGGGGCAGTGTAGGTGGAAGGGCCACTGCCCCCATGTGTTATGGGTGGGATGACTTGATAGGTCAATATGGGTGTTGGTAGCTGGCTTATGATAGTTTGCATGACCGTGTTGGGACCACCAACAAGGGTGTTGGTGGCGGTGTGGGGTGTGGAAATGGGTCCACTGCCAATCACTAAGTTGGAAAATGGGTCTGGGTTTGCACCAGCCATGGGGCTAGATGGTACAGTATGCAGGTCTGGCTCAGATTGGTATGATTCTGATTTTGAATTAGAGGTTGTGTGGCCTTCTGATGGTGTAGAGGGTCGTCAAAAATGGCCACGACAGTGTTGGTTCAAGGACCCAAACTGTGGTGGATCACCTCTCGGGCGTGAGGAAGAATGTGGGGGATCAATTGTGTCTGATTTGTATGTAAGGTGGTGAAATATGGTAAATTCTTTTGGAGCCCGATTTTAATGGCTTCCTATTGGCTTTCATGTGGTCACTCAGCCACCAAGACTTCCAGGAGACAATGCTTGACTTTTTCCTCATGGGAATGCTAGTCAATCGGTGGGGGTCGTTGCACATTTCACTTGGAGATTCCTCTCAGAAGCCAGCTACTTTTGGGTTCCCGTGGTACTCCTCAGATTGAGTTTCTGGGCTGAGCCCAAGTACTTCCCATGGTTAAGGAAGTCAGGGACTTATGTTCTTAAGGACTGCTAGTGTTTGACTTAATGTAAATTATAAATTTTAATGGCTAGCTCAACATCATGAACTGAGTTTGGATGTTTTATGTGGTATGGTTTGTGTGTGTTTCCTTTGTATTTCTATTATACTTAGTGGCTTCTTGTATGGTTTATGAATATTCCGCATAGTTCATAACATGAATAAATTGTTCATGAAAGCAGTAAATTATAAATAGAAATTTAAACATATGCCATACCTGAATCTGAACTATGATATCCTGACTAGGTGATTGCCTTACGCTTGTATTTCTCTTCAAACAGGAAAGGGTGTTGGGCTCTCAACATAATGGGACTAATCCCATCCGTAGATCCTCAGGTCACCCTCTGAGTGCAAGGTCAGTCAATAGGGAGGGCGTGAATGCCTTGAGGCCCCTTGGGCCTACCACCCCCTCTACCTTCCAAGTCACCCATTTTTAGTGGTTTTAAAAAATGACAGGTGAAGTGCCTATTAATATATGAGCTTCACCCTTCGTCTTATCCCAGAATACCCCGAAGGGTGATGATTGGGTAGAGGAGGAAGGGCTAGGGAAGATATTAATTTCAAATTAAGGATTGAAACCTATAGTAATTTTATCGAATCTTTAATCAGATTTTTTAACCATTAACCATTTAAATCTATCATTAATTTGTAGAAAAATGTATGCAGATGAAAATAGGCTGCTAGACAGTGGTGGCAGGGCCGCCCTTATAGTTCGAACAGTCGATTTTTTTTTTTTTAGGTAGGTCGCTCTTTTTGGGCTTAAATGAGCGAGGGGGTCGGTGATTTTTGCCCAAAATGAGCGATCTCACTCATGGGAGTAAAGTCGCTCCTTTTGAGGCTAAATGTATGACCTAGTTGCACCTGTTAGCCCCATAAGAGTGACCTTACCCAAAAACTTAAAAAAAAATTAACCTGAGCAGGAGACGGCCGACGATAACTTATACTGTGGCCGAATGGGATTGGTTTGGACTTAAGGAGGCTCAGCTTTGAACTAAAATGTATAAAAACAAAGATCTAAACTACCTTGAATAGAAATTGAAACTCGGGGAAAAAAACATAAATAAAAACTAAAAATTGTAAAAAAAATCCAGGGATCCTATGGGATCGACCTGGTATCGTCGCCAATTCTGTAGTAGGGATTTTGCCCTTTTTATAGGTAGGAATATCTCCCTTCCATCTATAGGATAGAAGGGTAGGGCTCCTGTGAGAATGGAAATTAAAACATACAGAAATAGAAAATGGAATGAAACAAAACCCCTGCACACAAGGTTAGCGCTAAGCTCCACAACCCTACATCAAAGTGTTAGAGAACAAAGAACTAACTGCAAGCAAAACCTACAACAACCTGCAATCAAAACATTAATCAATATACCTACAAGCAAAGATATGTTAGGAAAAACTACAATGCAACTAAAGCAAAAGACAAATATAACTTCTCTAGTTGGAATGGGCCACCATGCCCTAGCTTGGGAGAGCGCCTCTCAATGGATGGGAGCTATGGCTCAATGGAGGAATGGAGGAGAGGGAGGGTGGATGACTTAATAGGAAAACGGTCTCAAGGCACTCACATGGGCAGCATAATGATAGGGAGAGGAGGACTATTTTTAGAGTGACCCCCACCCCTCTATTTATACATTTTCTCAATATTTTTAGGGTTTTAAGCCCGTGGTTGGGGTTTTAGCCCCCCTTTTGGGTTTTTAGCCCCTTTCACTCAATATTTAGCTATTTTTGGGGTTTTAAGCTCCTTTGAGGGGTTTTAGCCCCTTTTTGGAGGCTTCAGCCCCCATGAGAGCTATTTTGGCTCTTTTTAGGGGTTTTAAACCCTTTTTCATATTTTTAAGCCTTCTTGAGGGTGTGAGGGTCAAATGGGGTCAAATGAGGGTCGTACATGTATTTCCTTGGGTGGTGTAGGTCATGTAGAGCTTAGTGAGGGATTTTTTTTCTTAATAGGCCATGTAGTTGATGCTATAGGGTAGCCTAGTGGAGGAAGGATAGGATTCGAAAGTTAGTTGTGAAATAGATCGAGGGAAGTAGGTAGATAGGAATGTTGTGGAAGTTTCGGAAAGGGAAACTAATTAACTATGTGTAAAAACACTTTGCACGTGTGTTGTGTTTTAGTATGTTATGTTGTTGTGATAGCTTGTTATGATATGAGTTAGTGAATAAGCATTGAAAATTCATGTTTAAATATGCGTTGACTATGAGTAACCTGTGAGATTATGTGTGATGTTTTGTAAGTATTATTATTGTATCTACATGAGGTATGTAAGCATTAGCTACATTTGCATAACTCGTTTACATATATGTTTGTATAAATTGTATGCCATATTGTTGTAATTGGTCCTTGATGTGAGTCTAAGTGTGTCTAGTTACAATGTACTTATTATTTATGAAGGTTATGAATTGAAACCAATTCATCAAATTATTAATGAAAGGTATTAGTTGTGATTAAGTTTATTTATTAAATATGGTCATCACTACATGAAGGTGAATTATTGATTAATTGAAATATTATTAACCTAATTAGTAAATGTTGAACAAGTGTTAATATGCTAAATATTATTAATAAGATAATCGTTAACTTGAATAATAGTTGTGAATTGAGTGTTAATGATGATTAATTAATAACTAGTAAGACTAATACTAATTCATTGATAAGTGTTAAAAAGTATTCATGATATTCATTAAAGTTAATTGTTACACACATTTTTCATCATCACCATGTAATGAGAACAAAACATCAGAATTTGCCTCAAATCCTCAATATATGAAGTTAGAAACACGCCAAGACTCATGATTTTACATCTTCGTCCACCACCTCATTTTTCCTTTGGACAATGTGCGATACCATTATCAACAACACCCTTTTTCAATTAACAAAACGTGGTTCCACTACCTTATCCCTTTGACAAATAGGTGGTGAAGTCTTGGTAATGCTCTGTCTCAATAAAAAAAGAGAGTTGCTCAAGTTTTAAATGGAAAAAGAGAAGAATCACAAAGATTCTCAAACATCATCTTTGTGACAACCTCATCCCTACACTCCTGGACCACCTAGACTCGAGATCCATCCTTCTAGGATCTCCCTTCCCCCTCACCCATGAGAATATCAACCATTCCTATCCTCCCAGACTATAAGTAGTGTCTCACCCCCCATGGGTAAGTGGAGGAAGGTTATGCTACAACACTCAAATTATGTCCAAATCTAGCCAAGGAGAGTGATCATTAGAAAGACAAGTTGAAGCTTTGGAGGCAAGACCTTGCTTGAGAGGAGACTTCTCAACACTAAGGCTATCGGTTGTAATCTCTCTCTTATTTTTTTAATGCAATGAAATTTCCTTTCCCATAATTCATATTGTGTATTAATCATTGGTTTTATTATCAAATTCCTTAGTCATTTATATAAGATAGTAGATCGTACTGGGTACTTTTAATCTTGTATGCTTTTGTGATGTGATTTTGTAGGTAAACTGTGGAGATGTAGTATTCTAGAAGGTTGGTGCATTACAATGTGTAACACATGAAAGATACATTCCAAGTGTCTACCCATCTTAGGTAAAGTAATGTTTATTGTTGTAACTCATTTGTTCTAGTTGTGAAGGATTTCAAGCTAAGGAAATAGCTTTTGTCCGTAGAAGGTGAGTATTTCCAACATTATTGTAACTAGGTTGAATGATGAATGTGGTAAATTGTTGCATGAATAATAAATATAATGGATTATAATTAATTATGATTAACTATAAAATTTGTATTAATTTGGATATTTATAGTTTATTACATTTAATTATAAATGATTAGAAAGTGAAGACAAATGAGTATTAGTTATGATTAATTATAGTTAAAGATCCATTGTGAACATGTAATTATGATAAATAGTTATTAAATATTAATTGAATGTTAATTGTTAAAAAAACAAGTATTAATTTCCATTGTAATAATATTAGTTATGATAAACAATTATTAAATGTTAATTAAATCTTAATTGTAATAAACAAGTATTAAAATAATTCTTAATAGTGATATGATGTAATAGTGAAGAATTAACATTGTTTAATTTGTTATATTATTTAAAAAGGAAAACATAATGTGAATTTAGGATTTAATTAAACATGTGGTTAAGATTAAAAGTGTTAATCTGAGAGTGTTGTCAGCGGACCGCCTGAAGAGCAGTGAATAATAAATTAACTAAATATTAAAAATAAAATTGTTTGAGTTGATTTGATATATCCTGACATGGAAGGCGTGAAGGTGGTTGGGACCTCATCAATGGGAGGATAAGGGTAGTAATGGAGGTAGGGAGGCACTGAAGAAAAAACTATAAAGGAATCAAAATGGGAAGGATCGAGGGGATAGAGAAGATTGGGGGAAAACCAATAGACCTTGTGAATTTTATGAAATTGGGAAAGAAAAATGCATACTAGTTGGACTATCGATACTCAGGTTTTCGGCTTGAGGGTTCAAGGAACATTGTTTCTTGAATATAGGGAGCTGACGAGGTTGTTCGTAGGAGACGGTGGTAGACTTGTTTGGGAACTTGGGTTTCTCTTCAATCCAAGAGAAAAGATGCTAAAGGGAAGGGCTCCAAGGAAAAAACTACAAACAACTAATTATGTACAGGTATTATCCTAAGTGTTTAGGAGTTCTCCTTATACATGTTTTCACACACACACACACACACACATATATATATATATATATATATATATGTATGTATGTATGTATATGCTATTCTAGATTTATTATACATGTTTTTCAGATATACATGTTATTCGCGATAAATGAATGATGCGAAAATGATTATTTGAGTAATGATGATTTGAGTATAGATAATAGAGCCTATATATATGTGTATATGTGTGCTCTGTATGAATTTTCGACTGGAAAATTTTCTCTATGTTACATGTTGAAAATGTAGCCTTCACAAAATCTATCTGGTTTGTCGATCAATGGAAATCCTTTCACCATGTTCTTTGTGTGCAATAGATTTATCCCACCAAAATTCATATGTCCAAATCTGAAATGCCAAGGCCAGGAATCATCCTGAAATTCTGTTTGAAATGCGACTTGAAAATGAGCGCTGTCATTTTCTTTATTATTGTAGTGTACAACTTTTTCTTTACTTTCTTCCTTGAATGCAGCTTTAGTATTTTCCAGAACTATCCTCAATGCAAACAAGCGATTTCTTTTTATTGGCACTTTCTCTATCAGTTAGTTTCTCAGACGTTTGTCTTTGATCACACAGTGATTTTCTTTCATGTAGACTTTGTACCCTTTCCATATCAGCTATCCAATACTCAGAAAATTATGTTTTAGACCTTCAACATGATAGACATTAGGAATAAACTTTCGTTCCCCTGTTTGGTTAGAATACCAACTGTACCTTTTCCCAAAAAAGTGACTTGGAAATTATTTCCAAATGTAAAATAAGTTTGAACTGAATTATCTAGACTAGAAAACAAATTTAAATTACCAGCCATATGATTGTTGCAACCTGAATCTAAATACCATAATTCATGTGGAATTTCTTGGACGGAATTGCATTCAATTGGGAATGTGTATGCCATCAACATTGTGCTTGACGAAGTGCTGGTGTTTGTCAAAACGGTTCTTGTTTTTCTTCCCTTGGTCATACTTCTTATTCCTACATTCATATGCATAATGACCAAATTTCTTACAATAATGAAATTGATTTTTTTATTTATTAAACCTATGACCCCTTACATGAATTGGGTTCTGATTCTGTCCTCTACTAGCGACATCTGCAGGATTATTGTTGTATTCTCCTCTTGAGAAGTTTCTTCCTCTTCCTATAGAATGGTTTCTCCCGCTGCCTCTACCATGACTTATGGATGACTGTGCTACAAATGCACCTTCCAGTGATGTATTTGTTATGTTGAGTCTGTGTTCATGACTGAGGAGTGAATCTTGCATCTCATCAATGGTGAACACTGCCATGTCTTTGTTTTCTTCCAAGGTCACAACCAAGGATTCAAATCTTGGGGAAAGACTTTCAAGAATTTTTTCAACCACTCTTTGGTATGCTATGGTTTCACCATGATATTTCAGTTGGTTTATCAAACCAACAACTCTCATGTAAAACATGTCTATTGACTATGTTTCTTTCATGGACAGAGATTCAAAATCTCTTCTTAAAATATGAAAATTGGAAGTTTTTACCTTGTCCAAACCTTGATATGCGATCCCCAATGTTTCCCATGCTTGCTTTACGGTAATTGTTGCTACTACTCTTAGGAGTATGCTTTCATGCATGGCTTAGTGTATGTAGAACAAATATTTTCCATCTATGTTCCTTTGTTCCCTGAAGGCATCTTTCTCATCTTGTGTGAGATTGTTATACGTTGTCTGATATGCTGGTTCTATAAAACCATTCTGAACTATTTCCCAAACATCTTGACCTCTAAACAAATCATTCATTGTTAGAGACCAATACTCATAATTCTTTCCTATAAAAATTGGTGTTTGCAAACTCGGCATATTTGAACTGGAAGTAGAAGCCATTTTTAATTTTTAATTTTCGTTAGAAAGTTAATTTTTCCCTTTTAGGACAAGATTTCTTTCCTAAACTTACTCCGATACCAGCTCCCGGGAGAAATGTCGGACATAGAAATTAACTTGAGTTACCTGTAGCACAACCTTTCTTTTCCCTTTTAAATTTTGTAGAATAGTCTTGCGACCAATATACCTACAATGGAATTATTGCAACTGAGTTACTGCGGCTGAATTTTCACAGTACTCACGTTTACCTCGACAGACTTACTTGGATTCTTGGCTTCAACCATATTTTACTTCGACATGAATTAGGTTGCAGCCAACTCATGTGCGGCCAACTTTCACTTTGACAAAGCATATTGAAATTTCCTAGTCTAAAGATATAGGATATGAAAAAACACTTTTCACCGACGGTTACTTGGGATTAACTGTGACACAACTATTGCAACTCACTCACAATATTATTTAACCCAATATTAAATAAGATTTGTGTCGAACCCTTCTATGCATAAAAACTATAATTTTTATGCAGTGAAATAAATATGGATTCTTTTTATCTTTCACTCATAGTAAATGTACACAACATTCACTCAGGTAAATATGGAGAATATGTGCAACTAAATAAAACTTGTATTAAACCATAAAATATGGAATTATATTTCTTGTGACAGAATAACAAAAAATTACATCCGCAAATACAAATTTGTAAATTACAAGGATGTTTCACCTTTTACAGAGCTTCATCTCTCAACACTTTCATAAAAAATAGAAGCTTGAGCTTCAAACTCTTCACAAAGTTTTTCTTCTTCTTCTCCTCACTTCTCTTCTTCCTTCTATCTCTCTGTTCTTCTTGTGCATTCTCTTCTATGCTTATCCATATTTACATTCTTCTTCATATAGGAAACTTCTAGCAGCTAAAATTTCTTCTCTCTGTAGCTATCAACTTAACATTAAAGGCTCTAATAACTATCTACCTATAAACTTAGCTTCAGAAACTAAATTCAACTAGATTATATATGAGAGACGTGACCTCTTCATCCTATTAGACTGTATGACATAGTTTTGGCAAGAGATTTTGGGATAAGTGAGCTGCATAGCATCACGGATGCTACGTAATATCAAAGACACCGCACAAGGGGAAGATTAGCATGCAATGTGGAGATTACAATATCTTTTATATTTTGTGTCACCTTTTGTAGTTTTCGACCATATTTTGTTGATATTGGTCATCATTTTGTAAAATCAGTTAGAAGTTAGTTAGGAATTTGTCCAACTAGAACTTGAATGTAAAGGAGCAAGCCTACAAATAGTTGTTGAATTATAAGTGAAAGGGATCTGGGAAGAAGAGCATTAGAGACCAAAACAAGTCTATGTTGTTTTTCAGAGATCTGTTGACCCGTGGGTTGTTTTGTTGATTTTTCATTGAAGTAATATGACAAGGCGAAAGTTGATAGCAATTACTGTGTTATTTTATGTTTTCATGTTTTGTGCCTTTCTGTAATTCAATGATGAACACTAGGTGAATATGTGACATGGATTTATGATGTGATGCTTCCCTATTTTAAATGATGTTATTATATTGGATCTATTTGTGCATCGATATGTTTACTATTTTTTTATTGTCTAATGCGATCTGTTAGAGGACCATGATGAATGATTATGTTAATGCTTAAGTGAGTAATTAGATTTATCAATGCTGCGATAAGTTGATAAGTTAATGCACATAATCCTCTCGTAGTTCCGCCAGCCCTCCCTCAAAAATATCGGGTGATAACTTATCCTCTCTGTGGGTGTTGTTGGATAGGGTAATACCTGTATGGGCTGGTGCTTAGGGACATCGAGGTGAGTTGTGTGTCGCTGGAGTGGGAACCCCTATCGATTGATTTTCTTTATTGAGTCTATGTCAACAAATAATTTTGTTGCTCAGACCTTGTTGCAGTTGAAGAGAGGATATGTGGCATCTGAAGAAACCATAAATTCAAGATTGATTCGATTAGAAGCTGTAAGAATTTGCGGAAACAGAAAACCAAAACTATGGATTGACGAAAGATAAGTGGTTGGAAATATACATACACAATGGTGCACACGAATATTTTTTCCTTGAATTCCCGATCATCTTGTTCGAGTGGTTGGAGCGATTTACCTATTGCAAGAAAAAATTCCAAGGAGGAGAGCCAACATCCTAGACCCCTGAATTGATCCAGGATATGTTGGAAACTGATAAAAAGGCATCGCGAGCTGTTGAGGTCTAGTTGGATAGTATCTTGGAAGGTTATATCAATGAGTTCGCGATTGATACTACTAAGTCCTATAGCAAAGCGGAAAGATAATTCTTCAATGGACCAAGAGGTAGATTCTTATTCTCTCTGCAATTGTCAATTAAGATGCTTGTCTTTAAAAAAGGAATACTAAAGATGCACCTCGAGTAGTAAAACTCTGGTGTGCGAAGGTAGTGGACACCATGAAGAAAGGGGGAGATGAATGGAAGGGTGAGGGGTATATGGGTGCAAGTTTTGACGAAACTATGATGGAAGACAAGGAAGAAAGTGGTCTTATGAGGGGAGGAGAAAGGTTTCGACAAGAGAAGAGGCATAGGACAGGGGAATTTCCTCATGTGATAGAAACGCAAGATTGCGAAGGAATGCCACATAGGATGAAGAGACCCTAAACTGAAAAGAGGATGACAAGACTATACCTAGGATAGCGGTAAGATAAAACCCCAGTAGCAACGTGCCCACACCTCCACGCACTATGCTGCATTCAGGAAGAAACACAAGTTCCATATCAACTTACCTGACATGCCAGCAGCATTCTGGTAATAGATTGATATCTATAGGATAGAGGCCCAGGATGGCGGGAAACGTAGCAAAGTCACCCTTGTTCCATGGAAACGAGACTAAGGATCTAGAATAGTAGTGGTTCCTGTGTGAGGTAGTATGGACTATCAAACAAATAGTAGATGATTATGTTAAGAAGGGCCAATTGGAAACAACCTTGCAAGGTCACGCACTGGATTGGTATAAAAAATTTGTACAAGTCCCTACTAGGACTCCAACAAAGACATTAGCAGAAGTCAGGAGAGGACTTACTGAAGAATTCAAAAAACCAAAGTTTGAAGCATAGTGTTATCACTCCAGGAAACTCCTCTAGGTTGCAGCTCAAGGATTCCTAGTAACTTACAATGTTTTTGGTGTTTTCTAAAATGGATTGCATCAGGTGACCTATATGACCTTCCACTCTCAAGACATGCATGAAACTCAATTAGGTACAAGGATTTTAGTTACCACTATTCATAGGTTGACAATATGGTGCAAGGATGGAGAACTCATCATGCTGGCAGATTCATAAATAAAATAGATACATATAAATGGCTAAATCATGATAAGGAAGGTACTTATAATTAAAATCACATGAACATGCCAATGGGATGACAATTATTAGTCATTAATCAACTTAAATATAATCTAAATAACACATTCAAGCATAAGCACAGAGAAGACAGAAATGGAAGCTGAAGAAATGATAACAAAAGAGCTTATATCAAATCATGAGCAAAATGAGAAGCTGAGAATAGTATAGGTATGTAAGCCCCTGAATTCGAACCTTTTCCCTAAAATAAGTATTAGGTTTTATAGCCTTTACAAAATACTCAGATCCTAAAAACTTGGATCTGTTTTAACAAAAATAAACAAAATAATTGTTTTTTGCAAATTAGGTTACAAAACCCAAATTAACTACTTGTCTAACTAACTGTAGAATTAGTTCATTGTATGAACCTTTAGATAACTAAGGTAACTACTGGAAATCACTACCACTGGCCCTCTGCTAGTTAATTCACTATTTTCCTTTAACAGCTAGTTGTTGGTGTCCTTTTCCACTGTTGTCTCATAGTAAAACTGAAACAGACCTTTCCTGATGCTTTCTTCTGAATCTTTCATATTCAGACTTTTTCCCTGAGCCATCCATATTTGCATAAAACTACTCTTGCATGTCAAAATTTAATCTTAAACCTCTCTCTACTTTCGGTGGTTAAGAGGTCAGACTATTGGAACCATTAGCTGCCGAAAGCGATGCTTTTGGTGGCTAATGAACTGCCCCAGCGTCTGCCTAAGCCACCAAAAGCCTTGTTTCCAAAAATTCTTAGGTTTCTTCCAAAAATTTTCTTTTAGGCATGTTTGCTCATCTTCCTTCTTCTGCAGGCTCTGTGCTAGGAGGGTTAATAGTAGACTAGCTTGTTTCTGGAGTCTGAAGGCTAACTACAACCTTATCTAGGGTTTCCAATGTGGGGTGGCTGCTAGGGTTTTCCTTGGCCTCCTTCAGCTGCAGCCTTTATAGCCAATCATCCTATATAACCTAGTATTGTCTTTCATGAACCTTAGGTTTCTTATTTATAGCAAGATGTATATTCCTCTCATCTCCAGGAAGGAATTATGCAACTTCTTATTCCTCTTTGTCAATATTTCATTATTTTTCTTTATCTCCCTTTCCAAAATCTCCATCTCATACACTTACCTCAGTGATTGATTTATCTTTTGAGTTTTGGGATTGCTAGAGGAACCCTTCTCTGTTGGTTCCTCTTGCTCTTTTGGTGTAAGGGATGGTAGTTCTTCAATCACTGCTACAATCTGTAGAGATAGGTTTGTACCTTCTTCTGGTTCCTCTTCTAAATCTAAGTAGGGTATATTCAAAATATTCTCACTGTGTGTTTCAACCTCCTGGACCTTCTCACTGAAGTCCAAGTTCCTTTTTACCTTCTTGGCTTTGGAAGAGGAGGGAGGATGTTCTTCTGCTACTGGGGATATATCCCTTCTCTTTCTTCTCCCTCTCCTTGGTGTGCTTGAATTTTTGGAAGGAGACCTCCCCTTCTCTTCTGGCTGAAGGCCTATCTCAAATCCGTTCCAAAACAAGAAATAAGGCCATTCCATATTCCTCCTTTTCAGCAACTCTTGGATCAACAGTTGGATAAGGCCATGGTGAGACAGTCTGCCAGAAATCTTGGTGGGATGAGCCTTCACCTAGTGTGCCATTTTTCCTAGACTTCTGTGTAAGTAAAAGGGAAAATTTAGTGTCCTTTTATCTATGAAGCTGTTCATTAATTTGAAATGGTAGAGCATTGCTATGTTATATCTTCCTTCACATGTTATGTAGACCACAATGGCCTTCATCAGTTGCTTCCACCTCTCTTCTAACAAGGATTATGGCACACTCTTCTTCCAGACCACTCCTCAATGCTCAGGCTTGAGGTAAGACCTGAACTCTACATGTTTTGGTATGGTGGTTTTGAACCATTTTTCTCCTATGCCAGGGATTTCAGTCACTTCAGTGATTAGGGTTTCATCTATGTGGAATTCTTCTTTTCCTATGACTTCCCTAGAGCCATAAAATGAGAGGGAAAATGCCTCAACCACCTGCTCATTGGAACCTTGTATCTTCCCACAAAACCTATAGCATCCAGCATCCTAGAAACGTTTACAGACCTATGGATGTGCTCCCAAATAGTTGATATCTCCCAAATCCTGCTTGAGAGCAAGTCCTCCCTTATTCATCTTGCTGAATGCCAATCCTGGGTACCTGCAAAAATAAGTAGGAGTTCTGTATGACAGTGTGTTAGCAGGATTCTTCTCAGAGATGGCTTTCTGGTGGAGAGAAATGCTAAGATCAAAAGTGAAATGTACTGGAGTTCTTGGCACTAATTATGAGGGTTTATTGATGTCATGATGGATGCTGAAGTCATAAGGTGATGGTTGTAGTTGATCTTCTTGATCACCCTTGCTTATCAATCATATTTCAAATCAGCCTGGATACTCGGTGAGGTTTTCTGCTGTTCTTCTGGACAGGTGGAATAAAAATGGAGGTTTCAAATCCTATCAGTCCTTTATCAATTTTATAATGACCTTCTTCACTTATTTCCACACGTAGTTATGCATACTTATTTCTTTTCAGTGGTTTATCATGCCCTTTACTGGTCGTTTAGCTTGCTAATAGGGTTTGATTTGACTGCTTTCTAATTATTTCAACATTTTACTTTTTGATGGTTAACAGCCTTCGGGCGTTTGTCTGCTAGCTGCCGAAATGATGGCTTTCAGTGGCTAATGAAATGATATCTCTTTCACCTAAGCCATCGAAACCGTTTTTCAAGCGTCACAGTGAAACCCAACTTTTGGTGGATAGTGGCCTCACCGAATATTCATTTTAACCACCTAAACCTCATTCTTTCGGTGGCTAATGAAACGTCAGAGCTTTCTCCTAAGCCACCAAAATTGATTTTTCCCCATGCCTTTTTGCCTGCTTTCGGCGGTTAAATCCTATTTTGAACTGTTCTCTAAGCTTCCAAAAGCATCACCTTTCAGTGGCTAATGAGATGTCCAGAGTCTCACCTAAGCCACCAAAACCACTTTTACCGATGTTTCTTTCAGTGTTTAGCACCCTTCTTTTCTTTTTCCCTAAGCTACCAAAAGCAACACTTTTCGCTGGCTAATGAGTCATTTGAATTCTCGCCTAAGCCACCAAAAGTGTTTTTTCATTTTACTCACTCGGGCCCACTTTTGATGGCTTACCTTTACCCTGTGTTAAACTATTAGCTACAAAAACAAAGCGTTTTGGTGGCTAATGAGCTATTAAGAACCCCGCCTAAGCCACCAAAAGATATAAATTCCAAATTTTTCAACCATAGCAAAAAAAGAGACCTACAATTTGTTAGTCATCCTCAGTTATTTTCATTACATGACTCTAATTCTTCATACTATCAAAATAAATTTATTTTGGGAGATAACATCTGGCTCCTACTTGGGGATGGGAACCTCCCTATGAGGTCCTGAGAACCTCAGACCAAAATTCCTTTCCCTAAAAACAACTAAAAACTTAACACTATCATTTACTATTCCATTGGGCATGGATTTTATTCTGTAAGCAAAAACAACCTACTAACTACTAATTTACAATAACAAGGGCTCAGAGCCTCAAATAAAGTAAAGTCTCAGAAAACGCCCATTCAATGGGCCATCAAACACCTCTTCCCCTTCCAGATTCTACAATTTGAAGGTGTTATTCTTATGTACCTGAG
Source organism: Pseudotsuga menziesii (assembly GCA_001517045.1). NCBI lineage: Eukaryota > Viridiplantae > Streptophyta > Pinopsida > Pinales > Pinaceae > Pseudotsuga > Pseudotsuga menziesii. Next base: position 430,617 of record LPNX011021866.1, read on the forward strand.
CTATCACAAAAGGACCAATCCACATAGAGTCAAACTTTCTATGTTTTCCCTTGTCCTGTCTGGCAGCATCTCACTTGACGACCCAATCTCCAACCTAAAATTTTTCTACCTTTTCTCTTTTGTCAAACATGACCTTTATCTTCTGTTGATGGGCTTCTTATTTTCCTATCACTTGTTCCATGACTTGCTGCAACTCCACCAAATCCATCATCCTCCTCATCATATCATTTGGTTCTTCTTCTTCTTCCTGAAAGAATCTTGCCACTGGTAGAATGAACTGAATGGGAAAAATGGCCTCAATACCATAAACTAACTTGAATGTAGAAGTCCCTATAGATCTTTTGTCTGTTACCCTATCATCCCATAAAGAAAACTTAAGCTTAGAATCCCAGCTTTTCGGATTTGTCTCCAATAGTTTTCTAATGATCCTAACTAGGATTTTGTTGGATGACTCATCTAGGCCATTGCCTTGAGGATAATAGGATGTGGAATGCACTAGCTGAATTCCCATTGACTCACACATTTTAACTAATGCCCCAGCTTTGAAAGCTGGTGCGTTATCAGTTACTAACCTTACTAGGAATCCAAACCTGCTAAAGATATTCTCATATAAAAATATCATGATGACCTAATGAGTGGCATTCCTAGTGGGTACTACCTCTATCCATTTGGTAAAGTAGTCTATGGCTACTAGGATCCATTTATGCTTCCCACTGGAAAATGAATTTATTTCACCTATGAAATCCAAACCCCATTGTTGAAAAGGTCCATTCACCACAATAGGCCTAAGGGGCAAGGATTTGAGCTAATGCTTCCCTATAAATCTTTGGCACTGGTCACAGACCCTTACAAAAGTACATACATCATCAAAAAGGACTGCCCAATAGTATCCTACCCTCAGGATCTTTTGGGCTATGGTCTTCCAATAATAGGGGCCCCCACATGTGCTAGAATGAAAGTGATGCATGACCTAATCTGATTCTTCTTTATCTAGACATCTCAACAAAATTCTAGCTGATCTTTCGAGTACAACAGTTTGTCAATTATGCAAAGCTTAACAGACTTTAATTTAAGAGCTCGTGCTTGATTAGGAGTGAGATTAGGAGGAACTTTTAATTTTTTCAAAAATTGAATAACACCAAAGTACCACTCACATGAAGACGGGTTTTCAACCACTGGTTGAATGTCATTCTGATCTTGATCCACTTTTGTTGCTACCACAATTTGCAATTTTTGTTAATTCGACATAGGTGAAGTTTATCCCCATTAGTTCACAGTTTTCTTTAGCCATGATTTTGGCCAGACCTAGTCCCTTTACTAGCTTAGTCGGTTTCACCTCTATATCAAACTCAATGAGCTTGGAAATCCACTTAGCTCTCTTTTCATCAATGTCAGGTTGAGTCAAAACATCCTTCATAGCAGCTGGAGGGACATAGGAAAGAACTTTTGCATGGAGAATGTAAATTCTTAAAGTCTTCAATGACTTTATGAGAGCAAAATCATGTTTCTCAATTGGATCATACTTGAGCTCAGCATCTCTCAAGGTTTTGTTGAAGAATGCAATCAAATGATCGAGAACCTCATCATCTTTTTGTAACAGCATAGTTGCCACTGTGTCATAGGATCCAAAGGAGAAGATATAAAAACTATTGGTATAGTCAGGACTAATCGGGGTTGGGGCCTCCATGATGGCCTTCTTGATGTCTTCGAAACAGCTTCTTGCTTGGTCAGACCATTTTATTTCTGCATCCTTTTTCAGCATGGCTATTATGTGCTTTACCAGCTCATAGAAATTGGGGATGAACCTCCTGACAAAGTTTATCTTACCCAGAAAGGACTGAATGTCCCTTTTTGACCTTCATATGGACATCTTCTAGATTACTTCCACCCTTAACAGATCAATCTTTACACCTTCAATTGAGACTATGTGACCTCGGAGTTTCCCTTCACTGAGTGCAAGTTGGGACTTCTTAGGATTGAGTGATATTCCATACCTTCTGCACTTCAGAAACACCCTCCTCAAATGCTGCAAATGGTCATGATGGATATGAGAGTAAACAGTTAGGTCATCCAAGTATATAAGCACAAATTTATCTTTCAACCCTACAAAAGCTAGGTCCATGGCTCTCTGAAAAGTAGCCCCAGCATTCATCAGCCCAAATGGCATTTTAGCATACATGAAAGTGCCCCAGGGGGTGGTAAAGGTAGTTCTCTCTTGGTCATCAGAGTGCACATCAACTTGGTTGTATCTAGAGAAGCCATCCATGAATGACATGAAACTAGCCCCTGAGACTTTCTGCAATAGGTGTTCCAACTTAGGAAGTGGATAGTTGTCCTTTTTGGAACATTTGTTCAGGTTTCTAAAATCCACTCACAACCTGATTTCCCCATTCTTCTTCCTTACCACCACTAGGTTTGTAATCCACTTGGAATACCTAAGGGGGATTATGATTTTGGCTTTGATGAGCTTATGGATTTCTTTTTCAATTACTGGTAATAGGAGAGGACTAATGGATCTCAGCTTCTGCTTGAAAGGGATGGTGTCTTTCTCCAAAGGAATCCTGTGCTGGATGATATTGGTGTCATAGGTTTTCAGGTCACTATACTTTGAGGAAAAAATATCAGCAAATTATTTTATCAGGATGCAAAATTTGGACCTTTGATCAATAGTCAACTCAGTGGACAAATTTATCAGTTTTGGATGGCTTTGGCTACCTATGTTTTGCTCTTGGACTTTCTCCTTTTTGGCAGGCTTGAAAGGGATGTCATTATGATCGAAAATATCTTCCAGAGGTACTAGACCCCGAGGTATATAATTGCTGGGTAGTTGGACAATGCTCTAATTAGCCACTTTATCTTTCAACTTGAGATGTTTGGATTTCTCCATGTTTAGGTGTTCCTGATCTATATGTATATCAGAGAATTCATCTACTAGCTGAAGGAATTTTCTAAGCTCATCATCATTTTCAAAAACCTTCCAAAATTTGACATTATCTTGCAAGGAAGGTCTGTACTTGACCTGAACATTATAGCTGAGCTGAGGAGGTAAAGGAGGAACAAACAGACTTGCTAAGACATCCAGGGAATCTTCCAGGTGATTAAAATCCTAAGGTATATATGACAGTTCAAAAAACATAAAGGAGTCTCTAAGTTTATATACCTCATCCCTGTAGGCCTTTAGTTTGACATTTTTTTCCTGAAAATTGTTGTTGACCTGCTGTATAATAAGGTCCGCATCTCCAAAAATTCTCATGCACATGATCCCCATCTCCTTGGTAGCTTTAACTCCTAGCAGCAAGGATTCATATTATGCACCTACTGATATTTGAGTGCTATCTCCATCAAAATACATGTTCCAAACTGCTATGGTCACTTCTTCAGGCTGTTGACAGGTGGGGTTAGTGAGTTGGACTAATGTTTGCTAAGAGTCATCTATTTGCAGAATGCATGACCCAAAATCAGTGTCTATTGCATAGATGAGGTGATTCACTAAATTGCTCTCATTGCTTATGATGTAGGCCTACTAATTCTCCCTATAAAGCCTCTTTGTCTCCCCTCCAAACATTGGGATGGTGGCATATGTAAGGTCCATCTGAAGGGTGCCACCTATCCTTTTGGTCCATGATCGAGATAGCAAGAGACAAAATTTGGGAGGGATATCAGCCACTACAATGTCCATCATGATGCTCTTTGAAGGTAGCTGAGTTAGGTTCACAACAAGGTCTTTGATGAGGCCCAAGCACTTGACCTTTCTGGATTCAAAGGAGAATAAATCATGGTAGGGCTTTGTAATGCTAAGACCAAGCTCATCCATCTCATCCTTTGGCATTAGGTTATGGGAAGCTCCTGGATATTAAAGGATATGTAGAAAGGTGGGAATGAGTCCTTTAGGTCTTCGATCATGGGGTCTAGGGTTACAACAGGTTTGTCATCTTGCAGATTTACAAAGTCAGTATCAATATGCACCTTTGGCTAAAGAGAATTCAGAATGCAATATTTGAATGCATCATTTTTCATTAGATCAATTAATAGGAAAGGGATCTTCAATTTATGAATCTCTGAATCAAGGTTGAAATAATAATGCATCCTATCAGGAAATATTACCTCATGTACTAGAGGTTTGAGTTGGACATGGTCAAGGCTTGATGAAGGTGTTGGTTTTTGCAATGATTTGGAAATGATAGCCACTTTATTTGGTAAAACAGTAGCCTTTTTAGCTGGTGCAGCGGGATATTTGATAGGTACTACATTCTTATTAAGAGGAGCAACCAGTCTAGACCTTAAATTGTACCCTCCCTAACCATCATCCCGATATACAGCTCCTTCACTGATCTGCTCATCAACTAGGGCTTCCTCATATTCTGCCTGTGTCAAAAAAGAATAGTCCACCTCATCCTCCATGAAGTGAATGTTGTCTTCAGCTTCTCCTTCTTCTCCAATGAATTCTGGCTCTTCTCCTAATACAACATTCTTAAATGGAGCTCGTATTCTCTGATCTTCCCCTTGATTCCTTTCCCTTCTGAGAATCTGAACTGGGGGGATGCCTTTTTTGTAAGGGACAAAATTAGGGTTTCAGGGAACAAAATCACTTGGCCCTTTACCCCTCATAGGTATCTATCCTCGGTCCTTCAACTTATACATTTCAGCCATCAGGTTATCTGACAACTTGGTCATTTTTTCAATCTTGTTTTCTAATGAAGAATCCCCAATAGGGTTTGTTGGCTGCTTCTTCCTGACTATCTTTCCTTTGACCTTCTGAGATGCCACAATGTTTGATTCTACCTCTAGGGAAGCATCCTACATGAGTGATAAGGAGACAAACCTTCTTTCTCTGATAAGTAGGCAGAAATTAGAGTCAAAGGCATTTGCATAAGTTATCCTAGATGAGGTATCAGTGGGCTTGATTTCACTAGGGATATTGTTGTACATATTGTTGAAACTCTTGGTGAAGTTGGAGACAAACTCCCCATTCTCTCTCTTCAAGTTGCTAAACTCTGTGATATAATAGATTTGGTCTCTCCTCTCTCCCCAATGTTCTAGAAAGATGTCATCTAGGGCTTCAATGCCTGCCACTGACTCAGCAGGAAGTTCTTTGAACCATTTCCTAGCCTGACCATCAAGTCTTTATACAAAAAACCCAGTCCACACATCTTCCTGTTATATGTTAATGTTCTCAACATAACTGTAAAATGCCTCTAGATGTTCTTCAACTATGAAATCTCCCTCTTGTGAACTTAGGCATGTACTTGAGGTAAGATCTAGTGGGCATGGCCGAGAGAGGGTTAGGCAACTTTTGGGTGGCATACCTAGCTACCAGGATCCTTTCCATTTTGGTCAATTGAGGGACAACCATGTTGGAAATGGGTATGGAAAGGGTGGAGGAAGGTAGTACTGATGTAGCTAGTAGCTAAGAAGGTGGTGGTGGTAAACTTATCTCAGTTGAGTCACCAGGGATTGGATCTTTACAAGCAGTAGTGCTTGAATATGCCCAAACCCTAGAATTTTCTAATGTATTTATAAATTCATGAGAATTAAGTGTTTCAGTAGAAGAAATAATAGCATAAATATTTCTTGAAATAACTGATGTAGCTTCCTTTGCAGCACTACTGGTCTGCCTTAGTGAAGCCCTAGCTCTTCTTAGAATCTCTTCTGGATCTGAAACCGGTGTTGCTGGTGGCCCTTGAGGATTTTATTTGGTACTTGGTCTTCTTGAAGTCACCTTATTTCAATGGAGTCACCAGATAGATGATTACAACCAGAATAATGTCCAAGCTTTGTCTATCATTAAAGAAAGGATCTATGTCGTCTCCCAGGGAAGCTGAGCTCACAGGGACTTAACTTAGTGAACATCTCACATAGCACATGTGATCGTGGGATATTAAAGAATACCCTTAATTTTGAGAGATATTGACCAAAACACTTTTTGTTGAAACCCCATCCCAATACTTAAAACCTCCTCCCCACCCCTTTTTATACCTCAATCCTTATAAACCACCCTACCCACCCCCACCTTAAACCCCTCATCCCCCCAATACCAGCAATATATTGGTTTGATTTTTGATAATTTTAAAACCCACAATATGAACTAACGTGATAGGATATTGGTCAACAAGTGAAGCCCCCGTGGCTGAGCTTCAGTCTTCTCTCCTCGGCAATGGTGCCAATTTTGTCATCACTCCAGGAAACTCATCTAGGATGCAGCTCGAGGATGCCTGGTAAATTACAATGTTTTTGGGGTTTTCTAAAATGGATCAAGTCAGGTGACCTATATGACCTTCCACTCTCAATACATGCATGAAACTCAATCAGGTACAAGGATTTTAGTTACCACTGTTCAGAGGTTGACAATATGGTGCAGGGATGGAGAAATCATCATGCTGGCAGATTCATACATAAAACAAATACATATAAATGGCTAAATCATCATAAGGAAGGTACTTATAATTCAAATCACATCAACATGTCGATAGGATGACAACTATCAGTCATTAATCAACTTGAATATAACCTGAATAACACATTCAAGCATAAGCACAAAGAAGATAGAAATGGAAGCTTAACAAATGATAACCAAAGAGCTTATATCAAGTCATGAGCAAAGTGAGAAGCTGAAAATAGTATAGGTATATAAGTCCCCGAAGTTGAACCTTTTCCATAAAATAAGTCTTAGGATTTTTAGCCTTTACAAAATACTTAGATCCTAGAAACTTGGATTTGTTTTAACAAAAGTAAACAAAATAATTTTTTTTTGCAAATTAGGTTACAAAACCCTAATTAACTACTTGTCTAACTCACTGTAGAATTATTTCACTGTATGAACCTTCAAATAACTAAGGTAGCTACTGGAAATCACTGCCACTGGACCTCGGTTTGTTAAGTCATTATTTTCCTTTGACAATTAGGTGTTGGTGGCCTTTTCTACCGTTGTGTCATAGTAAAACTGAAATAGACCTTTCCTGATGCTTTCTTCTGCATCTTTCATCTTTAGAATTTGTCCTTGAGCCATCCATATTTGCCCAAAACTTCTCCTACATTTCAAAATTTAATTTTAAACATATGTTTGCTTTTGATGGTTAAGAGGCCAGACTATCGGAGCCGTTAGCAATCGAAAGCGGTGCTTTTGGTGGCTAATGAAGTACCCGAGCCTCCACCTAAGCCACCAAAAGCCCTGTTTTCCAAAATTTATTAGGTTTCTTCCAAAAAAAATATTTTAGGTATGTCTTCTCAGCTTTCTTCTTCAGCAGTCTCTGTGCTAGGAGAGTTAACAATAGCCTGGCTTGTTTTTGGAGGCTGAAGGCTAACTACAACCTCAGCTAGGGTTTCCAACCTGGGGTGGCTGCTAGGGTTTTACTTGGCCTCCTTCAACTGCATTCTTTGGAGCCTAATCATCATGTATAATCTAGTATTGTCTTTCATGAACCTTAGGTTTCTTCTTTTTAGCAAGATGTATCTTCCTCTCATCTCCAGGAAGGAATTATGCAACTGCTTATTATTCTAGGTCAATATTTCATTATTTTTCTTTATCTCCCTTTCCAAAATCTCCATCTCATACACTTGCCTCAGTAATTGATTTATCTTTTGAGTTTTGGGCTTGCTAGAGGAATCCTTCTCTGTTGGCTCCTCTTGCTCTTTTGGTGTAGGGAATGGTAGTTCTTCAGTCACTGCTACAATCTGCAGAGCTAGGTCTGTTCCTTCTTCTAGTTCCTCTTCTGAATCTGAGTAGGGTAGATTCAAAATATTCTCACTGCGTGTTTCAACCTCATGTCCCTTCTCACTAAAGTCTAAGTTCCTTTTTAATTTCTTGGCTTTGGAAGAGGAGGGAGGCTGTTCTGTTGCTGCTAGGGATATATCCCTTCTCTTTCTTCTCCCACTCCTTGGTGTGATGGACTTTTTGGTAGGATACTTTCCCTTCTCTTCTGGCTGAAGGCCCATCTAAAATCCATTCCAAAACAAGAAAGAAGGCCATGTCATATTCCTCCTTTTCAGCAACTCTTGGATCAAAAGTTGGATAAGGCCATGGTCAGATAGTCTGCCAGAAATCTTGGTGGGATGAGCCTTCACCTGGTGTGCCACTTTTCCCAAAATCCTGTGTAAGTAAAAGGGCAAATTTAGTGGGACTTTACCTGTGAAGTGGTTCATAATTTTAAATGGTAGATCATGGCTCTATTATATCTTCCTTCACATGTTATGTAGACCACAATGGCCTTCAACAATTACTTCCACCTCTCTTCTAACCAGGATGATGGCACATTCTTCTTCCCCACCACTCCTCTATGCTTAGGCTTGAGGTAAGACCTTAAATCTACATCTTTTGGTATGGCGGTTTTGAACCATTTTTCTCCTATGCCAAGGAGTTCAGTCACTTTAGTGATTAGGGTTTCATCTATGTGGAATTCTTGTTTGCCTGTGACGGCCTTAGAGCCATCAAATGAGAGGGAAAATGCCTCAGCCACTTGCTGATGGGAACCTTGTATCTTCTCACAAAACCTATAGCAGGCAGCATACTGGAAAATTTTACAGGCCTATGGATGTGCTTCCAAATAGATGATATCTCCCAACTCCTTCCCGAGAGAAATTCCTCCCTTCTTCATCTTGCTTAATTCCAATCCTGGGTACCTGCAAAAATAAGTTGGAGTTCTGTATGACAGTGTATTAGTGGGCTACTTCTCAGAGGTGGATTTCTAGTGGAGAGAAATGCTAAGATCAAAAGTGAAATGTACTGGAGTTTTTGGCACTGATTATGAGGGTTTATTGATGTCATGATGGATGTTGAGGTCATAAGGTGATGGCTGTAGTTGATCTTCTCGATCACCCTTTCCCAACAATCATATTTCAAATCATCCTGGATACTCGATGAGATTTTCTGCTATTCTTTTGGAAAGGTGGAAGAAAAATGGAGGTTTCAAATCCTATTAGTCCTTTATCACTTTTATAACAACCTTCTTCACTTATTTCCACACGCAGTTATGCAGACTTATGTCTTTTCGATGGTTTATCATGCCCTTTACTGATCGTTTAGCTTTCTGATAGGGTTTGATTTGATCACTTTCTAACCATTTCCACATTTTACCTTTTCGGTGGTTAACAGCCTTCAGGATTTTTTCTACTAGCCTCCAAAATGATGGCTTTCGGTTGCTAATGAAATGATATCTCTTTCGCCTAATCCACCGAAACCGTTTTTCAGGCATCGCGGTGAAACCCAGTTTTCAGTGGATAGTGGCCTCGCCAAATATTCATTTTAACTGTCAAAAACCCATCCTTTTTATGGATAATGAAACATCAGAGCTTTCTCCTAAGCCACAAAAAGTGCTTTTTCCCCACGCCTTTTTGCCTAATTTCGGCAGTTAAAGCCTGTTTTGAATTGTTCGCTAAGCTAAGGAAAGCATCACCTTTTGATGGCTAATGAGATGTCTGGAGTCTCACCTAAGCCATCAAAACCACTTTTACCAATGTTTATTTCTGTCTTCTTTCGGTGGTTAACACCCTTCTTGGTTTTTTCCCTAAGCTACCAAAAGCAACACTTTTCGGTGGCTAATGAGCCATTTGAATTCTCGCCTAAGCCACCAAAATTGTTTTTGCATTTTACTCACTCTGGCCCACTTTCGATGGTTTACCTTTCCCCTGCATTAAATTGTTAGCTACCAAAAAAAAATCCTTTCGATGGCTAATAAGATATTAAGAACCCTGCATAAGCCACTAAATGCTATAACTTCCAAAATTTTCAACCATAGCAAAAAAAGAGACCTTCAATTTGTTATTCATCCTCAGTTCTTTTCATGACATGACTCAAATTCTTCATACTATCAAAATAAATTTATTTTGGGAGATAACACACAGTACATCAAAAAACTGAAGGAGATTAAGTAGTATCTTAATGAGACTATTTGGGAATTTGATCAAAGCTTCAAGACATTAATGGAAAGAGTCAGTTTTGAGATGAGTGATATTCAACATAAGGAATGGTTCATCATAGCACTGCTAAATCACATCATACTACCACTAATGCAGAAAAAGATTGCAACACAAAGTGAGGCTTTGGAAATCATCATGAAATTAGAACCTTCACCCGTTCGAGAAAATGCAGTTGGTATGAGCCAGATTCAGACACAGTTGGTAAACTTGACACTTCAGTTACAAGACATTAATAAAAATAAGGAACAACGGGAGGATCTCTGGTGCACTAAATTTTGCATATATGGACATACTAAGGATACTTGTCCAGATTTCCGAAACTACTTAATGTTGGGAGCACCGAACCCGGTGAGTTGTGGCAATGTACCTTGGTGCCGCATTTGTAAAATATATGGGCATTGACATGCAGAATGTGGATACATGCAAAAGATGGAAATGAAGCCAGTGAACCTATACTATTCATTTTGTTGATTTGTCGGGCATGAAGATAAAGACTATCACACATACGACCTACTTCAGGAAAGAACATATTACTCATACTATGTGAAGGGAGAAGTACAACAACAATAGCCATAGCCATAGGTGGTACACCCACCACCTCAACCGTAGTATGTACCCCCAAAATAGATGTAGTTTATACCACGATAATAGTTTGCCTCATAGCCATAGTATAATCAGATGTCAATGGCTCTATAGTAGCCATAGTACATTTAGACAACACACTATGTCTAGCAAGAGTCGAATTCCCTGCAACAAAAAGGAAGTCATCCATAATACCAACAACATGGAGGATTTTGTGGAGGATTACAAGGGTGATGATGAGGCTTTAGTTGAGGAGGAGGACGAGGTCAAGGAACTTTCCAATGTTACAATTGTGGTGTATTGGGTCAATATCAGAGGGATTTTCCATAGTTACAGTGTTTGTGTATGTATTGTACTACAATTGAAAACGTTGTTGAGAACTTTCCACAGCCAATTGCGAGTTGGAAGGATGGAAATGTCACACAATTGCAGAATTAGAATCAATTACAGAAATAGACTCAGGTGAATCAGAATCAATTGCAGAACCAAAACCAACTGCAGAATCAGAAGCATAACAAAATTCCGATTCAGAACCAAAGTCCCATTCAGAACCAAGTTCCAATCTAAAACTAGAATACAAATCAGGATGTGAATCAACCTATGAATCCACCGTTGAACCAAAACCAAGGACCAACGGTTGCGACTATATCAACGGAACCCAGGACATGGGATGCTAATGTTGCAGTCATCACTCGCGGAGGTGCAATGACGAGAGAAGATAGTCCACATCCATGAATTCGATTGGTTGAGAAGAAGAAAGTACAATTCAACATCAAGGCTGAGAAAGACACTTTTTTGAGTCATGTGATGTGATTGGAAGGAATCCTGGTAAGCCACCTATTTATGAAATTCCCACTACTTGTGATTCTTCTTTGGAGGCAGGACCATCACAATCACATGGTACCTTGCATAAATTCTTTGAGAGCTTCTTGTCGCTAGCAATAGATCCTGATGCACTTGTGGATATTGAGAACTTATTGCATCGAGTGGAAAAGGGATAGAAGGATTCCTCGGTGAATTCTTTGCATAAGAAAGATATGGGAAAAGAGATGCACATGAAAATTCATATTTGGGGACTATGAGGTATATTTTGTCATTTTGGATATAGGATCATATGTTAAAATTTTGACAAAATAGACATGGAAAAATATGGGGAGGTCAACACTGGGCTAGTCTCTAGTACAACTACGAAGTCTCCAGTATAGCTGCGATTGGCTAATCAAGCCAAGGTTCAACCAATCGGGTGTGTGTAACACTTGGTAGTGGAAGTTGAGGGCATGAAGACCTATGCTGATTTTGATGTGATTGAAGTCATTGCTGGTGTAGGATCTTGTCCTGAGTTAGTATGAATCAAATGGGCAAATGATAGTATGGTAGTAATCAATTTTGAGAAGTGGATGATGGCATCTAAGAATCAAAACATTAGGGTTATCTCTCCGATGGATCCAAAAGAAGGGAGACGGTATATTGAGCCGGTGAAGGATGAAGTCGCCAGAGGATGGGATCATGCTTATAATATTTCAAAAGATTATATACATCTAACTATTGATGGGGAACTCGGTTGGTGCAGTGCTATTTCAGCGTCTTCTGACTCTGATGATGCTCTAGAGAGCTGGCAGAATCACTTGCATGAAGTGTTGTTATGAAAATGCATCTTGATTATGTAGTCACTATGTCACATTGTGACTAAAACCATTAAGTTTCCTATTTATGAACGACTTCATGAGTTACCAAAGTTTCTTGTTTAATTCGAAGATAACGTCTTAGAACCACAACGGTTGCTCACATTGGAAGAAGCACTGAAAGCTACTCTAGCACGATGGTGAGTGACCCATAAGAAGTTGATTACTAGATGGTTGCAATTTCGAATACTGATTATAGTTTGGTCTGGAGATGCAGACGTGTACCATGCTAGATGGTATGATGGGAAGAATAGTTCAGGTGATCACTTGATTAAATGTAAGACCTTGTGGGCATCATGATCGAGGGATGAGTGGGTCCAGTTCTTCATTCACACATTGGATGACATGTCATGAACTTGGTATATGTCAGTTGAGATGCATAGAGATATCACTACCTGGGAGGATTTGACAGTTTTCTTTACTCACACCTTCACTTTTGTCAAGGCCAATCCAAATGTCCATAATGCGTTGCAGCTTATCCACGATGTTATTCTGAAGGTAGTACCATTTGCATACCCAGTGGATCCACATGTGCTTTGTCACATGCAGTCAATGATAGAATGCTACAATGTATCAGGAGGGCCAGCTGATGATGATATGCACAATATCGATATTCCGGAAATCAAAGGAAGTCGGGATGTCGCAGCACCGGACGTACCGACGGATCTGATGAACCAACCATTGAAAATAAGAAAGGTCAACATTGGGATAGAGGAGAACCCAAAATTTGCAAGTGTTGGGGACTACTGGGATGACGAAATGATGGAAAACATCATAGATCTATTGCTGGAATTCCAATATTTTTCACCTACAAAGTTTTCTAAGATGAAGGGAATATTGGGTGATTTAGGGGAGATGAAAATTCCATTGAAGCGAGATGTGAAAATAGTAAGACAGGGACCGTATCGGTTGAATCCATGATACAAGGAGAGAGTAACAGCTGAGCTTGATAGTATTACCAACTTTTCTATACCATAGTTGGGTTACCTGAGGAGCCGCCGGTTGACAGACTTGTTCAAAGTCTGATTCCAGTGTATCAGTTGATCTGTCTGCTTGTCTAGCCAATATTGGCGAGTCACTTTTTATTTTGAATAATTTTGACCATGGCCCCGCGGGGTTTGTAATAAAATGTGCTAGTAGGATATTTTTGAGTGGTTCGGTCTCCTGAGACGTAGAATCTCAAATAGGGTATTCCAGGGAGTTTTTGCCCCTGACAATTATGTTTTGCCTTCAGCCGAGTATAATTGACGAGGTTTTCTCCCGCTTCCTCCAAAGCTAGAATGCCCGATGTTGAATTCTAGGCCTTGGGGGGTTATTAGAGCCCAACTGAGTGCTATAAGCCTACTGGACATTATTTAGATAGATCATGGTCATGTCCTAAGTCATCTGGACACATAAAAAAAAAATTCGAAAAAATCTTTTTCGAACAGTGAAAAATTATCTTTTAATTTTTAATTAATTTTCCTAAGTTTTTTGGGTTAATTTTTCCATAAATTAAATGGAAAAAACCCGTTCATGATCCGGACTCATAATTCAGTGATTGAAGGCTCTAACCTTAAGCCAAAAATCATTCTTGATCAGCCAGCCAGTCAGAACCAACTTTCAGATCAGCAATTGGACACATAATGCCTTTTTACTCAAAAATGTCAGTTTTGAGTAAAAAATGATTTTTAGTAAAAAAATGATTTTTATAAAACAAAATGATTTTTATTAAAAAATTATTTTTATTAAAAAAAATGATTATTTTGGAGAAAACTAGAACTCTCCAAATTAATCCAATTTTAATAAAATAAAAGGCTAAATGACATCTCATCGAACACTTATGATGATTGGAGTTATCATAACTCAACTTCAATCATCATTAAAAGAGCAATTAATTTATTATCAGTTATCAAACATGTCATCTCCAGCTAAAGATGAGATGGAGAGCTCTCATTGGTCCGGTGATTTGATCGAGGTGAAGACTAAAGCTTGCACCATCAGTGGGCTTCCCAAACCTAACGGAGGCTCCAGCCAGACCTAAGGATGAGCTTACCTACATCACACATGTGGGCTCATCCTTGGCTTGTTTTCAATACACAGGTTTGGAGTGGGGGCGCCTTGCCTGGGTGGAGGCCTCCCCTCACTCCCGGTTCTCCGGTTTAGGTCTGGGCTCTTTGTTCGGTGGCTAAGCTGGTTAGGGTTGGTTTTTTGGTTTTAGGGTTTTAGCACTCTCTCATTTGTTAAAAAGAGGCTCTTTCAGCTCTATTTGGATGGAACTTTTGGGAAAAATTTACTCTGAGAAAATTGTATCAAGCATTTTGCTTTAGCTTTGTTAATAAAGATATTCGACTTTGGAGGTCTATGGGCTTTTGATTATGCTGGATTCCTCATGGTTGAGGTGATATTGTCTCTAACTCATCTCATTTAAATACTTGTATGTGGTTTAATCTTTTGCTAGCTCAAGAAGGCCATTGTTGGCACGGTAGAATAGCCATTTGTAGCTTCAATTTGGTTATTTATGCAAAGTAAATCGATATTTTGATGGACATAAGTAGTAAGTTATACAAAATGTTGATCTTGAATTGATTTTCCTAACATACTAGCTTACATTTTATCTCACTGCTTGTTTTAAGTTTTGATGTGATTTAGGCTTCACAGGTTGTAGAAGGGTGTGAGCTCAGCTGCTTCTATCCCATGCTTCAAAACAACCACTTGAATCTAACATTTTTAATTGCAGGACCTACAGTGTTCGCCATCTTTTGCTTCGAAAAGGAAGCTTGGAATAACTCTCTCTCTTTGGTTCCATCTTCATGAGTTAATGTTTTTTGGTTACCAGTCACTTAGGAAGCCCTAGTTCACTTTTTTCAACCTTTAGGATTCCTCCCCATTGCCTTGTTTGGCTTGCCTTTCCTTCTTCTTCTTCGCTGCCCTCTTTTCACTTTAGTTTGCAGCCCCTTTTCCTCATTTTGGACAGCCCTCTTTTGCCCTATTTTTTGGCTCTTTCCTTCACTTTGGACAGCCCTCTTTTTCCTCCTTGTGGACAGCCCTCTTTTGACTATTCGCTGCCCTTTTTTTTTACTGTTTTACAGCCCCCTTTTCTCCATTTTGGACAGCCCTATCATGCCCTAGTTTTCCTTCCTTTTTGCCCCCTTTTTGCCATAGTTTTTGGGCCCTCTTCAACCTTGTTTGTGGCCTTTTTGTCCACTTTTTGTTCGCTGTCCTGTTTTCCATTTTTATTGACAGCCATTTGTTTTCTCTTTCGCTGTCCCATTTTCTTAAATTTTTGTCTTCCTTTAGCTTCATAGTTAGCTGCCCCTTTTTTCCCCTTCTTTGGTTTTGATCCTCCTTTCGTTTTCTTGCCTTCTTTCCCTCATCTTCCTTTGTTTCAGCCCTCTTTTCACTTTGCTCTTTCTCTCTCTTTCAAACTTCCTCTTCCCCTTTTTTTTTGAAAATTTTTGAGAAAAGTTAAAAGTAAAAGTAAAAGTACTCTCCTTTTTTACACAAGTCCTGATATTAAGTAGAGTGATTTTGCTTTCATTTGAAAAGTCCTTTCAAGGATTAAAATCCTTAAGGCACTTTGTATAAAGTTTAATAAAAAATATTGTGTTTGAGTGGGGTTTTTAAGTCCCCACTCTCATCCTCCCCCATTTGGGGAGGCTTGTGTCGTGTGTATGCTTAGATTAGTGCATTGATTATATCTCATGCTTAGATCATTAATTGTTGACTCATCACTTCTAGATCATTAATTAAGTTGATTACTCTGTTTTAAATTGTATACCATTATAATTAAATCAACTGTGCAAATCTCTTGAATCATACCATAAGGTAGATCAAGAGTGCTCTCTATCGGAGAGTTGTCTTTTAATTGTTTAATAAGTTAACCAATTAATCTTGAAAGTCTCTTGAACTTGCTATAACACAAGTCAAGAGCACTCTCTATCGGAGAGCATCCTAGGTTTGCATAATCCATGCATTAGTTTCATCTAGATTAGCTAAGTTTTTTGAACCGTTGTCATAAGACAAGGTCAAGAGCATTCTCTGTCGGAGAGTTTTAATTAGTTAACTTAATAAAATTCGAAACTCACATCCCTTTAATTAATTAATTCCCTTCCCCCTTTGCCGGGGTATGCTATGATCGATCTTCGATCGGAATACCCAGAAACGGCATTGGATCTCTAACCCCACAAGAGGAACTTAACTAAAAATTTTCCCCATAACCAACGCACCGGCGTTGTTCGATAAATACCGAGGCATGTGGGAAAATTCCAAGTGTGGGCGCCGAGCTACCTAATCTGGGCACTGGTAGTTAAGTTATTGAACACTTACCTTTGACCCCAGACAGGTCCATCATGTCTTCGAACGGAGCCACTGAAGGTATTACCGGTTAGGACATCCAGCCACCATAAGCAAAGATCACAAGCAAAAAACTCTTAAAATCTACCAAGAGCACTTGCAAAACCTAATACTCACTAGCTTAAATTCCTATACTTTATTTCACACGCTTATTTGACTCCATAAGGCACTGGTCCTTTGTTATATTGGATTAATTTTATATCTTGATCAACTGTCTATGGTCCATTTCAATTGATTATATTTGAATGCTTAAGTTATAAGTCTGGAATATTTGCTTATATGTGTGATCTCTTGTTAGCAACATGGATTGCTTTAATTAATCATCATCCCCTTAATATTAATCACTTCAAATCATAATAACTCCTAAACAACACCCATCCACATCCGCAACTAATCAAAACACTTTAACAACTTAAGAGCCATAGAAACTCTTTTGTAGGGACTACCCCCCTTAGCTTCGTTAGGAGTTAGCCTAAACGGAGGAGCTAGGAGTAGGTAACAGTACCTAGCTCTGTGCTTGCCCCCAAGGTCACACCTCTCCCACTTTCTCAAGTGAGGAGACAGCTTTTGGAAGATTTTTGCTGCTGGTGTGCAATCGGCGGACAACATCTTTTGGCGCCGTTGCCGGGGACAAATCTTTTTGTTCCTGGATGACCTTTGTTTCTTTTATTTTTTTACCTTTTTATCCTTTTTTGCTAGATTTTTAGTCCAATCACTCTCTGAAATTAGACTTAAGTCCACCTGGCAACTCCACTGTCAATTAACACCTCAAGGTATTCTACTAGAAGAAACTCTGTAGGTTTGGTCGATTTCATCCCTGACCCCGAAAAGGTCTTAAGGAGGAGATTAAACAAACTATATTCTCATAGGATCCTTGCAGAACTTGGATCTAAGTCTGTTTCAGACATCCATCTTTTATTTCCAGAAAACTTAGAAAATTTGCAAAATAATAACTATTTCCTTAATCCAATGGGTGAGTTTTTTACTCAAATCAACTTTGCTCAGATAGCAGGTCATCCTCATGATATCCCTGACAAAGCTATTGACAAGCTTATGACGTATAATGGCATTGGTGCCTCCCTCTCTGCTGAGCAGCATATCAGGAATTTCACCAGACACTGTGGTGCCCATGTCAGGGGTACTGATAGGCATGAAGATGTTTACATGACCTTGTTTGCCTTGTCTTTGGATGGCAAGGCTGGCAACTGGTACGATAATTTGCCGGACAATTCTTTCGCCACCTTAGCAGAATTCAAGGCTGCTTTCCTTGGAAAGTTTGGTAGCAGAAAGGAGCCTAGACATCTTGTAGCAGCTTTGACCAGCATAAAAAAGTCCGAAACTGAAACAATGGACGAATTCAACAACAGGTTCACTGAATTAGCAAATTCCATCCCTGCCACTTACTCTCCTCCGGCAGCTTCTGTTTTGGACTATTACATCGAAGCTTTGAGTGGTAAAATCCAATACCAGATTAGAGATAAGGAGCCAGCTACTTTACTTCTAGCTCAGGGTTAGGATATCAAAATTGATAAGAATATGCAGTCATCTGGTGAGTCTAACCTCCACGGCTATTCAAGGTCTTCCACCCCTTTGAAAATTAGTGAGCCCAAAGACAAGGATCCTTTATCAGCTATGAAGGATGCCTATGAAAAACAGATGATCGATATGAAAAGGGAGATGAAGAAGAATATGGAGGAGGCAGAACAGAAACATTTAGCGCAGTTGAAGGAAATTCAGAATAGGGTAATAACTATGGAAAGAACTCAAACTCAGCCTGCTCCTAGAACTTTTCCTACCAAGCCAACATGGCAGAGAAAGAATCCCAACCATGAGCAGAGGCCTCCTCATCATCTAGAGGCCACTAATGTGGTTGAGCCTTACAAACCATTTTGTAGGGCATGCAGAGATTTCCATGAGGAATCTGGCTGCCATTATGCCTGTTATGTCCAGGAGCATGGTTATCCTGAGGGGTGCGGTCCTAGTATGTCTGCAAGTGAGCCTGAATTCATTCACAATGTCGGAGACATCTATGTTGACCACAAGGATAGTTGGAATCAAGCTAACCAGTTTCATCAGGTTGATTACTTAACTAAGTATTACGGGGAAATGCCTTCGAATAGTAACAATGTTCAAAATTTAAAAGGCATGATATATCAAAGAAGACCTAGGGAAGGACCATCTACCCAAACTACTCCAAAGGTAACAATTTCTGACATCCCTCCTAAAATAGATGATAAGTCAGATTCTGTTGCTCTAACTTTTGATTTAGGTAGTTGGTTAGCAAATTCTAAAGTCCCGGTTCCCGTGCTTGAATTGTGTAAAATTCCTGGTCAAAAGGAGAAATTGTTGAAAATGCTTGAGCCTCAAATTAACAATGATCCCCCTCCTACCTCGAAAATAGTTACACTTGAAAAACCTAAAGCTCCAAAGAATGTAACTTTTTCCAACACTATAGAACAGCTTCCTCCTAGTCAGGAAAATGATTGCGGAGATCCCCCTGTAATCTTGCATACAAGGGACCCAAGAAAAGAAGATCACCCGCCCTTCTACATGTCATTGATGATAGGTGATTTTCTCCTGCACAACTGTATGCTAGATTCAGGATCAGGATCAAATATTATGACCAAGAAAGTTATGCAACAACTTGGCCTTAGAACCACTTGCCCTTACCAAAATGTATGTGCCATGGATTCTAGACCCGTCAAAGTTGAGGGTATGATTGAGAGGCAGAATGTGAGATTAGCAAAGTATCCAGACATCCATGTTACCATGGATATTCTCGTCATAGATGTACCAGATAAATGGGGCATGCTCTTATCCAAAAAATTCGGTGCAACTTTAGGGGGATCCATCCAAATGGACTGGACTTATGCCACTGTACCTGCATCAGAAGACTCATTAGTTAAGTTACATACAGAGAAAGAACGAAGACATCATGTAGAAAACTCAGGGAATCCATCAAATGAGTATGTCAACTACTCAGGTGAACTAGGGATGTACCAGATTAACTCCACTTTCTTGGAGCCTATCCGTGAAGAAATAAAAAATGAAAAGCTTAATGAATTATGGAGGATGAACTTTGATGGAGCCTATTCTAGAGCAAGAAAAGGTGCTGGGATAGTCATTATGTCACCTGAAGGTAAAGTTTTCAACTTTTCTTTTAGATTAGAATTTGAGGCAACCAACAATGTAGCAGAATATGAGGCACTTCTACTGGGCATTGAGATTGCCAAGGACATGGGGATTAAGTTGCTTGATATTAAAGGGGACTATGATTTGATTGTCCAACAAGTTAAGGGTCAGTTTGCATGTAATTTTCAAAGACTTAAGAAATATAGAAATGCAATCTGGGATACAATGGAATTCTTTGATGCCCTTAACTTAGAAGCAGTCCCTAGAGATCAGAATAGTGCCTCTG
>LPNX011021882.1:9759-34239 GCA_001517045.1 Pseudotsuga menziesii
CATTCCGACGATCAGGTCGGATGTAAGGGCAACTGCCACTCTCCGGGAGAGTGGAGGCGCCTGGTCCGTTATCAGGTAGCTCAGTCAAGGACTGGGGGCCATTCTGACAGAGAGTGTAGGATTCAATTTCTACTAGGTTAGATGTGAGTGCACAAATCTCTCATCATTGTGGTAGGAGGGGCTCCGGCCTGGGTGAGAGTCGTTCATCATTGTGGTAGGATGTGTTTCGGCCTGGGTGAATGTGAAAATCTTTCATCATTGTGGTAAGAGGGGCTCTGGCCTGGGTGAAATTCATTCATCATTGTGGTAGGATGTGTTCCGGCCTAGGTGAATGTGCCATTCTGACGAGTAGGTCAGATATAAGTGCAGAGCCATTTCACAGATGATAGTTGATTGTGCCTATCATGCTGGTGAATGTGAGTGTTGGGCCTTTCTGATGTGATTGTAGTTTACTACATGATCAGATGTGAGTGTTGGGCGTGCCTTTCTGATGAGCAGGTCAGATGTAAGTGCTGGGCGAAGACCTACAGGAGAGTAGGCCTACAACCAGTATGAAAAAGGGCTGGCTCTGTAGAACATCCTATGACGAGATAGTACACACATGATGGTGACCAGTGGAGATCCAGATCGAGCTATGATCCAGATCCAGTTATGATGACTCCGAGAGATCCAGATCGAGCTATGATCCAGATCCAGTTATGATGACTCCGAGAGATCCAGATCGAGTGATGATCCAGATCCAGCAGTGGAGATCCATATCGAGTGATGATCCAGATCAAGTGATGATCCAGATCCAGCAGTGATGATCTAGATCGAGAGATGATCCAGATCCAGATGACTTGAAGATGAAGATGACTTGAAGATGAAGATGATCTAGTTAATGCAAAGAAGAAGACCAGTGCTGAAAAATTGTGTCGAAAGAATACCTTCCTAGTTAAGAGGGAGTGTTGATGTATATGTAACTTCGGAATGTATTCTTCTATGTATCTTCTATGTATTGTAACCCGATGTTTATTCCGGGATGTTTCTATTATGTATTTGAGTCATGTGGTCATACCCCGATGTTCCGATCAAGAGGATTAATAATGTAAACAAGTCATATCAAGTCATTAGGTAAGTCCCCACAGTTATGGGGCACTTGAGTTATTATACACTAATTAAGGTGTAGGCTCGAGTAATAAATGTTAGGTCGAGCCTACGTGTGAAATGGCAATTCAAGTGAACAGACTAATATAAATAGAGAGTGTGTGTCTCTCTATTTATCACTTGTGAAATACATCACTTGCTCTCTCAAGTGTAGCACACCTTTGGAGAAGGAAATTCTTGGGTTTGACAGAAGACAGAAGGCTGCTGTTGTGTTGGGAGGTCATCTTACTGTTTTGGGTTCACATCTTGTGGTGATACTATCTTAGAGGAAGTTGAGGGGTTTTCTCCATTTATGTTTTCCCCTCCCAAAACTCTTTGTGTCTCTTGTCTCATGTGATGTGCTTATGTTATTGCTGTGCTTGTTATTCTCTCAGTGAAAAGATCTTAACATAATGCTAGCTTAAATGTTGAAAAACTAACAATTCAGCCCGCATATTCCTTGTGGGTAGCCGTGAAGGTTTAGTTTTGGAAGTACTCCAAGTACTCTCGAGTATATCTGGAGTCCACCCCCTCACCTAATTTTAATCAACTCATATTTTCACATTAACTTAAAACATACCAAGAGACAATTGCAAAAAATTCAGTCCAAGCACATGTAAGTATATTGATTTCTTTTTGACTCCATTTTAAGGCACTGGTTATTTTCTTGCTATATATTTATATTGTATCTCAGCATTGTGCTTTCGTGCGCTCATTTTGTATCTTGTCATCTATGGTTGTTTATGGTTAAATTTCAAACTCCTAAGTAACTCATTTAGTTCAACATCACCTTACTAAGTAATTTAGCCTTAGTAGCTTAATAGGGTCTATCCCCCCTTGGCTTCGTTAGGAGTTGAGCCTAAACGCAGGAGTCAAGAACAAGGTGATAGGCTTGACTTGAGACTTTCCCCCAAGGACACACCGAGTGGCTTGAATATTTCTACCACGTGACCCAGGTGTGTGTAAGGCAGCAAGAATACTCTCCTAGAGAAGTTGGCCCTAGTAGGTTATTGTCAAGTCGAGAATTAGTAGAAATAGAGAGTGAGCCTCTTTATTTATCACACACTCACTCACACTCAGTTGTAGCGCATAACTGAGGAAGAAGAAGACACTAGGGCTAGGAAGAAATAGGCTACTACTATCGGAAGATCATCTTACTATTTTGGGGTTTTACTTTTGGTGTTGATTCTATCTCTGAGGAAGTTGCACGGCTTTCTCCATTTATGGTTTCCTAGAGGAAAAACACTGTCTTCATTGTCTCTTGTGTTTGATTGATGTGCTTGTTATTCTCTCAGTTAAAATATCCTAATATAATACTAGCTTAATGTTAAAAATCTAACACCTACCATTACTCATGCGGGTTCTCGGGCCACCGCCCGTCAAGGAACATCATATTGGTTTTTAACACATAGTTGTCTACTCTGTCCACCGCACCTTATGCGGATCTCCGAACCATCATTCGAAAGACAGATCATTTCCTTTGCATGTATTTGGCATAAAAATGCCTCCAAACTTGCACTCACATCACATGTAGTCAAGTCCATCCAGCATAATTCACACACGACTCTCCTAACTTTTGTCCGAGAGCCACCTCGGTTTGCATGCCTCTTCCGCACCGAATCGCGTGCCTCTATCATGATCTATCCCATGCATGTATTGGTATGTTTGAGAGCCACCTGCTCCATCCATACTGCATGGATGACCTTTGGACCATTGTCCACTATCCCAACATGGGGCATCGCCTGTGCCACCACAATCGGTTAACCATACTAGAGTTTATTTTAAGCTCTTTTCTGACTCCTAAAAGAATGAAAATATTTTTGAGCACAATTGCATCCTTTCCTGCTCAATAAAGTATAGGAAAGGGCATCTACATCATCTCATTTATCTCCTTTTGTGAACTATGTAAACCAATAAATGAAAAGGACCACCTTGGCACATTCAACCCAAGACCGTTCCCCTCTGCATACTTTTATTCTTTCTCGAGCAGAGGGGCTGAAATTTATGAAAAATCTCACCACTGGTTTTCATTAAGCTCTTTTCCATCCTTCTCAGCAAGAAAATATTGCCGAGCAAACCTGGTTTCATTCATGCTTGTAAAAGTATCTGAATGACCGTCCAATCAATATAGGTTTAACCTTTTCTGGACTGACTGGACTACCAATGGTAAAGAAATATCCCATCCCCTAAAAGGATGGGCGAGCTCTCCTGTGTATACTTTTATCCTTTTTCGGGCACAGGAGACTACCAATGAAAAAGATCCCCCACTGGAGTCTTCTTCGTGCTTTTAGACTCTCTAAAATTGACAACACCATTGAGCATTTACTTTCTCGGGCTCGCCAAAAATCCATGAGATCATACCACAATGATGTCTCTAGAAACCACCCCACAGAAAACAGTTTGGCAACATTCCCACTTTGGGTCGCCTTTGTTTAGAGTACTCTACAATGTGTATTCCTTGGATCCCATCAATATCAAAAGTGTCTACCTCCCCCAAGTATTTCCCATCTGCAGTGACATTCCCAGTATTACAGCTATGATCCCATTCCCATGAGTCAGTTTCATTTGTTTCCTGGTCCACCTTGTCGTCATACTCTGAACAAAGGAAGTTTGAGTCTACTACACTTCCTCTACCCCTGTTCAACTCTTTCCCTCCCCCCCACCACATTCAGTGGGTCAGTCCTTAAACTGTCTCACATCTTTCGGTTATCTCCCTCGTGCTTCTGGTTAAGAAAACACCATTACCTTAACCAGGGATAGTTCTCCCTCTATCGACAACAACACACATATTCCAGAGGATAGACCCAGAGGTCCCTATATCTTTCTTTCATTAATCTCATTGATGATTTCCTTGGACCACTTAAGAGGAGTCCTTAGTGCCTCTCGGTATGGTTGTTTCTCAAGTACTCGACTCCAGCTACATCATCGCACCTTTGAGATTCGTACAGGGTATTGGTCCATGTAGTATTTGGTCGAAGACCCCAAATGTCACCTAACTCTAGCACATTGATGAGTCTATTTGAGGGACCTAAACAGGTTTATGCCCCTTGTGATTTTTGGGTTGCATTGAAGACAGTGTTCAAAATCCCCAGCAGTGCTTCTATATATATTTATGATTGATACAACATACTTGTACCACAGAGACTCTGACTCTCCATCAGTGAGTCCATACAGCTATGTACCATTCCAGATCCAGCAAGCTATCAGTCATGAAGATATAGCATTCCATGAGAATGTCATGGGTCCAATGTAGTATTTCTTCAGAACAGTATTGTATTCAGCCTCTCATTGAGGCAACCACTATGTATCATCAGTTGTATATGATCAGCTCTTGTATTATTGATCATAGATCACATTATTCTTTTGACATTGTTACGAGCATGGGGATGCCCGCCTCGTCCATATACATGTCAAACATTATTTGTATCTCACCCATTGATGGGAACCATATTAATACAAAAACCAAAAGCCACCATGCCCCGGCCCAGGAAGCACCACCTCTCTACAGAAAATCCTATGATGTTTGTCGGCCATATGATGAGCTCCTACCCTCACACATCAGGGGGCAATCTATTAACCTAAAAAATCCCTCAATCAGCTCTACATGGCCTACACCACCCAAGGACACCCATGCATGACCCTCATTTGACCCCATTTGACCCCCACACCCTCAAGAAGGCTTAAAAACATGAAAAAGGACTTAAAAACCCCTTAAAAGATCCTAATAGCTCTCATAGGGGCTAAAGCCTCCAAAAAGGGGCTAAAACCCCTCAAAGGAGCCTAAAACCCTAAAATGAGATAAATATTGAGCGAAAGGGGCTAAATCCCTAACCAAGGGCTTAGAACCCTAAAAAAGCTATAAATAGAGGGGTGGGGGTCACTCTCAAAACATTCCTCCCTTGCATACTATTATGCTACCCGAGTGGATTCCTTGAGACCATTTTCCTCTCAAGCCACCCACACTCCCTCTCATTCATCCTCCCATTGAGCCATAGCTCCCCCATTCTAAAGGGAGAGGTTCTTCTCCAAGATAGGGCATGGTGGCCCATTTCCACCAAGAGGTGTAAGCTTTGTTTATTGTCATTTTTATTCTAGTTTTTCTAACTTAGTTTGCTTGCAAGTTCATTTTATGTTCTAGCAGGTTGTATGCAGGTTTCTAGAGTCTAACCTTGTGTTCAGCGTTTCCATTTCTTTCTTTTCTGTTCTCTTTGCTTCAGTTCTGTTTCGTTTTTCTTGCATTACCATCAGGAACCCTACCCTTCCATCCTATAGATGGGAGGTAGCCATTCCTTCCCTGTAGTAAGGGAGAAATCCCTGCTACACATATACAGGAAATTTTTCAAAAAAAAATTTATAAATAAAATGTTAAGGCCCATTATCTTTACTGTCACTTGAGAATCGCTATAAGTTGGGCTTGGACCTGGCCATCTAATTCAATCAATACCTAGGATTTTATTATCCTAGAAATGGGACCCATAGTTACATATCTCACACACTTCGGGGTAAACTCAAAGTATTTTATGATGACAAGATATCTTTACAGTGAGTCATAGTTGCCTAGCTTTTCCTATGGCATTTTTTTCGATTATATTATTGTCTCTTTATATGTTCTTTCTAAGCACTATTATTTTTCATAAATATACATATCTCAATCACTTTCCTTTACTAGCCAATTTTTCTTTTCTTTATAAACCAATAAGAACATACTCGCACTTTTTATTATCTGAAATAAACTATTCTTCTCCTTTGCATGAGGACATGCCATATCTTTGGTTTGGGGGAAGATTAGGAAGATTCGGAACAAAATATTTGTCTACTTTTATCTTTTTATGACAAAATTGCTTATCTCTAACAAATGTTAAAGTGTTTTTAGGTTATAGCATGGAGCATGTTTTTACAAAAAAAAAACAAATCAATCAATCAATATGAAGGATTTGATGGAAGACTTTACGAAGGATCTGAATAATGGTTCAAATGATGGTCTGAATGAGATATTGTGGTATTATAGCATGAATGATTAAAATTTGTCAACCAAATTTTGTTTTGAACATAGTTTTATTTTTGTATGGATGCTTTGACCTTAAAATTTCTTTTGTTATCATTTTACTGTTAGCATCTTTTTATTTAAATACACATGAAAACTATTTTCTTGTTAACTAAGAATGTTATTTATGCATTTGTGATATATGTTCAAGATGTCCAAAGTATTACTTTGGACATGGTTGAACTAATTATAAAATTTATAAATTTATTTATCAAACGCATATGCTTGTTAAATGACACACATCTTGAATTTTGCTATAATAGCATGGACTCCTAAGAAATCCAATTCTTTTACTATTCCATCATTTATTTTATCTTACTTCTATTTTCTTACACCTTCTATCTTATAAATCTTATATCATAACCATTAACAAATGCTGAATTATTTTTGAACCTGACAAGCTATTAAAATTAGACTGGTAAAATCTTTTCTATTTTGACATAAAATAAATATTCTTTTATAAGATTAAAGTTTAAATTATTCCCTTCATTCGCCAAGTAGAAGGCAGTTACTAGTGCAACTTTTCCTTCTTCCTTAATCATTTTCTTTTTGCTCAGTGGGACCTGGCATTTCTATGGTTTGAGGGAATGTTGAGCCTCATTTTATTATCATTGTTTGCGATTAAATAACACATTTAAACACATATTTTATTATCTTTAGTATAGTTTATGTCATGTAGATCGTTATTTCATCACAAGGTAAGAACAAATTTGATGTTATTACAACTTTGGTTATTAATATCATTTTTATGATTTTATTAACTCAAAATTATATTATTTAAAACATATTTAATGTATTATTTGATATGTATATTCGTTTGCATATTTTATAGTTTGTTTGGGAAAATTAACACCAAAACGCATTTAGCCTTACTTAAGCACAATATGTCTAGCTCACGATCCAGCTTGGCGTTCAGCTCGTCATCCAACCTTCGCATGAAATTCGCTGGTGGTTTTCCATGTTTGCCCTAAATCGACACCCAGCATATATCCATCTCACAGCTCAGTGTTCTGTTCAGCTCGACCATCAGCCTGCGTGCTGTCCATAACCAATTTTGGGCATTTAAACATGAAACAACCTGCAACTGAACTAATCATCCACGCATCTGGAAGGATCGCCACCTAGCTTCTCACTATCCATGCATTCAAAGGGATGGACATTTGCTATTTACTCATGGCCTTCTCTATTTTAATATTAAACTATCACAAGCCTGTGCATTTAAGGGATAGAATGGTCTGTCTTCTAGAAGACCAACTACGTCTCTGCCCTTGCTCTCCACAACACCACTATTCCACATGTTCACGCTGATGAGGTACATGCATTCTAGAAGCCTGTTGTTGTGTACAATCCTGCGCTCAACACCAGCCCATCAACCATGCTAACGAAGGGATTGATGCCACGTTCATGTTGTAGAGGTCACGCTCATGCTGAAGAAGGAATATGTTTGTTATAATAATCAACCCATAGTTACCTACCTTAGACATTAATTAAATCATTTTTGTCTTATTACCTAGTCTCCTAGATTCCACTCTATGCTAGTTGCCTTCTACATGTCCTAGAAGTCAACACTTGCTAAAAATGAGTCATGGAGCACTTGGGAAACCTCCTCGAAACAATATGTAGCATGTCTAACTTATTCCAGATCCTCCAAAGTGCATATCTATTTTTTCTGAAAAGATGCCTGTTTTATTGAGAATTAAGGCAAAAGGAAAAGCTAGACTAGGTGTAGTTGACTTGTTTTTTTCCCACATCATCCTCCCTCATTTTCTCCTAATAAAAGCATGTATGAGTTGTCTTTCCATCTCTCATTAGCTTTCCTACTTGACTTAGCCAATTCGTGAGCATCTTAGTGGATTTGGAAACTGCTTTATGCACCTATGGGGGATTTGACTAGATTTAGTAAGCCTACTTTTTGACCTTTTCAAATGGAATCCTTATGCATTCAAATATCTCATGTAATTATATATTTCAGCAGCCTATTACTTCACAAGGTTGGTTATTGTACACTTATTCAATACAGATTAGTGTTATGCTCCAATTTAAGTCTCCTTTGATGTTAATTTTGCATGTTTGATTAGCAATTTTGTGAGTTTAATTGTTCTATATATTGGGTTAAATTTCCACATGGTATCAGAGCCTTTGTAGATCAATTTCTCTCCTTCCATATTTCTATTGCAGGTTCGACATCTTGACTGGGAGCATATTCTGCTGACTGAAGGGCACAGTTTCTGATCTATGGACCAATCTTAGAAGATCATCTTAACTCCATTCAATTTCTTTGAGTGGAAAGATGAGATGGAGATATTTTTGAGAGTGAAAGGTCTCTATATGGTTACTATGGCAACTGAGCTAGAGCCCAATGCAGCTGCAGAGAAAATCAAATGGCACAACAGGAGGGATGAGGCTTATGGTATTTTGTGTCTGAGCATTTCAAGAGACCTCCTCTTCCATCTTGATGGATTGACATCACCGAATGAAGTGTGGGAGAAGCTTGTAGATATTTTTGGTAAGACATATGAGATGAGAGGACATCAAATCGAGAATGAGTTGATCTCCTTGAGTCCCAGTAGCTTCGAATCCTTGCAACTCTATTTTTCCAAGTTTAAAGCCCTTGTTTTGCAGCTAAAACAGTGTGGGATCGAATAGAAGGAAAAGAAACTAGTTTTGGCCATACTCTTGAAGCTTGGACCTGACTATTTAGAGTTTTTTTTGTCCTTCCATGCCACCAAGTTGACAGCTCAAGCCTAGAAGATGCCTAAACTTACAGAGTTCATGGAATCCATCACACAGGAACAAGATAAGTTGGTGATGATGGGTACCATCAAACCTTCCAAATACCAAGCTTTGGTTGTTGGAGATTCAAGGGTGGATTCAACAAGCAAGAAAAAACCTAAAAAGCCACCTGAGCAAAAGAGAGACAAGAACAAGTTTCAAGAGGAGCCCCAAGGTTCCAAGAAGAACTTCCAGAAGAAGAAGAACAAAGGAGAAATGAGCAAGTGCACATACTGCAGTAAGGGCTATCATCTTGAGAGCTCTTGTATGAAGAATCAAATCAACATGTTGACCAAACTCCTAGAGAAGAATAACATCTACCTTCCTAATTTCTCAAAGAAGAGAGAAGGAGGATCAAATTCAGAGGACAGAGAGAGAGTACATGCCTTGGTTATTGGCACATCAAGCTCACCTAAGTTCATCATAGACTTTGGAGCTTCTAAACATATGGTTTCGACAAAAGAGGCATTCTCCTCTCTTGACATGTCGAAAGGTCCACCAATATTTTTAGGAGATGAATCTCTCACTGACAGTTGGGGAAAGGAAGGATTGATCTTGACCATGGTAAGTTCAATAATGTGTTTTATGTTCTAGGCCTTGCCTCTAATCTCTTGTCAGTGTATCAGATGACTCACACTGGGTCTCCAAATAAGGTCATCTTCTCCCCTGATGATGTTGAAGTCACTGAGATTTTGAATGGTAAATTCATAGCAAAAGGTGTTGTTGATCACACTTCGAAGGTATACATGTTTTCCCATTTTCTACCCTACTCAAACCCCTCTGCTCTTCTGATTCATGCTAATGAGGAAAGAAAGATTTGGCATGAAAGATTTGGACATCTTAACTACAAATATATTTCTGATTTGAGTGAAAAAGATATGGTCATAGGGTTACCAAAGGTCAATTTTTCCAACAGAGTCTCTCAGGTTTGTATCCTAGGAAAACACCTAGAGCACAAATTTCAGAGAGCTAGTCATGAGAGAACCTCTGCACCTCTTGCATTGATCCACGTGACATTTTTGGTCCATTTCCTCATATTTCCATGAGTCAAAACAAATATGCACTGACCTTCATAGGTGAATTTTCCAAGTATTGTTGGGTTTACTTCCTAAAGCATAAGTCTGAAGTTTTTGACCTCTTCAAAGTCTTTAAAGCCTTGGTTGAAAAACAGTTTGGGAGGAAACTCAAGATCCTCAGATTTGACAATGGTGGTGAGTATTACAAGTCTGATTTCATTCAATGTTGTAAATATGCAGGTATTCAGATGTAGCATTCGATGCCTTACACACCACAACAAAATGGTGTTGTTGAGAGAAAGAACAGGTCACTGAAGGAGATGGAAACTTGCATGAGGGAGGCTAAGACTTTGCCACCGAAGTTTTGGTCCGAGGATATAAACTGTACATCCTACATTCATAATATGGTTCCTCATAAGCATCTTGATGGTATGACTCCTTTCGAAGCTTGGAGTGGGCACAAGCCAGATGTGACCCATTTCAAGATTTTTGGCTCAAAGGCTTGGGCTAGAATTCCAATTGAAAAGAGGAAGGTTTTGCAGCCCCAAAGCCAAGAGTTCCTATTTGTTGGTTATTCTGAAGATTCAAAAGGGTACAATCTGATCAACTTGAGCATTAACAAATATTTCATTGAAAGAAGTGTTCAGTTCCAAGAAAAGCCTTTAGTAGCAGTTGAAGTTGGAGAGTCTTCTTCACCACCAAATCCATTGATTGTAAGTGGAGAGACTAATGAGTTTGTTGATTCTGATATGTCTGATAATGATTATTTGATTGTAGATACTGATAGTCCTACAAGATGAAAATGGGCAGAAAATACCATTCATGTAGTTGGGGAACTATCTGTAAATCCTAGTGACACTAGGAGGACTAGATCTTGGTTTAAGAGTGCCCTTTGTATGAAAGATCAAATTTGTTCAGAAGTGATATATAATGGTTGAATCAGATCCACAGACATATGAATATGTAGCACATGATCCAATATGGAAAACAGCCATGAAAGAAGAATTCAGCTTGCTTCAGAAGAACAACACTTGGGAACCGGTTGATCTTCCCCCAGGGAGGAAGCTAGTTCAATGTAAGTGGGTTTTCAAGACTAAGTTTGTTGCTGATGGTTCACCTTTCAAATATAAGTCAATATTGGTAGCTAATGGATACTCACAAGTACATGGTATTGACTACAATGAAACCTCTGCACCAGTGGTAAAGAAATCATTGTATGGGCTCAAGCAAGCCCCCAGGGCTTTGTATGCCAAGATTGATGGCTTTCTGCTATTATTGAGTTTTGTTCGATGAAAGTATGATCATAATGTTTATTTGAATCCGATTCATGGTTCTTTGTTGATTATTGTCTTGTATGTGGATGACCTTCTAATTACAGGAAGTTCAAAGAAAGAGATTGCCTCCTTGAAGGATGCAATGAACCATGCATTTTCTATGACAGATTTGGGATTGTTGAGCCAATTATTGGGTCTCAAATTGCTCAATCCCAACATGGAATCAAAGTACATCAGTCCAAGTATGCCTTAGATTTTCTGAACAATTTTAACATGAAATATTGCAAGCCAATCAAGACTCCCTTCCTTTCAGGAGTTAAGCTTGAAGAAGCAGGTTCTTCTCCTATGGTAAATAATACCCTGTATAGGCAGTTGATTGGGTGTTTTCTTTATCTTACACACACTTGACCTGATCGATCTTATGAAATTAGTGTGGCTTCAATATACATGTATCAGCCTCATGAGATCCACTAGAGGACAGCCAAAAGGATCCATATGCACTACATCAGACAGCTTGCGCATGATGGTACCATTCATCTACTATTCTGTGCATCTTCAGAACAAGTAGCAGACATCTTCACCAAAGTTTTTTGTGAGAATACATTCAGAAATCTCAAATCACTACTGGGGATTTTTGATCAAGCTGTGAATCATGATTGATGACAATATTTCCAAATTTTGTTTTCATGTCCATGTTTAAGGGAGGATTTTCCCACTGGGTTTTTGCCTCTTTCCTTGGTTGTATGGACAAGCAGTATGTAAAGGGTGACTAAGCCTTGTTGCTAGGCCCTATAGTTTTCTGATATTTAGTCATAAATTCAGGCTTAAGGGGGGGTGTTATAATAATCAACCCATAGTTACCTACCTTAGACATTAATTAAATCATTTTTGTCTTATTACCTAGTCTCCTAGATTCCACTCTATGCTAGTTGCCTTCTACATGTCCTAGAAGTCAGCAATTGCTAAGAGTGAGTCATGGAGCACTTGGGAAACCTCCTAGAAACCATATTTATCATGTCTACTTTATTCCATATTCTCCAAAGTGCATATCTGCTTTTTCTAAAAAGATGTATGTTTTATTGAGAATTAAGGCAAAAGGAAAAGCTAGACTAGGTGTAGTTGACTTGTTTTTTTCCCACATCATCCTCCCTCCTTTTCTCCTAATAAAAGAATGTATGAGTTGTCTTTCCATCCCTAATTAGCTTTCCTACTTGACTTATCCAATTCGTGAGCATCTTAGTGGATTTAGAAACTGCTTTATGCACCTATGGGGGATTTGACTAGATTTTTTAGTAAGCCTACCTTTTTACCTTTTCGAATGACATCCTTATGCATTCAAATCTCTCATGTAATTATATATTGCAGAAGCATATTACTTCACAAGGTTGGCTATTGTACACTTATTCAATACAGATTAGTGTTATGCTCCAATTTCAGTCTCCTTTGATGTTAATTTTGCATGTTTGATTAGCAATTTTGTGAGTGTAATTTTTCTATCTCTTGGGTTAAATTTCCACAACGTTCATGCATTGGTTGCTGAAATAAATTACGTGCATTTAAATATTGACTAAAATTAGAGAGCAATCGACCTTTGCAAGTCGACTTGCTCATCTCTCATGTAAACTATATATATTAGTATTTGAATACAGAGCAGTGTTGTTTAGTCAGGAGATTTAGAGAAGTATTTTGTTAGGTAGTTCATAGTCACTGTAATTTTGTTTCTGAAACTGAATGAAGAGATGTATGCATTGCTGTTGAAGATTGCGTTTGAGTAGAAGTTAGCAGACATCACCCCTGATTGTTGAGAGGGCCCCTCATCAACCAGAGGTTCATTTATTTGTTTAATTTAGTTCTTTATTTTATGTTTTAGTTAGTCTAGTTTAAATTCCAGTTTGTTTTCATTAGATAATAGTAAATGCTATTTTATTTTCTGTATTGCATTAGCTTAGTTTTATTTCAGCAATTAAACAAGTAGATGCGTGCATGGCTTCACTTTCAGTCATTTGTTTTCAGTCATTTGTTTTCAGTTATTTGCTTTCAGTTATTTTATTTACAGTCATTTCATTCTAGTGTTGCTTTCAGCCTTTATTTCCAAACATATAAAATAGTTTGCTTCCATTAGGATTCAGTCTTGTTTATTTATTTCTTGTTATGAATTTGCGTATATGAAATAGTTTGTTTTTAATTAGATTCAAGTCTGTTTATTTATTTCTTGCCATGAATTTGCTTAAGTTAATTTCCAGTTTGTTTAAATTAATTTCCAGCTTACTAATTAGTTTAATATGCAATGCTTTCTTTTTGTTTAAGAGTTAGTTTGAAGTTAATTTGCTGATTAAATAGGTTTGTTTATTGATTCCATGCATTAGGTTTAGATATGCATAACTTCAGCTGAAGAATTAGTTCATTTAGGTTAGTTTTTATCATTTTCAACTGTACGGACTACCATTCCGACCGTTTGTCCAGTCTACCATTCAGCCACCCCTTACAGACCTACTGTTCAGTCTATCATTTAACCCTTGGTTCTGTTTTTAGTGTTTTTTATGTATTCTATGATTGTTTCTAGTTTTGTTTTGTCAATATTTGGATTATGTTTGTAGTTGGTAGTTTTATTTAAGCATTACAATTAAAGTTTGATTGTTTTAGGTTATTGATTAAAGTTTTATTATTCTTCTTTTATTCTCTTTTTAAACTAAATATGGATTAAGTTGTTCTTATTTCTTGAATATTGAACACTCATTTTGTTTTACTGTTGTTTTATGTCATGGTTAGCTTTGTTTGTATATAGAGTTTAGGGTTAGATGTATTATTTTTAAGAGGAAGTTAGATTATTTGTGATCATAAGAATCATTCTTGTTTTTGGTATGTATTTATTGAAGAATAGAGTTTATATATTTTTATTAAATTTTGTACTTGCTTCTATTTATTATGTTTATTAAGTTTTCTACTTGCTTCTTTCAAAGTTTTATTTATTAAGTTTTCTACTCGCTTTTTCAGTTTTCAGTTTTTGTAAGATAAGTTGTCCTTTTACCCCAGCCTTCTGCTTACGGAGTAGTTAGCTGGTTATTTGTCAGATCAGTTGTTATAATTCCTTGTATGTATGAGTTAGTGTTTGAAGTTATAAGTATTATTGTTTATATCTTTCTAAGTTAGTAGCTGTTTAAAATTTGATACTCCAGTCCAGTCCAATTATCTAGATAATCTTAGGAGTTTGACTTAGTTTTTCATTTTGAAAGATATTTCGATATTTTGTTTATTAAAATATCTCCACGACACCCTAGGAGCCTTTTTACCTTTGCATATATTTTGTATCAACTCAAAGCCTACCAACCTCTCTTGATAATTAAATATTAGGTGTATTTAAGATAGTAGAACACACCCAAACAATAGACTTCACCCAAGTACAGTGTAATATCCAAATAACAAGACTGGATTGTTTCCTCTCCTCCAGATGGACTGTTTCTTCTCTCTCTAGTGCAACTGCTTGATTTATGTGTGTGTCCAAATGAGTGAGGTGCCTCCCCTATTTATACTGATTAGTGGAGAATCCTAGCAACCCAATAGGGCTGACTTCTTCTCCCAATCAAGGACAACTTGCCTTAGGAGACTCAAAAATACATTTTAATAATACTTTTGTGGGTGCTACTGGCTTGACTTACAACAGAGGTTTTGATAGTTTTTCAACATTAAGATACCATTATGTTAGGATCTTTACTGAGAGAATAACAAGTACAGCAATCAAACACAAGAGACAATGAACACAGTGTTTTTGATCGGGGAAACCATAAATGGAGAAAACCCTGCAACTTCCTCAGAGATAGAATCAGCACAAGATGTAAAACCCCAAAACAGTAAGATGCACTCCTGACAGCAGTAATCTTCTTCTTGTCTAGCCCCAGTGTCTTCTCCTTCCTCAACTATGCGCTACACTTGAGTGTGTGAGTGATGTGTGCTAAATAGAGAGTCCAGCTCTCTATTTATACTAATCCCGACATGACTAAAACCCTACTAGGGCCGACCTCTACTTGGAGAGTCTAATAACCCTAGTGCCCCAAAACTGCGAGGACTTTAACCCTTATACAATCAGAGGGTTACCCACTATGACTTGACATGACTTGTTTACATTATTGATCCTCCTGATCGAAGCATCGGGGCATGAAAACATGACTCAATTACATAATAGATACATCCCGGAATAAACATCAGGTTACAATACATAAAATACATGGATGAATACATTCTGAAGTTACAAATACATCAACGCTCCCTCTTAACTAGGAAGGTATTCTTTCGACACAATTCTTAGCACTGGTCTTCTTCTTTGTATCAACTGGATCATCTCATCATCTGCATCTCGAGTATTCTGAGTCTTCAAGTCATATTCATCCTTCGAATCTAGATCATCTCTAAATCTGGATCATCATGGGACATCATCACTGGATCTGGATCAACATCACTGGATCTGGATCATCACTCGATCTGGATCAACATTACTAGATCTCGATCATCACTCGATCTGGATCAACATCAATGTGATCATATCTGGATCTGGATCATCTCTCGATCTAGATCATCACTGCTGGATCTAGATCATCACTCGATCTAGATCTCTCGAAGTCATCATAACTAGATCTGGATCATAGCTCAATCTGGATCTCACCTGGTCATCATCATGTGTGTACTATCTCGTCATAGGAAGTTCTACAGAGCTAGCCTTCTTTCATGCTGGGTGTATTCCTACCTCCTCGTAGGTCTTTGGTAGCCCTTACATCTGACCTACTCATTAGAATGGCCAGCACTCACATCTAACCTGCTCATCAGAAAGGTGGTAGCCCTTACATCTAACCTACTTGTCAGAATGGCCAGCACCCACATCTAACCTACTCGTCAGAAATGTGGTAGCCCTTATATCTGATCATATAAGACCTAATCCTACAGTCACATCAGAATTTCCAACACTCACATATAACCTACTCGTCAGAAAGGAGGTAGCCCTTATATCTATGTAGGAGCTCATCCTACATCAGAATGGCCAACACTCACGTCTGACCTACTCATCAGAATGGCGGAAGCCCTTACATATATCCTACTCGACAGAATGGCTAGCACTCACATATGACATGGGAGGAACCAAATCCTTTAGCCATGAATAGAATGTCTCTTCCCTTACATCTGACCTTCTCATCAGAATGGTGGTAGCCCTTACATTTTTCCTACTCGACAAAATGGCCAGCACTCACATCTGACATGGAAGGAACCAAATCCTTTAGCCATGAATAGAATGGCTCTGCCCTTACATCTGACCTGCTCGTCAGAATGGTCATAGCCCTTACATCTGTCCTACTTGACAAAATGGCTAGCACTCACATCTGACATGGAAGGAACCAAATCCTCTCACCATGACAGAATGGCTCAGCCCTTACATCTGACCTGCTCGTCAGAATGGCTTTGGGACTCATCACTTTCCCTTGGAGGAAACCTCGATCTGGAGAACACCAAGCTTCTCCCTGAAGTGCTCAAACTTCACTCTAGCTAATGGCTTCATCAACACATCATCTATTTGTTCCTCCGTCACAACATATTGGAGCTTCACTGCTCCCCTCTGCACCGTATCCCTGATATAGTGATACTTGATATTGATATGCTTCGACTTGTCATGGGACACTAGATTCTCTGACAAATTCACACAACTCTGGTTGTCACAATGTATACAAGTAGTATCCATCTGGAGATCAAATAAATCAGATAGTAGCTTCCACAGCCATACTACCTCACAACTAGCTAAACAAGCTGCGACATACTCTGCTTCAGCTGTACTCAGTGCCACACAGGATTTCTTCCTGCTAAACCAAGAGATCACACCTAATCCCATACTGAAGCAACACCCTGAAGTGCTCTTCCTATCGATGGAACTTCCTGCCCAATGTGAATCAACATAACCCTCTAGGTTAATCTTTTGATTCACATTATACTTGAGCCCATAATCAATTGTACCCCTCAAGTACCTCAGAATATGCTTTGCAGCAATCAAGTGAACATTTCTCGGATCTGTCAAGAACTGGCTCAAGGTGTTCATAGCAAAGCAAATGTTTGGTATCGTGTTCGTCAGGTACATCAATGACCCAATCATCTGACAATACATCGTAGCATCAACTGACTCTGAAGAAGCATCATTCAATAGATTCAGGTTCGATGCCATAGGTGTGGCCATAGTCTTGCAGTCCGTCATCCCAAACCTATTCAGGATCTCTACTGCATACTTCCCTTGTCCAAGGAATATTCTATCCACACTCCGCCACACCTCCATACCTAGAAAGTAATGCATCATACCCAAGTACTTCATCTCGAACTCGACAGCAAAATTCCTCTTTGTATCAGTAATCAAGCCATCCATACCTGTCACCAATAGATCATCTACATATAGTAGAAGCATCACTGGGTTGCCATCTTCAACCTTATAGTAAAGTTTGGAATCTGCTTTACTCTTGATAAAGCCCAAACTAGATAGAAAGCTATCAATTCTATCGTACCATGTTCTGGGTGCCTATTTCAAACCGTACAGGGCTTTCTTCAATCTGTATACATGAGACTCCCTATCATGTGTCTCAAAAGTGAGTGGTTGTTCTACATACACTTCCTCTTCCACTACACCATTCAAGAAAGCAGTCTTGACATCCATTTGGTGTATCTTCCATTTCATCACTGCAGCCAAAGCAAGTACTGATCTAATTGAAGTGTATCTGGCTATAGGTGCAAAGGTATCTTCATAGTCTATTCCCTCTTTCTGAGAAAAACCTCGAGCTACAAATCTTGCCTTATACTTTTCAATGCTACCATCTGCAGCATGTTTGATCTTGTAGATCCATTTGGAAGTTACAACTGACTTCCTATCTGGTCTTGGGACAACATCCCAAACATCATTCTTCATGATCAATTGGTACTCTTCGATCATAGAATCCTTCCATTCTTTCTGTTCTGTCGCTTCTTCATAACTGGAAGGTTCTTTATCAATGAAATCACATAGTAAAGCTACATACCCGGAATAGGATCTGGTCCTCTTTCTTTCTCTGTGATTCTCTTCTGGAGCCCCATATCTTTCTGCACCTTGGATAAGTTCTCGTACCCAAGTAGGTTTCCTCTTATGAGGATTCTTCTCCAGAGGTGGGTCTACAGGTCTTTGTGGTTCTTCAAATTCTCGATATTCTTCTCGAGTTTCTTCATTCATGGTTGTATCATGAGTTCTGGGTGCTTCTTCTTCTTCAGGTTCTTCAATAGGTCTCTTTCTGGATTTGTTGTAAGTTGTGTCTCCATCAAATGTCACATCTCTACTGATGTCAATCTTCTTATATCCTGGGAAATATATTATGTAATCCTTCGAGCTTTCAGAGTATCCCACAAATATACCCTTCTTTCCTTAAGGATCTAATTTAGTCC
The DNA here is from genome assembly GCA_001517045.1 of Pseudotsuga menziesii. Taxonomy (NCBI): domain Eukaryota; kingdom Viridiplantae; phylum Streptophyta; class Pinopsida; order Pinales; family Pinaceae; genus Pseudotsuga; species Pseudotsuga menziesii. The sequence goes on from LPNX011021882.1 coordinate 28,422, forward strand.
TCTTCTCTTTTGGAATGTGGATGTACACAGGACAGTCGAATATTCTGAGATGGCTGACTTCTGGTTTCTTGCCAGAGAAGACTTCTTCAGGAGTCTTTTTCTCGAGTACTCTATGTGGAGTATGGTTCTGTACATACACCGCTGTTCTGGTAGCTTCTACCCAAATATGCATAGGAAGGTCTTGATCATGAAGCATTGCTTTTGCAGCTTCCATGATAGTTTTGTTCTTCCATTTCACAACCCCATTCTGTTGTGGATTATATGGAGTGGACAACTCCCTCTTAATCCCTAATTCTTTGCATAGCTCTTTGAATTCATTTGAAGTGAATTCTATACCATTATCTGATCGAATGGTCTTGATCTTATTTTCAGTATGGTTTTCGATCAAGGCTTTGAATTCTTTGAACTTACTGAATACTTCGTCTTTGTTCTTCATGAAGTAAACCCATGTCTTCCTAGAAAAATCATCAATAAAAGAAACATAATATGCATACCCTCTTAGAGGGTTTGATGACATAGGACCGCATACATCGGAGTGGATGATTTCCAAGATTCCTTTTGCTTTGTTTTCACTGCTTGGAAATGTCTTCTTTGTATTCTTTCCTTTCACACATCCTTTGCAAACCCCATCATGTTTTGCTTGAATTTCTGGAAGACCTTCGACAGCTTTGCTTGCAATAGGTAGTACTCTGTAATGCACATGTGAAAACCTTCTATGCCAAAGTTCACTTGGCTCTACTGTGTCATGGACCAAGGCTTGTTATGGATGGCCCTTCAATTTGTATAATCCTCCTTCTTGTTCTCCAATTACTACCGCATCATCGATAGTATTTCCTTTTGGCCACATGATGACTTAACCATCTATGAATGCAACTCACATTCCGTTTGCATCTAATGCTGATATGGAGAGAAGGTTCTTCTTGATTCCTGGCACAAACAATACTTCTTTCATTGTTAGGGATTTTCCGGAGTCTAATTTATATGAATATTCCCCACCACCTTTTATTGGATATTGGTAGTCATATCCTAGCTTTACCTTGTGAGGCGATTCATGCTCTGATAGTCTCACAAAGGATTCCTTGAATCTAGTCATATGTTTGGAAGCCCCACTGTCTATAATCCAATCATCACTACCATGAGTAATGTTACCTGTGAGAGATGATATCAGAACATATTCATCCTCACTTGAAGAATCTTCACTTTCATATCTGGATCTATTTCTGGATGGTTCATCATCCTCTGCAACATGAGCATGATGTCTTCTTTTGTTGCTCCTCTTTACTATCTTCTGTTTGTTAGGAAAATTCCTTACATAGTGTCCTGCTTCATCACAAGTATAGCATATTATCTTAGATACATCTCTTCTAGTATTATCTTTGTGAAAGTGCTTAAACCATGATATTTTTTCTTGCTTGACTTGGAGTGAGACTTGGAGTGTACCGTGAGAGCTTGTTCTTCACTTCCCATCTTCTCTTCTCGAGCTGCTATCTGAGCTTCTTCTTGAGAGCACTCTTCCCATAGTCTTCTGAACTTGACTAACTTATTCCTAGCACAGATTCCTTGGATGAAAGAATCCCATGACCTAGGAAGGCCATTCAATGTAGTCATTACAATATCTGCATTTTCCACTTCTTCATCAACTGCTTCTAGTTGCTCTTTGATCTGAGAAACTCTTGTGAAGTAAGACTGGATTGTTTCTGCATTTTGAATCTTCACATTCTTCATTTGGTTTCTCAGGGTCATCTTCCTAGTGATGTTCTTCCCTTCAAACAATTTGGTTAGGGCATCAAACATAGCTTTAGGTGTCTTGAGAGAGGACACCTGTGGGATAAGGTGATCCTTGATAGAATCATCAATGATCCTCTTTTCCATAACCATCTTATTCTTATGTAAGGCCTTTTCCTCATCTCCCTCTGGAACTGGAACCTCCTCATGGATGTAGGAGTCTAATTCATTTTCTTCCAGGACCAAGGAGATCCTATACTTCCAGGCTCGAAAGTTATCAGCTCCCTCAAGCTTCTCATCAAGCTTGGTATGATGAGACATATTAACTGAGAACCTCAAATGGAAATACAAAATATTTTAGATCTTACCAAGTTCAATATGTCAGATCTGAAACTTGAGCCGAAATCCTGCAGAGCTGGTTCGGGAGCAAATTAGGATTTTGCTTTTCCGGAGTTCTGTCCACCCAAATGCCTTGAAAATTGTCCCTAAATTCAATTTTGGGGAGGAGATCAATCCAGGCCTAGGCTCACTGAAAAAATCCTCTTCTGTGAAAATCCCTAATTTTTGACAATAGTGACAGGTCCAACACTGAAAAACCTCAGAATTGGATTCTGCTTCGACAGAAATATGCGCCCTAAGGAGGAGAGTTATTCCACCTTACTTTTTATGAAAATCTGTGGAGGAAGATCCACAAACTAGGAAGCCCTAGTTTCCGCAGCTGCACAGTGTCTTCTTCTCAGGTTAGCTCTGATACCATGTTAGTTTTTCAACATTAAGCTAGCATTATGTTAGTATCTTTACTGAGAGAATAACAAGTACAGCAATCAAACACAAGAGACAATGAATACAGTGTTTTTGATCGGGGAAACCATAAATGGAGAAAACCCCACAACTTCCTCAGAGATAGAATCATCACAAGATGTAAAACCCCAACTTCTTCTTGTCTAGCCCCAATGTCTTCTCCTTCCCTATGTGCTACACTCATTACTACATTTCGACCAAAAATCCGACAGCCATATTGTCAGATTTTCGACACTTCCCTGTCGCATGTACGGCACTATGATTTTTTTTAAGCGTTGGTGGATTTGCATCGGTTATCCGACATCTTTCCAATCTGTCGGTTAAGCGATAGGCCAGTTTACCCTCAGCTAAATGTAAATCGTCGGTTAAGCGACGACAGTAAGTGATTTTTTTTTTTAAATTCAATAAGTGTGTCTTAAGCGACGGTTTTTTTTGGCTAAGCGTCGCTTAACCGACGGTTTTGGTGATTTTTTAAAAAAAAAAATTCAATAAGCGTCGCTTAAGAGACGGTTTTTTTTGGGCTAAGCGTCGCTTAACCGTTGGTTCACCAAAGAAAATCGTCGGTTAAGCAATGCTTAGCCAAAAAAACTGTCGCTTAAGTGACACTTATTGAATTTTTTTTTTTTTAAATCACCAACAGTCGTCGCTTAACCGACGGATATAAGTTTTTTTTTTTTTAAATACAAATATTATCATAATCTTATAGTGGAAGAATTTATTACTCTGTCAATTCCTCACCGATTATATTTAGTTTAAATTCCTGAGTAAACAATAGAATGCTTGTAGCACTGAACTCTGACAGCAGAAACATGGGTTCTGAAGTTGAACAAAGATGACAGAACCATAGCATTGCTTCATCACCCATATTTGTACTAACCGTTGGAGACAAACCATTGAATACATATTGGAGTGTTGTGTTGCATAGGCTAATGGACGAGCTTGCCGGAGTGGCATTTCCTTTTATTAACAGTTTGTCGAAGTGGTATAAATTTATAATTAACAAAATGAATCGTAAATTACTAAATGGTGCCCCATTAAATCTAAGCTACACTAGAATTCTGATCAATTTCAGTGAAGGAATAAAAAGCAATAGTACTTATTTGCAATTCTACTCAATTTTACTATAATGTCAATTTACATATGTTGGGATGGTTAGCTTCAAGTTAGGAAAACCAACAAAAGGAGGATAGCCAAAGGGGTTATCGTCGAAATAAAAAGGAGGCTGATGCATTAGGTTCTCAGTTGGGGATTCAGTTGCCAATGCAATATCTCCAAGAGTGTCCATGATAAGGTTGACCCAGAGAAGCTGGAAAAATCAACAAATACATGTAATCACCCTGGCATGAATTTGATATGTAGCAAATTCCTGATTTAACCAAAGGAATAAACATCATAAGCTAGCATGTGGAATAGAAGACATAGGTCATCTATCATCCTCCAATGCCTCTTGTCTTGTCAAAGTGTCTGCAATGGAATGGTCAAAAACAGTTTGTGAATTAGATGTTGGCCTGAGAATAACTTGGGGAGAATAGGATGAGTTTTGTCTTGCAAATATTCCATTTTGTTGCCACATGTTTTCTATTTGAAAGCATACCGAAGCACATAAATTAGTTTCTCTCTTCCAACAGTGATCCATTTAACTTGGATTCTAGGAGAGCTTCAACAGGGACGGTCCAGCCTGGTCCTTAGCCCATTATGGCAGAGTGCATTCTATAAATACATTATATAAAAGCATTAGTCATTACAAATATATTTTCAACTTATTCCATAAAAGTTAGGCACCTTTTACATTTTTTAAATGTTTTACCATAGGCTCAATTCGGTAACTAACAAAGTTTCATACTCATTGGGAGGGAGCTCCATATTTTTCAGATTTAGTTATCGCATCCTGATCTGATGTGGGCTTGATTTCTATTCCACTCACTATTCCCCATAAAATTTTAAGTAAGGAATGTTGTGTCCCCACCATGTTGTCTCATGGTTACCTATATTTCTTAGGAAATTGAAAGACAGTAGTGTGTCAAAGCAACTGGATATAAATCAAAATAAAAAATAAAAACATCTCAACAAAACTAGTCATGATTCTCTTTTGAATGCAAAATCAATCCTTGTTTCTAGACTGCCAATCAAACGAATTCTATCTCATTAATGTCTAGATTTTTTACAATCAACAAAGCTGCATGAAAGAAAAAAAAATATAGAATAATATTAGTCATCTTTATGCTATTTTAAATACAAAACCAATCCTTACTATTCTTACATATTAGGCATTTGAATAGCATGAACAATGCTTCCTCTAGACACAAGATAATCTATCAAGAAAAAGTCAAATCAAAGACTACTAGCACAAATATCAAGTGATTCTTCCCCCATGCCAATATAAAACATAATTAAATTTCACTTATAATAGAAAACAAACAACAATTAAGTAATATTTAACATAGACATTATTCCCTTCTCCAAAAGTTGAATAAGTGAGAACACACCTGATTCAAATATTATACACCAGTACAGTTGAATTTTTGCAGCACTATTTACTTATCAAATAAAATGTTCAAAAGGAAAGAATGTAGATAGATACCTTGATGGTTGCTACCAGACCCAACCTGCACATCCCAAACATTACCATCAGAAAATATCAAACATAAAAGAGAGCAATAACAAATTCACATTTTTGTATATCTGTTTGATGGAACAAATCAATACAATTGGAGAAGATACAAGTCCACTAAACAACCAAAATATAGGACCTATTCTTAGAATTATTTAATAGTAAACCAGAATAAAAACACACAATTACAATAATCCAAAATGTCATCAACATTGGAAACTAAAAATTACAAGGGCAGAACCTAGTTAGGATTTCATTCTGTTGGGAAATGAACAAGATAGGGATAAACCCAGAAGATGCTTTCAAAAAAGCGCACTCATATGCATTGTTGTACTTTGGAATTTTTGGCTTTTACAGAAAATTTGTCACAATTTAATTGGGCTTTTACAGAAGTGACAAGTCATATGGACCCATAATGTTTTTTGTACCAGTTTCCTAACTTTCATCTGGACAATTCCCATAGAGCTACCACAACACCTAAATATGCTAGGAGGTATATACTATAAACATTCAACATACATAGTTCATCAACATAATCTCAATAGGTCAAACACCTTGATTTCCATGTTTTCATTATTTTACTCAAAAATTTCCAAGAGACCATTTCACTGGATTTCTGACTAGAATTCTCTTGGAACAATGCCACAGCAAAGCGTTTCTGACATTCATTACTCTTTTTTA
>LPNX011021882.1:34499-180725 GCA_001517045.1 Pseudotsuga menziesii
GTTAGGCACAATGTGATTTTAATCTAGAATCCCAGTCTACAGCATTTTGATCCAGACAGTACGTGCTAGTCAAGTATCAATTAAATCAATCCAATTAACAGCTCTACAGAAACCATGTCCAACTTCAAAAACAAACTTGAGGAAAGACACTAAAGAACTGTTGTTAAACAAAAAATTTGATGTCTGATTCAGAGTGCAGCATATTACAAACAAACTTTTGAAGAGGCATCATGAACCTACCCATTACCTTAATGCCAAGAAAATGAAGGTTGAACAAAGATTGGCTCACAACTAAAACCGTGCTTGAAATTGGGTACTGATGGCCACAGGCTATAAACCACCATTAAGGGAAGCTGGGCTTTGGTGACAAATAGCCATGCTAGCAAAGAGATTGGGAGCTAGGTCAGAGAAGATTTGAAAGCAGCTGAACAGTGCCATAATGGTGATTTAAACCATTTACGGCCACCTATTAATGATGATTAGAGGTAGTAGAGTTTTGTATTTCAAAACAATTTAAATTCTCAGATTATATCAAGACAGCCCAAGGAGGGGAAATCATTATGAAGGGAAGTGTCCATCATTCAAGGGAGCAATGTTGCCTGCAGCCTGACAACTGTAACCATGTTGGAAGGTAGGGAAAGACTGTCCATGTTCGGCTATAATTCAATTGAATCAAGGCATTTATGGGTTATCTCCCTTGTCTCCTATCATAACCATCCAGTTCATGTATCAATCTACTAAGAGTTTCATAGTGGAAGGTCCTCAGACATTTTCTGAAGAACAGAAAACATGCATGGGAGTCAAAAGGGCAGGTTGAAGAAGCAGGGGCAGAGGCAAAGAATCCCAAGCCCCTGCCTCACACCCCGGACAAAACAGGGAGGCTGGGAAAGGTCCATAGACCTATTAAGGTTGAGTTACGGTTGGGAGGAAAGGCAAGTTCACATATAAGAAAATAGAGAATCCATAAACAAGATCATCAACTACTCAAGTTCATGAACAAGTTCCACCAATGCATCTGTCATTTGCCTGGCTCCTTCAGGTACTTGCTATCATAAAATACCATATATCCCTTGGGAAATGTTTTGTTCTTTATGTTTAAATCGTGCCATGCCGTATTCTTGGCCTTTTTGACTTTTTGATGGAAATTGACTAAAACAAACATAGGCTTAATCCATCTACATCAGTTCTATTATCTGTTCCATGAGTGACTCCTCAGACATACGGTAACATAATAAATAAGCAGACTAGGAACTAAAAATTATACTGGGATCACATCCTCTCATCCATATACTAACCGAAAGTGAGTCTACTTGGTCAAGTTATTAGTTCTAGTTCTGTAATCCTAGAATACTACTGGAATCCTCTCATCCAAATCATCACAGTTCGCTGAACATACCCTGGTCAACCCATGTTCTTCAATTTGATTAAAGGCTTCCTCACCCTTATTAGTTCAGGTGAGCCATCTTCCATGGTTCCATTTTATCATGGATTATATAGACTACTCTTTTGATGTTGGACTATGAACTCCCGGGTGAGCTTTTAAATCATGGTACTTTTAAATAAAGTGGCAGCCATAATCACTAGTAAAACACTTAGGCCAGCCAAACCTGTTAATGGTATGTTTAAAAATGAAACAGGCTACAGTATTGGTGGAGAAATATTTAGTAGGTCTAGCTTCTACCCATCTGATGAGATATACAGCTGTAGTAATTATATATTGTGCTCCAGAATGCCTGGCTGGTCAGTTAATGGGTCTTACAAATTGAAAAACCCATTTTCCAAATGGTTGAAGCGCCTGAACTGGGTGCAAGGTAAACTCATTCCTTCTTGAACATTTGAGAATCCTCTGGCACACACAACCACTCTCCACATACTCCTTTGCATTCTTTAATGTAATCATCCACTGCACCACCTTATTTAGTAGATTCAATCCTTGATAAGTGACCGAGACCCAGTTAGTAGATTAGACTAAGTTATATCTGATAATCCTATCAACTTTAAAGGATTTAGTCTAGGTGATTTGGTGAAAGTCATTGATCTCTCAAAGGAGGCTTAGGTTCCAATAAGTGGAGAAGTATATCATGTTAATGAAAGTATGGGGTTTATAAGTTTATAAAAAAATTAAAAATAAAACTAATTATAAATACCTCAAAAGATATTAACAATGAATGCCCTCTTTATCTTTTAATTTGTAGTATCTATTATGTTAATGTAATATGGAGTTTATAATTCTATATGAAAAAACAAAAAACTACTTATAAATACCCAAAAAAATTTAACAATAAATAGTTGTCTTGAGCAGAACTGTAGCAGCGTTTGGAAACAGCAATGATCCAACTTGAGGAAGCCATCAGCTATTAGAGGATTTTCACTTGATAGCTATCATATTCAAGCTGATGTCCAGCTTCTAGGAAGGTTTCAGACTTAGCTTATAGGATTTTTGTGCAAATAGACGCATTTTGAGTTGAAAACTTGAATCTAATGGACAGCACTTGGCCCTAAATGGCATGCCCCTGTTGTTTCCCTGTTTCAGCCGTGAAGGGTTTCCCTCTCTTTTAGTTGCAGATTGAAGGAGGGGCCTGCCCTTTTTTTAATCTTTTCCACTAATTTCTGATCAGCATTCAGCCTTCTTTGGAAACGTCCTGTTTTGGAGGTAATTTCAGAGGGTTTAAGGCAGTGTTCAGCATCTAAGTGTTGCTATGGGAAAATTGGAGTTCTTTTATATCTTTGGAGCTCAGTGTTGGGTTTATTTGTGGGCATATTTGAGTGACCCCTTCTTGGAAGCATCTTTGGAATCTTAGGCAATTAATTTATGAAGAAGTCTTGCTTTCAAGAGCCCTGAAAAAACAGTTTTATCCCATTGGCTATCAAGAGGAACAGGTGATTGAATGGAAATAGTAAATAATTCTACCAAAGCGATGGTCAAAATGTCCAAGACTATACCACCAAATTCAGGAAGCAATCCATTATGTTAAGCCTCCAACTGGAAGATCAGCACTTATTGATGAAACACCAAGGAGCCTTGTGTGGCTAAATCAAAAGGAAACTAGCCCTCTTTGAGGGAAAGAAACTTGATGATCCCTTTAAGAAGGGACAGAAAACCAGCACAGAATGGAGCAATAGGAAACACAAAGTATGGTGCCCAACAACATGACAGGAAGATGACCTACAAAGTTGCTCAGTCGAAGGACAGTGGTGAGAATCATTGCTATTTCCTTACTAAACACAATACTCTAGGAGATCATCTTTCTATTACACAAGTGCAAGAAAGCAGACTATAAAAGTACTTTTACAAAATTAACGCTAATAATTACCTTAAATTTTAAAATTTATTGATTCCAACCTTGCTATCAGACAATTGAGTTAGAAAAGGGAAAAGGAAAAAACAAGACAAAGAAATTGGCAACTTTGTCAAGAAGGTTAACTTATTGCTTTAGGATCAACAGACATGCCGGACATAGTACCGCCAAGAAGTTTGAAGGCAACCTGTTAGTGCATAGTTCACAGAAATATTGTGATTAGTTTTTCGCTTTAAATAAAATATTAAATATTGTCATTAGCTCTTCTATTTAAATTTTAAATTAAGTAATAAAAAAATGCAGACTCTAATTTCTTGACCAACACCATCACTACTAGTTCAAAGCTTTCCACCAACTAAATGAAAACAACTTCAAGATTGTCTGGCAAATATTTTGATACATTGAAACCCCATGAAAATATTGTGACTGTTTCTTTGCTTTAAATAAAAAATAAATATTATGATTAGTTCTTCACTTTAAATAAAAATTTATACATAAATTGCAGAGTCTGATGTCTTGATCTACCAAAACACCATTTGATATTAATTGAAAGCTTTCCACCAAACTAAAGGGAAACAACTTATAGAAATGTCTCGCAAATATTTGGATACATTGAAAATTTAAATTTAATGGAAATGTGAAAGATAAGTTCTAGGAAATAGGAGGGTACAGATAACTAAATGCTTAAAAATATAACTGGGAACAACTTTCAGAAACTTTCCCCAAAGCACCCACATTTTTAAAACTTCACACTGAAAAGAAAGAAGCAAGATAAGGGTAGCATTAGGTCAGTCTTGTATATGTTTATGTTCTCCTTGGGTTATTTTTCCTTATTATCTCCTATAATAGCAAGTTGTGACATGGTAATTGTCAATTTGTAATACATTCAATCACTCCCTGGGGGACTGACACTGCATCCAATATGGAAGGTAAAATGAGATTCAATCTCCTTAACAAACTCCATAGCCTCTTTGTAACATATAATGACAGTCAAAGCCTTTAGATCTCAGACAGGCACCCAAATATCTTAATAAATAAGCAAGCAAGATAGAGCATGTAGTGAGTGATCTCTAAGTGGTTAGTATCCTTCACTATTAAAAAAATCTCTTATCTGTTACATGCATCACAGGTTATCCCCTTCCACAGTCATTGACTGACAGAGATTAGAAAAATAGTAAACCTGACTACAGTATTTTCCTTTTTTGCTTGAAAAACTAGTTACCCTAGTTAGAACTATGACCTGTACTTGCAAGGATTGCGAGTATGACCCTGGGACAATCAATGACATGGCCCAGAAAACAGAGAACTATGACATGGCCCAGAAAACCTTGAAACTTCCATCAACCTAAGACCCTGTAACAAAAAATTAGCTTCCATGTTCATAATCCACATGTATAAGATCACCTAATACTTGTTTGATGATACATCTACAGAAGGATTGCTTAGATCCATATGGACATTGCAAGACCCTAGGAATCCACATGCCACTTGGTCTAGTAGCGATCTGTTCTTTATCATCCAAAGACCAAATTGATCCCTCAGAGACCTAAAATTAATCACACAATAATAGTGGTTCCACAAGCATGCCTACTTGAGGGATGAGGTGACCTAGACATATTGCACATTGTTGTCTCTAATACAGCCTCGCTCAAAATTTGTAGCCTGTGAAGTAAGAACTTTATAGAGGACCACAAAGCTATGATTATTATATGTGAGGTATGTTACCAGGAAGGAGAAATGGGAAATGGTAATGAAATAAGAAAAGGTGGGGCAGAGGGTTTAGGGGTATAAAAAATGGTCTCTCTCCTGGCATCTTAGCATATTATGCATATAAGAAATAATTTATTGACTGTGTCTCAACACTTGCTTGAGACAATTCAAAGAGGAGTTTAAGCATGCAAGTATAGCCTATAGGTGTGACATGGGCATGACAAAGAGTTTGGTTAATAGTGATGCACATAAGAATGATGGGAGGTCCCATAAGACCAAATGAGCATTCACTCAACCCCATGACCCTTTAGAGTAACTAGTTACTACCTCAACATAGTCCTAAGCCCAATAATTTTATTGTAATGTCCTGTGTTTTTTTATTGGCAATTGTGCACAACATGATAGAAGAAGCATTCCACAGGCAAAGTGATTGAATTGATTATAGAAAAGTGAAGTGATTGAATACATTTTGAAAATCTAGCTCCTCTATTACAGAATGTAAGCCAATCTTGCACGAATATCTTCAATGTGCACATGTTAAGGTGTTAGCATCTAAAGGTGTTTATTGAGGATAAGTCTATGGATAAGCATTGGTCTATAAGTTTATGGGTTTCGGCATGGGTTCAAACATTCATTGCTGACATATGGAACCTTCTATTGGCTTATATGTATTGTTGGGAAGTAAACTCCCAATAATCTATGGTTCATGCCTAGCACAGTTTCATATAACAAAATTAAGGATACTCCTCTCGCAACCCTCCTGATTTGAGGATACTTGGTGGATATTACCACCCTTTCACAATATAAAGAGCTAATCTTAGTCAGTATCAGAGTTATCCATCTCCTTAATCATGGAATATAAGCACCAAATTATTAACCCCTCTGTCACCAACTTCAGCATATTTTGAGATTATGTTCAAATTTTAGGCAATTTTTAAAAGCCTGAATTAAAATTTCTCAAACATCCTATTAAATTTGTTCTCCTGCAAGGAAGGCCCGTGAAAGGAAGGCTCATGCAGGTAAGGAAAGAGAGAAACACAAAGGTTGGCCAATGCAAGCAAGGAAAGAGATCAAAGATGCAAAGGAATGCCCATGCAAGTGTTGTTGTTACCCTTTTGAAGGAAGGTTGGCACGTGTAAAACACTGCCCTGCAAAAATCCCCTGACCCTACAAATTTCCCTTTTTCCATGAGGGCCAACACACTTGCAAGGGCCATAAAAAGGCCAACGCTTCTGCAGATGAAGGGCAAACATAGGTGCATAGATAGCACCAGAGGAGGGCCAATGCACATGCATGCATAGCACTGAATGGCTTATTTATACATCATCAGTGAATTGTTCATGTTGAGATTATGTTCAATCTTCACTTGAGGCCACATGCAAACCCTCTGATGTATTGGTGGAATTTTTGAAGCCTACATATGAGTAATTAACCCAATTTATTTTATTCTAGATCGTGTTGAGGACAGCGGCATGAGAGAAATCCCTCCATTGGTTGTAGTGTGCTCTATCCTCAAGGAAGAAGATCTCAAAGAGGAGAACAAATGGTGGTGTGCAAATACTCATTGATGATTGGAAGGCCAACATTTACATAATGGTCTTTGCAACACCTCGAACAAAATTGCAAATTGATATTGTATGCAGCATATATGGGCAAAACTCTGAGACCTTTTGAGATTACAAATTGGAAAAATAAATCAATCCAATAACACCTCCAAACAAAGGTTCTAATATCCTCCTTAAAAAGCTTTTATTATAAAATGTCAATAATAAATCCTACGTGGGAGTAAGAAGGCCGCCCTTTCAACAATTGGGCAAGTTACCAATTATCCTACATCACAATACTTAACAAATAGTGATGCAAAAAGGTATTCTAGGTCATGTTTATGACAGCGACATGAGAGAAATCCCTCCAATGGTTGTAGTGTGCTCACAAGCCACTTGGAGAGCATGAGTAGCACCAAATATGTGCTCAACATTCCAAGGAACTTGCCATAGAATACATAGTGGTGTTGGAGGATGAAAACATATAGTCGTGCTGAAATACATAGACTGAATCTACCCACACCAGGTAGAAATAACAAAGAAATTGCTCAGAACAGAAATACATCTGCCAAATAAGAGAGTGCTCGAGGGACAAGAGCCAATTTAGAGCAATTCACGAGAAGCTCTCCTGAAAATCACCAGTGACTGCCATGGACATCTCACACACCAAATTTGCATAGGAAACCCACCTCAAAAAAGGAAAATGTACTTTGAATATAGAACCACAAAGCTGCAGAAGAATGCAGCAATTCACCCAGAGAGTATCATGAACATCAACAGAACGCACCCGCCAAGTCTTTGAATGAAAATTTACTAACAAACTTTGCTGTGAAACTCACCTTTGACATCATTGAAGCTGCAAATGAACTCCTTGAAGTTGCATAGAGCAAAGTGAAGGCTAAGGTCACCATGATCGGGATCACCTTTGAAAATCAGATCCACAAATTTCATGGAAGTGGCTATGCAACAGGAATTGATCCCTACTCAACAGCATGTATCTCAACCAATCCAAAGGTAACATAAAACTAGTAGGTCCACGCCAGGTGGTGTTTTGGTTGCTGCTGCTGTCGGAATAAAGTAAGGCAAGTAGGCCATAGAAAGGGTAGTCAACCTTAAAGTGCCCATCACAAGCCTGTTAAATCCCATTAGCAGTCAAGCTAAATCCAACAGGGCTGGATTTTTTGGTGAAACCCTTTATGATAATTCTATTTTAGGTTTATTTATATATCTTTGGTCTAGAAAAACCCAGGAGGAGGTTCTCCTATGCATTCTTACAAATTACCCCAATTATTAGCTTTCAGGTAAAGACACGTTATATCATTTGACCATTACAAATTACCTTTCGACTGTACGTTACTTCCTTCTTTTTAAACTGCTTTTATTTTTATTTTTACCCAGTACAACTGGATATAACCCTCACAATCAATTGGGTGTAGGACAAGCAGTTATGAGGAAAAATTGTTATCCTCCCCACCCGAGTTCAAATCCCTCTTTGTGACATGTTTACTGTTAGTGAGCCGATTGTTTACTAACATTAAAACCTTAACAAGAAGATCAGAAATGTTTCAAATAACCGTAATCGACAATATGTACCTTCACAAGAAGATTTTTTCCTATTCCAGGTTCTCCATAAAGAATGACTCCCTTTGGAGGATTTATACCAATATCTTCATATAATTCAGGATGGGTCAAAGGAAGCTCCACTGCTTCTTTAATCTCTTGAATTTGAGCATCTAAACCTCCAACATCAGCATATGAATCCAATGGTGCCTTCTCAACTTTCATCACTGATACCATTGGGTCCACTTCATCTTGCAAAAGACCAACCACAGAGAGAACCTGTGCATACAAATATCCAAATATTTCACAATGGGCTCACCAGAGGCTAAAAAATACATTTGAACAAACATTTGGAAACAAAAAATAAGGTCAACAATTTTTTCTTGGGTTTTAAATTGAATTCTTAGATCATCTGAATGAATGCAACTAAAAGTCTGCTTAAAAAAATACCCATTGTCAACTGTAAACCTCGTTTGACAGAACCCCTGGTCAATGTCAAACTTTTCCAATAAAATGAAACCTATATAAACTCTAAAAAATCATTATACAAGAAAACAATATGCTAACTGTATTTACTAAAAATCTGGAGCAAACGGACACTGTTGACTTACACATCGATTCTAAATCTCTAGCAATGTAGCATATACTGTTTTGGAGAATATATTGCCATGGGTATTGAAAGAAACTTATCAGAATATCGAAGAATATTAGAAAATATTGTTAGAAGGCAACCTGAAAAACTCTAAAAACTCTCTAGGTGAACCAAAATCCTGGTTTTGGAAGAAAATGGCCCATATACACTGAAAACTTAATGTGAAAAAGTTAACCTGCAATTTTTTCCATTTAACGAGTAATTATTTCCATCTGGTGCTTAAAAACACAAATTTTTCAGTTATTCTATAATTTAGTTCATTTAACCTCTAATTTCTTCATTTAACCTGTGATTTTTCATATTTACCTATGATCTGTTGTATTGAGATATTTAACCTAATCAAAATATCTCAATGTCATTTACCATCGTCCGGCTCTGTCAAATGATTGACTAACAGATTTCAGGCTCTAAGGAGAAACCCGACCAACGAACCAAGGCAAGCAATCTATCTCGATCCCCTATCCTAGCAGTATCTTCTTGTGAATGAATCAACTAGGAGCTTTTCACCGATTCTGATGCGGCGGGATGGCTCCTTGCATAATCCCTGTCGGTTGGATGATCCTTCAAATGAAAGCGAAAGTATAGGGTCGTATTTCCAATAGAATGCGGGCAATGAAGCGAACAGAAGGGATCCATAAAGCATAACTAACAGAAAGGAAAGGTGGAAGCGAACTAAATGTGAATTGTTGGGGTCGAGTGATAGTGAATAAAGCAAAATAGAAAGGCGTCGTCGCTTAAGCGACGCTTGAGCCCAGTGAATAGTGAATAAAATGGTAAAGTAAATAGAAAGGCGTCATCGCTTAACCAACGGTTATGAGAATAGTCGTCGCTTCACCGACGCTTGTGGCCACATTTACAACAAAAAAAATGTATCCTTGTGATTTTTGGTAAGTTTAAAAAGAGAAATCCACGCTCCGTCGGATTTTGGATCGAAATGTAGTAGTGACTTGAGTGTGTGAGTGATGTGTGCTAAATAGAGAGTCCATCTCTCTATTTATACTAATCCCGACATGACTAAAACCCTACTAGGGCCGACCTCTACATGGAGAGTCTAATAGCCCTAGTGCCCCGGAACTGTGGGGACTTTAACCCTTAGACAATTGGAGGGTTACCCACTATGACTTGACATGACTTGTTTACATTATTGATCCTCCCAATCAGAGCATCGAGGCATGACAAAATGACTCAATTACATAATAGATACATCCTGGAATAAACATCGGGTTACAATACATAAAATACATAGATGAATACATTCTAAAGTTACAAATACATCAACAGGTTTTACCTCAATACATTACATGACCAATTACAACAATGACATCCCTAATTAGAGGAACAACATCTACGAAAGAGGTAATAACAAAAATAATACAAAATGGAATATCCTCCCAAGTTACATTTCCTTAACACTCCCTCTTAACAACGAAGGTATTCTATCACAGAACAATACATTTGGACAAATGACTGTTAAGTCTATACATCATAGGAAGTGTTTATAGTATATATGATGTAGGAGCATTAGCTCTCAACACCAACTACTAAATTTTTTATCAAACCTTAAGATCTAGACATTTGCCCAAGGAGGGGTCAGTTGTAGAGACATTGTAAACTTTCAGGTAAAATATTTTATTTTCCTAGCAAGTCTAGATAGGATAAAAGATATTATTTGATAGGTTTCAGTAAAGGATGAGTCATGTAACTAATGTGATGCAGCCGCGTCGTGGCATGCCAGAAATTTGATGAGTTTGTCACATGTTGTGGCATATTTTTTGTTGTTTAACGAGTCATAGTTTGTCAGCGACGATAGGAATGATGGCGGAATCATGAATCCCTACGTGGATATCAAGCCATAGGTTTTTTATTGTGATAAGGATGTTTTCATAATGCTTTGTAGTTGTTTTTTTTTGTTACAGAACCACTCAAGGTGGGAGTAATAGTTTATCTTAACTAGGCAGATTAGAGAAGTAGAGGGGGTTCTATTCTTCAGGGTTAGAATTCCAATTCACAGAAGGGAAGGTTAGACCTGTGTCTGGTTTCCACTTGTAAATACTTTGGGAATACTGAAGAAGGAGAGTCGAGTTGTGTGTTTGTTCTATTTCTTAATAGAAGGATTATTTGTGTGTTTGTAGTGTTGTTATCCTATATGCATGTGTTGTTTGAACTATGTATCTGTGCAGAGCCGACTTCGGCGGTTTTCTGAACATCTGTGTATTTCTGTGAAATTGTTGATTCACACATTGAATAGTTGCTTGAATATTGAAATAGGCCACAGATGCATGCATAGAAGTGTTAGGCTGATGAATCTTGAATATTGCAGGTTGGATTGATCGATTCTCTGATCAATCAGCGTAGCATGCATATTTTCTACCCTTAACAAGTTTTGCAGAGAATGAACGGTGGGGATTGAGTCCATAGACGAAGATCTGAAGGTCCAGGAGATATGCAATAGAAGTTGCAAGGGAGATACTGGATCTACAAAGATCTATGATATATGCATCAAAGAGTAGATTGACGATCGTGGAGAAGGCCACAAATATCTGACGAATGGAAAATTTGCGGAAGAAAAGATGCAGAAGGAAATTTGCAGGGGAGCAACTTTGGAAAGTTTGTCGACATCCCGCATGCAAAAATCCTGTTACGAAAATAGAGTTGCGGAAAATATGATGCAGAAATAGAGTTGAGAAAATGTTGTTGCGGAAGTAGAATTGTGGGGAGGTAATTTTAGAGCTGAATTTGGATGAGGGCCAAATTTGGTCATTATGATAAGTGTAGGAGCCACCAGATCCTAGAGGTGCTGGTTGGGTTGGTTGTGGTTGATCACACCTACACCAATTTTCATATCAGAGCAAGGAGAAGCTTGTGTGAGAGAGAAGTGTAGCATTAGAATACTGGAAGGAGCAAAGAAGAGTGCTCAAGAGGTTCTAAATAGAGAACCAACATTACCAAAATACCAAGTACTGAGAAGGGGCTTGGTGAGGTAAGTTATAGCAATGTGAAAGAGAACTATTATTACAGAGGCTTAGTGCAAGAGGATGGTTACATGCATAGGTAGAGCAAGAGGTCGTGACAGAGGTCGACCAGTGGTGAATGCAAAATTTATGGAGGAAATGAGGAAGCTACGAGCACGTATGTGAAGGTCAGAAGACAGACCAACAACAGTCTAAAAAGAAGAAGAGTTTGCATGCAAGTGGAGAAGAGTCTTGTAGACTGATAAGTAAGTTATAGGCATAGATATCTACTTTGGGAGGAGTGCATACATACAAGGGATAGCATAAGGAGTGAATACATCTCAGCAAAGAAGTCATAATCTTTGAAGATAGTGATGAAGGAAACTAGTAAGGGTTTCTGAGAGAAAGTGAAGTGCGGCTAAGGACCTTGTATTTCAACTAAGGATTGAAGTGCAAGAGGATAGTTATGTTCTCATGTAGATGAGTTGTGGGAGAAATCCTAGAAGGAGCATAGAGAAGTGCTCAGGAGGGTTCTAGAAAGAGGACCGGGACTTGTCAAAAGACGTGGCATAGAGGAGGTTTGGTGAGGTGAGGTGTAGTAGGGAGAACTGTTACTGCAGAGGCTAGTGCAACTCATAGAGAGTGAAAGAAACTCAAGAATATGACTATTAAGAGTCATAGCATAGGTTCAAGAGGAAGCCATAAAGGGACGAAAGAAAATGCCAAGGAAAATGGCATATGGAGGCAGTTGAGTGATGAAGACTATGAGAGAGAGAAGGCTGAGATAAAAGTCCCTCTAGAAGTAATGATGGAGTTGTTACAGAAAAAGGAGGAAGACCAGAGATGTGGTTTTATTGTGAAAATAAAGTTGAAGTGGGATAAGCTACAAAGGAGAGGAGAGAAATTGATGAATCCTCAGTATGAAGAACAGATCCTCAAGGCGAGAGAGTGTCTAAGGGAAGTCTTCAAGACTGAAGCTTCAAGTGAGACCAAGAGGTCTTAATGTTTTGAAACTAATATTTTCTGTATCGCTACAGGTACAATGAATGAAGAAGGAAAATTTGTTGATATTATCATCTAGAAGGAGGAAGTCGTGCAAAATATTAATTTTTTTTTGGAAGAAGATGAGACAATTGGGTCTCATGCAAATACATATGAACATTCAAGAGAAAGTGTTTGTTTTCAGCATGAAACAAAAGCTGAAAGTATAAAATATTTGGTTTATGATGATAGCCAAGAGAGGGATGAAGCAAGGGATGAAATCAAGCATTCAAATGTTATGCTTGGGGAAACTGAAAAAAAGGTTATTGAGGATTTTCTGAGTCTTGTAGCAGACTTGGGACAATGGGAAGATTTGATGATTGAGTCATCAAATAAGACCATTGATTCTTGTGGGTTTAAAGCTGACAAATTGAATGTGCTTGCAAGTATTGAAGAAGACAATCCATCTTATGGAATTGTATTAAGTGAAGCTGAAAGTTATCTGGTAAGGCATAATGAGGAAGATGTTAAGCATAAATACACACTGCTTGAAGAAGCTGACAGGGAGATGTTATTGTTGGAGAACCTGTTAGAGAAATATGAACCTAATTGTGAATGGAAACCTCAGGTAAACAAGCTATGTTTTAATAGTTTTTATGAAGAGATGAAGTACCTTGAGGGGTGCATAGGCAAAGATGAAAGTGTGAAAAATTTAGTCAATCTAGATGGACAGATGGAATTGTTGTCAAGCAATGACAAAGGAAAAGGTGAGTTATTGCAATCGAAGGAGTCTACAGAGTCCTTAATTAATGAAGGCAGCAATCTTATTGGGGAAGAGGGAGTCATGTCTTATGAGAGGTGATTTGTTCCTATTGAGGACAAAGAATATTTGGTTTACTTAGAGAGCCAAGGTAATAATGATGGACAGACCTTTTGGATTTCCACAAGAACAGAGAATCAGAATTCTATTGTGACAGAGAGGGATGAGATAGTGTCATAGAAAACTTTGGTTAGTGACTAGAAAGAAGAAATCCATAAGGAAGAAAGTGAGGCTACTGTGTCTCAAATTGGAGATGAAACAGTCTTGGGACTGAGGAAGACTGAATTGACTGATAGAAATGGTCAAGGAATTGAAGGGAAATTACTTAAGATTGTCAAGACAGAGATGATTGAAGGGAATCAAGTAATTAATGAATGTTTGAAACACTGGTTGAAAGTATTTAAGCAAGAGGAAGAAATTGTAGTCAATTACAAAGGCATGTTTCTTGTTATAAAAGAGACAAGAGAAGATATTGGTTCACAGTTCTATGACGTGTTTACTAGTATACAAAGAGGAGTGATTGAGTATATGAATGCAATCAGAAAACTGAGAGATGAATTAATTTTTGAAAGAGAATTTGCAGGTAAAGAGCATGAGAAGGATATTGCAGAGGGATATATCTTCAAAGGTATTCAGGAAGTTTGGGTGGCAGCAATGTCCGAGACAACATCTACAGCAATCTTAAGAGTTGTAGCAGAAATTAAATCAAGGAAGGTTGAAGAAGGTAACCAGCAGTTTGAAAATGAATGTATAGAATTTAGTAAAGTGTAGTGGGAGAGTAGTAAAAACAAGATTTGTTTTCAGCAGAAAACCAAATTGACGGATGTCATAGATGAATTGTGGAAATCAATGAAAATTCCTAAGAAAAGCTACAGCATGGTAAAACAGGCATACCACTGTAAAGTTGAATGGAGAGTGAAGAATGATGAAGGTAAAGACAGTGGAGAACTGTAGCATAAGGTTTGGAATCTTGGAAGGTTACAACCAAAGAAAAATGAAGATAGTGAAGCTTATGGATAGCAACAAACAAAATTTTGGGATCCAGGAAGATGTGGGCTAAAGATGAATAATCAGGAGATCATGTTTTCTTTCTACATTGGGAGTCTAATGCAGGATCATTATCTCTCAAGACCAACTACTAAATTTTTTATCGTACATTAAGCTCTAGAAATTTGCAAAAGGAGGGGTCAGTTGTAGAGACATTGTAAACTTTCATGTAAAGTATTTTATTTTCCTAGCAAGTCTAGATAGGATAAAAGATATAATATGATAGGTGTTAGTAAAGTATGAGTCATGTAACTAACGTGATGCAGGAGCATTGTGGAATTCCAACAATGTGATGAGTTGGTCACATGCTGTGGCATATTTTTGTTGTTTGATGAGTCATAGTTTGTTAGCGGTGATAGGAATGATGGTGGATCATGACTCTTTGTGTGGGTCAAGCCACAAGTTTTTTATTGTGATAGGGACGTTTTCATCATGCTTTGTAGTTGTTTTTTTTGGTTACAGAACCACTCAGGGTGGGAGTAACATTTTAGTTCAAATAGGAAGATTAGAGAATTAGAGGGGGTTCTTTTCTTCAGGGTTAGAATTCCAATTCACAGAAGGGAAGGTCAGAGATGCGTCTGGTTTGCACTGGTAAATACTTTGAGAAGACTGAAGAAGGAGAGCTGAGTTGTTTGTTTTTTCTATTGCTTAATAGAAGAATTAGATGTGTGTTTGTAGTGTTTTTATCCTATATGCATGTGCTATTTGAACTCTATATCTGTGTAGAGCCAACTTCAGCGGTTTTTTGAACATCTATGTATTTCTATGAAATTGTTGATTCACGCATTAAATCATTGCTTAAATAGTTGATATAGGTTGTAGATGAATGCATAGAAGTGTTAGGCTAATGAATCTTGAATATTGCAGGATGGATTGATCGATTCTCTGATCAATCAGCACAACATGCAGATTTTCTACCCTTAACAAGTTTTGCAAAGAATGAACAGTGGGGATTGAGTCCGCAGATGAAGATCTGACGGTCCAGGAGAGATACATAATGGAATTTGTGAAAGATATCATGGATCTACAAAGATATATGAGATCCAATTCAAAGAGTAGATCGACAGTCATGGAGAAGGCCGCAAAGATCTGACGGCTGGAAAAATTGTGGAAGAAAAGTTGGGGAAGGAAAGTTGCGGGGGAGCAACTTTGGAAATTTGGTCAGCATCTTGCATCCCACAACTTGCTTGTGGAAATACTGTTACAAAAATAGAGTTGCGGAAAAGATGTTACGGAAGCAGAATTACACGGAGGTAATTTTAGAGAAGAAATTGGCCGAGGGCTAAATTTGGTCATCTTGCTAAGTGTAGGAGCCACCATATCCTGGAGTGCTAGTTGGGTTGGCTATGGTTGATCCCGCCTACACCACTATATGTCATAGGATGTTTTTACAACTATATCAACTTTATCATTATCTTTGGAATATAGTCATCATGGAGAATCACATCGTTCATCACGTCACAAAAATTATTTCTCAACATATCATAACAAGCGTCACATCACATATTGTCACATCGTTACAAGAATCACATCGCATTGCATCATCATGAGTATCACATCTCATCGCATCATCACAAGCATCACATCTCATTGCATCATCATGAGCATCACATCTCATTGCATTTTCATGAGTATCACATCTCTTTGCATCATCACGAGCATCACATCTCATCGTAGGTATCCTTATCTTGAACATAACCTACAATAAACATAATATCGCAACTTAATGTGAAATCACCCACAACATCAAAAAATGTTGGATCATCTGCAAATGAATGTGGGACCACAACATCCGTAGATGAATGCAGGACCACAACATTCTCAAATGAATGCAAGACCACAACATCCACAAATTAATGTAGGACCACAACGTCTACAAATGAATGCAAGACCACAACATCTACAAATGAATGTTAGACCACAACTTCTGCAAATGAATGCAATCCCACAATGTCTGCGAATGAATTCCAGACCAAAACGTCCACAAATTAATGGCGTACCACAATGTATGTACATGAATGCCAGACCACAACATATGTAAATGAATGCTAGACCACAACATATGTAAATGAATTCCATACCACGATGTCCTCAAAGGAATGTCGGACCACAACATTTGCAAATGAATGCCAGACCACAATGTCCACAAATGAATGTCATACCACAACATCTGCAAATGAATGCCATAACACAAATTTATCTATAAGCACTTGATCACATATACACTGATATTCCATATCATAATCAATAAAAATTCTTATCATCGCTCCCTCTTTCTAGGGAGGTCCTTTTGGACTACACCAAGCTTGTCTCTAAAATATTAAAACTTCACATGAGACAAAGGCTTAGTTAACACATCTGCAACTTGTTCCTCTATAGGAACATACTATAACTTTATGGATATTCTCTACACCATATCCTAAATGTAATGATACTTTATCTCTATGTGCTTTGACTTATCATGGAACATCAGGTTCTCTGTTAACTTGATACAACTTTGGTTGTCACAATAAATATCAGTTGCATCCATTTCGGTATCAAACAATAATCCAATAATTTGTGAAGCCATACTACTTCACTACAGGATGAACATGTTGCAATGTATTTGTCCTCTGTTGTATTGAGTGCAACATTGGTTTGATTTTTACTAAGCCATGATATCACACTTGTTATAGCTGATTTTACCACACCAGGTAGATCACATATTTATGGCCTTCCATGTCCCTCTGCAGACTCCTTAGACCTCGTGGACTTATATGATGCTTTGATGTTCCAAGATTATCTCTAAAAACACCTGTTTATTACGATACATGACTTTTAAAGCTATACTCCCGTGTACACACGAATTTTGACCTCAAACCCACGTACATCGAGATCATGTGTTCATAAATCCAAATACTTTTGTATTTTTCCTCATAGGCTTCCAAATGCCTTGAGAATGCTCGGATTTGACCCTCCATTACCTCTTTGGAGTGCTATATAAGGAACCCCTTGGACACATTGAAGGAGGATAAAATTGAAGAGAAAGAAAATTACAGTCCATTGTTTCCTCAGCTTTGCTTATACTTTAGTCTGCATTCCTTTGTCCCTTGGAGCACATAGTGTTCTTCCCAAGCTTGCCTTTGCTTTGTGAGCTTTCTATCGAGAGATGGAGGACTAAAGTGGTGGAGGCCCAAGTGGAGGACTCGGTTTCTCCTATTTTCAGAAGTGTCGACAGATTTTGTCACTATTGTATCTCTGATTTATTAATAGAAATATATTTTCTTGTCCAAGTCATGTGCATTTTAAATATGAATATTGAATCCATGGATGTATTTAATTTCTTATACATGGTTGATTATATATTCTAGATTATCTCTAAAGCATTTATATATATCATGCTTTCCTTGTTTGTTGTTGTTGAGAGCAAATTATAATTGCAATTACATTTGGAAATCTCAACGGGGATCTACTTCAACCGTCCAAAATAAGGTATGATTCAATTTCCCTTAGTGTTATATTTGCTTATTGTTCTTTCATATTGGGAAAGATTGATTTATAGTGTCATACTGTCTATTGTGGTACCTTGAATCCATAAGAATCTTCTATCCATAACAGAATTGGTGACTCCACTGGGGAGGTTCCTAGTTATTTTTCTTTGGGGATTGGGTATTAAATGGGTTTGAATTGCTCTTTATTTCTCTGTTTCCATGTCGGGTCTGGAGTTATGTTTGCCCAGTAGTGTCCTACATGAGTAATTTGATCTTGTCTTATATTTTTTCCCTATTTTTCTTCCTTTTTATTAGTGTGCATGAGTATTTGCATTACAGACGCGTATACACATGTTTTCCCCTTGAATTCCTGCGTATGTACACAGGTTTACTGCATACAGTCATGTATTCTTTGATTTTGAGCTTTTTATGGAGGATTGAGTGTTGGTGGGTGAGTTTTTATTATTGTTGAGTCTTCTTTGGTAGTGTTGGAGTCTATATAAAGCCTCTGTTTCTGACCAGAGACCCCTTTTGATTTGTTTTTAATTATGTTTTGTTCTTGTCATTCATTTCTTATTTTTTGTTTTGGGATTAGTTCATTAGGTCTCTTTTGTATTGGTGCCTTGCTTGGCTGTTGTTTGTGAGTGGTTGTAGGGTCTAGGAATTGTACAGTATGTTAGTGCTTTATATATCTCATTTATTTATTTTTAAATACAAAAATATTTTGCTTTTGCATCATTATGCATCCTTGCATTCTTGCATTTGCATGGTACTTGCATTAGGTTTTTCTTACTGAATTATATTCAAGTGTTCATTTAGGAATTATTGCACTCTCATTTGAAGGAAGAAACTTGCATCTCATGTAGTGTCATACCCTATTTTTCCATTCGACAAATATTTGCATTTGGCATGGTTTGTTAGGTGTGCACTTTTATTTTACTATTGAGTCTTCATATCACTAGTTTCACAGCCATTTTCTTTTGAGTAATTACATCCATTAAAATCAACACTTAACTAAAATGAACTACACATTTTTCTTTTATAGGGTTCACAAACAAGATTAGTATTTAGAGTCTTGGAATAGTTCATTGTGAGTCAATTCTCCAAGACTAATAAACAACAACACTTAGGTGTCTGTCTAGGAGAGAGTGAGAAATCCTTGGTATAATTAGTGTTTCTCAAGAATTTCCTCTTACATAGGAGTCAGGCATGAGGCAACGTGAGCAATTGTGATTGGGATAGTCCTTGGTCACTTTTGTGAGCACCGAAGATATTTCCAGGATTGTATTCGTATCTGGGGGGATTTGAGGTATTGATTAGTGCACCCTTGGGGTACCAATTGTGCTTTCAGGATTCATTATTTGCTACCCTACCCATATGGTCGATCCCACCTGCGACTATCCACCTGAGCATTGATTATATTTGGGTGACCTTAGTTTCCTTACCTAGGTATCGTAGGGGGTACTTGCAGAGGTTATTCTGTAGGTGTCTTGGCCAGGTAAAGATTGGAAATCACAGTTTCTTTATGAATTGAAGCTGAGGACCACTATAATTGGTTACAAACCTCTTCTTGTAGTGTATGGGAGTCTCAAGCCTCTCCTAGGTGAGGCATACCTACTGCATTCGAGAGCTCACATATCCTCCCCTTCGTTTGTTTGTTTTTGGCTGTAGATTTTTGAGGAGTGTGCTTCATGGACGCTAGCTTACTTAAGGTTGCATAGTTAGATTGAGTATTTTATTTTTGTTGAGTCATTATGGATCTAGGTGTGGAACTCCTCCGTTCTCATCATTTAGCAAGACTTCCACCTTCTATGTCTCCTCCTACTTTGGGAGAGAGAACTAGACAGTCCAGGCACACTAACTCTCACTTTGATTCACACACCATGGGTGACCATGATCCTGAGATCCCAGAGATCCCTGATATTCCTTGTCCCATATGGGAGGATGAACCTTCAAGCACATATGGGACTCCATTGGGGTCTAGTCATTATATGGCTGGGACATCTCCTGATGATCCTTCACAATTTCTGGGCTACATGCATGCACATCATCGGTATTGGTCGCGTAGTCTAAACCATGAGACTCACCATGCACCCACTAGAACTATCACAATAAGGTATGGCATGCCAGACTTTCCCGAGATTGCTTTGGCACCCCATGTTGGATCGGGTGTTGACCCTGGTGTTGCGCATGGGGGCACTTCCATTCTTTTCCATGTGGAGAGGTTTGGTAGCACTAGTCATATTACACCTTCCATCCCTGCGGTGGAGGCTTCCTCACATATGCATCCTAGGCCTTGAACTGCCACTCTCGTTCGGGGGTCTGTTCCTAGACATGTGGATATTGGGGGCACGAGTTACATTTTTTCCCATATTCCATCATCTTCAACATCGATTCCTTCAACAACAAAAATTGACGACACATCCTCTTCCTAACTCTAGTTGTCCTTCAGGCCAGAGTTCTATTGTTAGCCATGTTCCTCCCATGTCTAGTCACACCATAGTGTCACAAGGCTATGTGCCTCCTCATGTGTCAGTTAGGTATGGACAGTCTTATGGGCAGTCTTATGGACAATCTTATAGGCCACCTTATAGACAGTCTTATGTAAAGTCTTATGGACCATCCTATGGAACATATTATGGACAAACTTACACACCTTATGGGTTCGGGTATCAACCCACTTATCAGTCTCCTAACTATGGCTTTGTAGCACCTCATCTTCAAGGTACTCTAAACTACAATCTGAAACCTTACATGGGTCAAATGGGAGGAGGATACAATCTCACTGGCTAAGGCCATGGTGTCTATAATAATCAACCCTATGTGAACCAACCTTATCAGGGAGCTTGGAACCAAACACCTAAAACTAGACTCCCTTTCCTTGCAACGCTAAACCTACCTAACTTGTTGAGATTGACAAATGATCTAGTTGCTCATGATCCAGCATGGTTGTTCATTCCCTCCAAGCTTATTTTGGACATTCCAAAGTTCGAGGATAAGAGTGGTGAAGACTCTGGTGAGCATTTCATGACATTCCACCTTTGGTGCTCTTCAAACTCCTTGAATCATGATTCCGTTCGTTTGAGACTATTTCAATGCACCCTTATGGGGCCTGCAGAGAAGTGATACATAGAGCTACTTGGGGGTCTTATAAATTGTATAATGACCTATCTTTGACCTTCCACAATCAATTTCAGTTACCCATGCATTACGATGCTGGTACTAAACTCTTATCGACATTTGGGTAGGACAAAGCCACGCATACATATGATCATATTCAAGAGTGTCGTATATGGAAGAGATTGATTAAGGCCTTTATACCACTAGAGTTCCTTTTGGAATGGTTCCTCAAGTCTTTATTTCCTTACATAGCGAAGGATGTTTCTACATCCGGAGTTAAAAATGAGGAGCAAACTATATTTAGAGCTCAAGAATTGGATTTGATTTATTATCAATTTGGGCTCTTGTATGAGATCATACTGAACGCACCTAGATCCAATTTCAAACCTAAGCTTAAACTTAGGCCACATGATGATGGCATTATTGGCTTCGTGAGTGCTAAACCTGTAAGCTTGGTTACAAATAAAATGAGTAATTTGTCTATTAAGTAGCATGCGTCGAGACAAGCTATGGCTTCTTCTCTTCCTACCCAAACAACGGAGGTACTTTCAATGCAATCGTCGAACCAAAAAGGTAACCAGCAACATGGATGGAATAAAAAGAAAGGTAAAAATAATTGAAAGGGTGGGAATAAGAATGAAAATGACAATAATGACAATAACAACAACAATGTTGGGGGGGACAAGAAACCTAAGCGTAAGGTCAAATTTCCTTGTAAGTTGTGTGGGGATGATCACCTCACTCACTTGTGCCCTTGAATGTAAGATGCCTCAAAGTTCATCACACAGGGTCCAGTTGTGCTAAAAAATACTTTACCTCAAAATCAGAATTTGAACTTGAGGACCATGGATCCTAGAGGTGCTTCTGGTGGGACTCCAACCCTGTTGGACGCTGCTAGTGGCCATGGTTGTATTAACAAGGTGAATGCTATGAATGTTGTGACTCGTTCTAAATATTATGGCTCATCACAACCCGATCTAGCTGAGAGATATTTGCGTATCGAAAAACCTAGTGATAATCCTAAGGCTCTACCTCTCATTCCTAAGGGAGTCTTGAAGCGTTTAGAGCACAATCCTAATGCTCGAGCCGCCCAGAACTATTATATTGTCGAGGATTTGGGCTAGACTCTTTATGCAATGTCTACATTAGAATTTCTTCAGACTTGTCCTTCGCAAAGGAAAGCCTTGTTGTCTTCTCTTGGGGTGGCTAATGGAAGCTCTCCTTCTATGATCAAATTTTAAACTCATGGAGTCCAGCCTCGCTTGCCTTACTATGTGTCCCTTTTGGTGCATGTAGAGTGTTTAAACAACACGATCAAGTGCACAATCATTGATGAGGGAGATGCGGCTTCCGTGATGTCTTTGTCATGTTGGAAGGGGTTGGGTTCTCCTGCATTTTCTAAGTCAGGAAAGATGTTAACTGTGTTTGATGGAAGATCATTTTGGCCACATGGTATTCTTCCTTCCCTTGAATTCCAATTGGGAGGGAATACCATTGTGATCGATGTCGAGGTGGTTGATGTGCCCCTTGACTATAATATTTTACTGAGTAGGAACTGGATTTGCAATATGCAAGTGGTCATGATGTCACTCTGTCGGGTTGTTTGTTTTCCTTTGGATGGGAAAGTTGTGACAATCCATAAACGATCCTTTGATAATTCTAGTTCAAAAGCATCATTGGGAGCTTCGATCCTAGTTATCGATCATTCTCATCCAACAACTGAGAATATTGGGGTAGGAATGTATCCTTCGCTAATGGGAACTTTAAGTTGTGGCGTGCCCATCCTTATGATTGGTTCTAGTCTTGGTGAGGCTTCAACATCATTGAGTTCAATTCCTTTCCGCACTTTGCATATGGAGGATCCTTGGACTCTCCCTTCTCTGAATACTTCGAGGGAAGTTTCTATACCTGCCGAGATGGACATGTCATTGCCTACAACTATGGTGGCTTATCAAGCTAATCTTGATTCGGTTGTAGAGTCTAGTCCTTTCTCTTCACGAACGGAAGAGGAGGACCCTTATGTGTTTCCTGCTTGGGTAGTGTTGTCATCTCACTCACATGACTACCTTGATGACATCTTTCCATCGGACAAGGCTATTCTCGAGGCTATGTCTGGGTTAGAACAACCTTGTGGAGAGTTGCATCATAGATCTTATTTCCTCCCTAAGCTTGACGATATTAAGCGTGATGACTTTAAGGCGATATTTAGTGAGAAAAATCATAGGCCCATGGTCCAATTAGGATCTCCTAACAAGTATGCTGAAGGGAAAATGGACAAATTGTTACCGACTATACCTATCAATATTTCTTGTGTTCCTGGAAAGATTGAAAACATGTACATTGGGGCGGATTGTTCCCCCGATGAGATTAAAGAGTACACAGATATTTTTTTAAAAATTCGAGATGTGTTCTCTTAGTCGTATGAAGAAATTCTAGGAATTGACCCTCGCATTGTTGAGCATGAAATCAAAACCTATCCGGATGCTAATCTTGTTCAACAACATTTGAGAGCAATGAATCCTAGGAAAGCAACTATGATTAAGGTATAGATAGAGAAGTTACTCAAATTTGGCTTCATCTATCTCATTCCCTTGACGGAGTGGGTGTCAAACCCTATTCCGGTGGATAAGAAACAGGTAATGATCCAAGTATGCATTGATTTTAGAAATTTAAATTGAGCTTGTCCTAAGGATAATTTCCCTACACCATTTATTGATCAAATCTTGGATGAGTGTGCGGGGGACAAAGTTTTGTACTTTAGGGATGGCTTCTCTGGCTAAAATCAGATACAAATTAAAATCAAGGACCAACACAATACTACTTTTATTTGTCCTTGGGGCACATTTGTGTATCGAAAGATGCCCTTCTGCCTTAAAAACATTGGAGCTGCATTTCAAAAGGCCATGACCTTTTCCTTTCATGACCTTAAACAGATTATTGAGGCATATTTGGATGACTTAGTTGCTCACTCTCGTTTGAGTGTGCATCATCCTTATCATTTGCGTTTGGTTTTCGAAAGATGTCGTCGTTATCAAATTTGGTTAAATCCCCATAAGTGCATATGTTGTGTGAAGGTTGGTCGCTTATTAGGGTTCATTGTCTCTAAGGAGGGTATAAGGGTCGATCCTTTGAAGGTTGAGGCAATACTTCAGTTGTCTCCCCCGCTTAACATTAGACATCTTTAGTGTTTGCAAGTTATGGAAAACTTATTGCGAAGATTCATAGTTAATTTTGTCAATTTAACCAGAGACTTCATGCATTTGTTGAAGAAAGACACTCTATTTGTCTAGGATGAGTGAGACCAGGAGTCTTTCGATGCTTTGAAGAAAGCCTTTGCATCGGCCCCTGTGCTTAGTCCACCCGACTATAGCTGTGACTTTGTGATATATGTGGCCACGTCTTAGGAGATGATTGGCATGGTAATGGTTCAAGAGGATGAGGAGTTTTAGGAGCATGTCATATACTATCTTAGTTGAAACCTTATTGATGCGAAGCTTCATTATACCCATGTTGAGAAGTTGGCCTTAGCTTCGTCCATGCAGTTCATCGTTTAAGACATTACATCCTTCTTCTCCAAAGTTTTTTTTAGCTCACATTAATCCATTTCAGTTCGTCCTCACCCAAAGGATGATAGGGGGAAAACACAATAAATGGATTGTGATATTGCAATAGTTTGACCTCGATTTTGTTTCGGTAAAGTCGAAGAAGTCATTTATTTTTTCTAAGCTTATCTCTGATTTTCTGAGTTTCGATGAAGGATAAGTTCATGAGGACTCATTCATTGATGAGCACATATTTTTCATATTCACTGCTGACCCATGGTATGGGGACGTCATTTCCTACTTGAAAACTTTGAAGGTTCCTTCTCACCTCTCACAGATGAGCTTCGACAATTACGTCATGTATCAAATAATTACCTCATTGTGGATAACACTTTGTACCACCGTGGGGTTGATTCCATTTTACGTCATTGCTTAACTCATGAGGAGGATGGCGTTTTGTTTAATGATTTCCATGGAGGGCAGTGTGGTGGTCATTTATCTGGGCTTTCTAAATCCCAAAACATCTTGAGAGCAGGGTATTTTTGGTTTTTCATTTTTAAAGATTGCGTTAATGTGCTCAAGAGGTGCCACCCTTGTTAACCCAAAAAATCCCTCACTCAGCTCTATATGGCCTACACCACCCAAGGACACCCATACATGACCCTTGTAACGCCCCATTAGACCCCCACACCCTCAAAAGGCTTAAGAATGAAGAAAAGGGGCTTAAAAACCCAAAAAAGGAGCCTAAATAACTCTCCTAGGGGCTAAAGCCTCCAAAAGGGGGCTAAAACCCCTCAAAGGAGCCTAAAACCCAAAAAGGAGCCTAATTTAGGGTGAAAGGGGCTAAAATCCCAAAAAAAGGGCTAAATCCTAGACCAAGGGCTTAAATTTAACCCGAAAACCCCAAAAAAGGCTATAAAAGGAGGGTGGGGGGTCACTCTCAAAACACTCCTCTCTTGCATATTGTTATGCTACCTGTGGATGCCTTGAGACCTCTTTGCCTCTCAAGCCACCCACATCCACCTCTCTTACACTCATATTCCCCATTGAGCCATAACTTCTCCATTGCTGAGTGAGATAGGGTGGCGCTTCTTCCAGCCAGGGCATGGTGGCCCATTTCACCAAAGGAGATGTATAACATAATCTTGTTTATGTGTTTTCTTTGTTAGTTTAGTTGTTTTCTGACCATTAATTGTTTGTAGGTTTGATTTCTAACATGTTTTGCAGGTTTATTTCTATTTGATATTTGTTTGCAGGTAGCCAAGGTGAAGCCCTAACCTTTTTTGCAGAGGGGCTCACGGCC
Organism: Pseudotsuga menziesii; assembly: GCA_001517045.1. Lineage (NCBI taxonomy): Eukaryota > Viridiplantae > Streptophyta > Pinopsida > Pinales > Pinaceae > Pseudotsuga > Pseudotsuga menziesii. Next base: position 60,499 of record LPNX011021882.1, read on the forward strand.
ATACTCTTTCTTGTTCTCTGCTTTCTTTCTATTCTACTTTTCTTTATGCATTTTCCACATGCAGGAACCTACCCTTTTGTCCTATAGACAAAAGGGAGCCATTCCTGCCCCTGCAGCAAGGAGAAATCCCTGCTACAGAACTGGCAACCATACCAAGTCGATCCCACAGGATCCCTGGTTCAGTTTTTAAATTTCAAGTTTTTTCAGTTTATGCCCTAGTTTTTAAAATTATTTGTCAAATCTAGCTTAGATCCAATTTATTTTCAGTTTTTATTGTTGCCGAATCCTTTGCAAGGCAAATCCGAGTCTGTCTGGCCACAGTATAGGTTATTGTCGGCCAGATCTGACTCAGGATCAGAAAAACCCCAAATTTAGGGAAGGTCGCATTTATTAGGCCTGAACAGGGGATGAGGTCGCTCTTTTAGGCCTCACAGGTGTGACCAGGTCACCCTTTTCCCCCCAAAAGGTGCGACTTCACTCAGAACAGCAGATTGCTTCTGTCTGTGAAGTCTGTGTAACCCCCTCGCCTGTTTCCAAAAAAAAATTGTGACCCCCTCGTTGAATTTGACCTGAAACAAGCAGTCTGTCAATCAATAGTTAATTTTTAGTTTATTAGGGACTGTCAGTGTGGCTCAGCTACCTCTGTCCAGCACAGTAGTCCTATTTCCGTTTTTGTTATAATTTACTGCAATTCAATGAACAAACAAAGTGTAAATTCAAAGAAAATTTTTTAATGGCTTAATGAATGTACCTTAACTAAAATTGACATAAAATTAACAGTCTTGCTTACCCTTCCTCCTCTACCCATTCATCACCCTTTGGGGTATTCTAGGATACGACGCAGGGCACATGTCGTATGGTCCTAGGCCCTTCACTAAATATTGTTCTAAACCATTAAAAATGGATGACCTAGAAGGTAGAGGGGCTAGAGAAGGAGGGATTCTCACGGTGCTAAGCGTCCTCCCTATTGACCAACCTTGCATCTGGGAGGTGACCTGTGGATCTACGGATGTGCTTAGTCCCATTGTGTTGAGATCCCAGCACCTTCTCTTGGTCAAAGAAGAATATAGGTGTAAGGTAGTCACTTAGTTAGGCCATCAACATTCGGGGTAAAAACAATTGTATATGTTTACAAATTTCTGATTATTTACTACTTGCATTCATAATGATATGAAATCTACCACAATATGATGAATTCATAAACCATTTGCAGCCACCTAGTACTATAAAGATAGAAAAACATATACACCATACCACGTAATCAACCCAACTCAGTTCATGACGCTGAGAGAGCCTTTAAAATTTATCAATTTACACTAAGTTCAAAAATCTGTAGTCTTTGAGGACATAAGTCCCTGACTACCTTAACCATGGGAATTACTTGGGCTCAACCCAAAAACTCATTGTGAGGAGTACCATGGGAACCCCAAAGTAGTTGGCCACTAAGAGGAATTTTCAAGCGAAATGGGCAACGACCCCCACTGATTGAGTAAAAACGCCCGTGAGGAAAAAGCCAAGCACTATCTTCTGGTAGTCTTGGTGGTCGAGTGACCACCTACAGCCAATAGGAATCCATTGAAACTAGGGTCCAAACATCATTCCCACCAGTTTGATACAATCTAACACAATTTATCCCCCACTCTCTTCCTCACACCTAAGAGGCAAACCACCACCATTTGGGATATTAAACCAACACTATCAAAACCTTTCTCAATGACCTATCACACCATCAGAAGGCCACACAGCCTCTGATTCAGATTCATACCCATATTAGTCTTAACTAGACCTCCATACTGCACCATCAATCCCCATGGCTGGTGCAAACCCGGATCCATTTTTTGGCATATCCATATCTAGTGGACCCATGTCCACACCACAAGTTGTCACTAACAATCCTGTAGGTGGCCCAGCATAGTCATGCAAAATGTCATCAGTTAACTGCCACCACCCATAGTAACCACTCAGGATGTCCCACCTGCATCACTTGCGGGCAGTGGACCTTCCACATACATTGCCCCTCCTGTCACATAGGGGGGCAATGCCCCGTCCACATACACTATCCCTCCTATCACACATGAGGGCAGTGTCCCTTCCATCCACATTGTCCCTCACACCACACTTGCAGGCATTGACCCATCTAAAATGGTGCCACCACAAATACCCCTAGCCATGCAGGTGCACTATGCACCTACAAACCCCGCCACCATCGCTGCCCCATCTCACATTAACCTGGGGTCAAATATGCCTTTCATGGCTCATCTTAACTTTCCTGATTTGGCTAGATTGACAAATGACCCCATCCACCATCAAACCTTTTGGCCTCCCATGCCAACCAAGATGCCATCAGACATTCCCAAGTTTGAAGTCAAGGCAGGGGAGTGTCCCCAAAATCACATTATGACATTTCATCTATGGTGCTCTTGAAACAGCATCGTAGATGACTCAATCAGACTAAGACTATTCCAACACACCCTCATAGGTGCGACATCAAAATGGTACATTGAGCTTCGGCAAGCCAAGTACCCAGATTTCAACTCCTTAGCTTTCATGTTCCTACAGTATTTCCAACTCCCCATTAGATATGATGAAGGGGTGGAGATCCTGTTATCCTGCCGCCAAAGCACTGCGACACATATAACCAACCACATCCATGAGTGGTGGCAATGTTGTATTTTGTGCAAAATCTAACTTGACGACTGGATTGGTTCCTCAAGACCTTGCTCTCGCTTATAGCAAAGGATGTCGCATCCAAACATCCCCAATTCGAAGAGGAGGCCATACTGAAATCCCAACAGTTTGACCTGATCTACGCTTAGTTTGGATATCTGTACACCGTCATTCCAGACGCTCCCCACCTGGGTACCTCCTACCAGGATGCACCGGGGGAATCCCATGCTGTGGACGGCATCATAGGCTCAATATCCCAACAGCCGCAGCACCGTCCGACACCACCTGCCATTACACCACAACCAAGCAACACTGTTAATGTTGCTTACCAAAACCAAACTCTAGACTATGCCAGAATGATGTCCCAATCCGAAGCAATAACTTCCTATGCACAACCTGTGCCACCGCAGTAGGATCAGACCATGGCATGGCCAACATAGTAGTACATGAGGCAAATGCCCACATTTGTGGCACCGCAGCCCACCCAAATTTATTATGCACCACCAGTGCAAGCAGTTCAAGCCCCCATCCCTGCTCAACCCACTCCGTTGGGACAAGTATTTGCACAACAAAACCATCCCAACCAGCCTGCCCCCAATAATTAACAAGGGCAAGCTAGAAATAATAAGCCCCAAAACCAAGCCAATGACGAACCACAAGGAGGCGGTCAACAACCAAACCCTCCCAACAATGCCATGGCAAATCGACCTACCCAAAACCCCCCACGACAAAATGCACCAAGACGCAACACCCCGTTGCGCACAAACCAACCTTGCACACTCTGCGATGTCTATGGGCACTACACATTTGAGTGTCCCCTCATGGGTCGCACTAAGCAGGCCATTAAGAATGAGGCCCAACAGGCCACCAACACTATGAACCAAGCCCAACCCAACCCGGCACCACAAGGACCTCCCCCCATGGTGCTTCAAAACCCACTACCAGTCCAAGGATTGGTGGAAACCACACCCCCTCCCCAAGCCAATCCCAATGCACCGAGGGCACCTCCCATGGCAGAAATAGGTGTCCACCACCTGCTAGCCATGACAACTAAATAGGATAACCTACAAACTAGACGGAATCAGTATGGTACCACCATCGAACCCGCTGACACATCAGCAGCATCTACGTCCAAAATAGTCAACCTACCTCTTCAGTTACCCCCTTTCCCCCGCCCCCCCATACGCCAAGTGGCCAACAACGCCACAGCTAGAGCTGTTGTCAATTATAGCATTGTGGATGATTTATCCCAAACACCAACAGCCATGTTCGCTCTGGAGGTACTCAAAACGTGCCCAACGCAGTGGAAAGCGTTACTAGCTGCCCTTGGGGCCGTAGACCCCTCCAAATCCAAGTTGATCATATTCGACACAGAGAATGGAGAACCACGCATGCCATCCACCATCACATTAGTCGAGAAGATAGTTCTGATCGACATAGAGGTCATCAATGCTAAACTGGACTATAACCTTCTCCTAGGAAGAAGTTATATGTACGCCATGAGAGCGGTCGCATCAACTGTCTTCTGTCTCATGATGTTCCCTCACGAAGGGAAGATCATGACAGTTGATCAACTCACTTATCATGATCTGCAAGGGTTAATGGTACCCACCAATGTTATCTCTACCATCACCACCATTGAGCCACAAGGGACAACCACACACGCCAATGTCATCCCTACAATCAATACCATGGTTGACAACACACCAGCCTCCCCATTGTTGAATGTGGGTCCTAGGTTGTTTGCCAATACCACTATGACGGCTCATTTCCCCTTAGTGTCACCACCACCGACACAAAATGAGACTGCGGACTTGTGCATGGTCTCATCCAGCGTCGTTGCACCCAAACAACAAGCGCAGCGTAGCCCCAACCCCAAACCCAACACCATCCGTAGCCGCAACACCAATAGCAGCTATAACATCATCCATAGCAGCAGCGTTTTGTGCAGCCACAACCACAACCACATCCCCACATACAACCAGCAAGGATTTATCTGGGCTCATCGCTAGTCCATACGATTCCCTTCCTCTTTCCCCCACCTGGGGTCATGAGCAAGCCCTTAATGGCCACCTTAAGCCTACCTAACTTCACATTGGGAATTCTGGGATGGTATCTCAATCCACCAGCTCAACCACCAATTCCCCAGGTTGTTTTAAACCTGGTGCAACCCATTGTGGTGGAGTCTCACCCTCCACCCGGCCTGCAAAATCCAATCACCACACCTGCACCTGCACCACCCCACCCAAAAAGGGCCAGGGGCAAGAATGCAAAACCTACTGCAGAGCCACGACAAGTCCCGCCTTGTGCTTTCTGTGAGAAATAGGGCCATCCAACCTAGAATTTCCCTGAAATCCCAATCATCCGTGCACATTTGGATGCCATGGATACAAACAAAAACATCCCCGTGGTCGAACTCCCAACCGCGTTGATAGTCAGAAATAAGGCATTGAGAACAAACCATGATTGCGCCCTTTGCGGTTTGTATGGACATTACTCTCACCATTTCCAAGACTTGCCCAAATTTTGAATGGATCTAGCTGACCTTCGTCAACATTCCCTTGAGTCTGGGATCACCTTGATCGAAGAAGTCCACCCCCCATCACCTTCTTTAGACACCATGTCCATTTACATGATGTCCAGTTCAACTGACACGCTTATCTCCACCTCCAACGATATTCCATCGGACCTGTCTCTTCATTGCTTCCGCAATGATTAGGAGATACTTAAAGCTCTAACCGCCTCGGAATACCCATGGGATGACATGCATGATCACTCACTCTTCCTCCCTGAAGAACTTTTGTCGCAGTCTGACCAGTTTTCCATGGAGACCAAAGATTCCATCCATGGGAAATTCGACTGGTTCAAGAACCCCATTCCGGCTCCAGACGCCTTTGAAGAAGGGAACATGGGCAACATCTCACCCACCATCAAAATCAACATCTCAACCAATCCTGAGATTGTTGAAGAAATCATGTTGGGGGAATCTTGCTCCCCAGAAGAGGATGCTAGCAACAAAGCTCTCTTCCAAGAATTATGCGATATCTTCGCCTGGTCGTACACTGAAATGCCCAAGTTGGATCCATCAATTGTGGAGAACCACATTGACACTTGGCCTGATGTGGCCCCCGTACGACAAAAACAATGGCCCATCCATCCTTCCAAAGTGGTCGCGGTTAAAGCCGAGATAGAGAAGCTGTGCACAGCCGGCTTCATCTACCCCATTTCCTACACTACTTGGGTTTCTAATACTATTCCCATGAATAAAAAAACAGGGTACCATTCACATTTGTACAGACTTCCGCGACCTCAATGGGGCGTGTCCCAAAGACAACTTCCCAACACCCTTCATCGATCAGACCATTGATGCATGCGCCGAACAAGAGGCCTTTTCCTTCATGGATGGATTTTCCAGCTATAACCAAATTCAAATCCGAAAAGAAGACCGTTATAATATGGCATTCACAACCCCATGGGGCACATTCACGTATCAAGCCATGCCCTTTAGCCTAAAAAACACTGGATCCACTTTCCAGCGTGCCATGACACACTGCTTCCACGACCTCGTTCACATCAGGTTGGTTTGTGTAGACAACCTCATTGTGCAGTCACAGAAGCAAACATAGCACATAGATGACCTGTGACAAGTCTTCCTATGATGTCGCAAGTAAGAAATCCACTTGAACCCTTTCAAGTGTGTTTTTTGTGTCCCAACGGGCCATCTACAACGATTCATTGTATCTCACAAAGGGATAACGGTAGATCCCCTCAAAGTTCAGGCTATCCTTAATCTTCCTTCCCCAAAAAATTGACACCAACTACAAAGCCTCCAAGGCAAGGCCAACTTCCTCCACTGCTTTGTACCAGAGTACACAACAAAAGATTACGGATTCATTCTCCTGCTCTGCACAAAAATCCCCTTTGTTTGGGATCAGTAAGCACAAGAATTGTTCGATGCACTCAAACAAGCCCTAGCTTCTACACCATTACTTTTACCACCAGATTTTACCTAAGAATTCATTCTCTATGTGTTGGCCTTGGACAACGCCATTTCTGGAGTCTTGGTCCAAGAAGACGATGCTTGCCATGAGCACATGATTTACTACATCAGTCAGAAGCTAACAGGACCCCCACTACAATATTCACCCAAGAAGAAATTGGCCCTCACCGTCGTCTTCTCAGCTCAGAAATTCTGCCACTACATCATCACAAACCATACTCCTGTAGTAGCTGATTCAAACCCAATGCGGTACCTCTTAAGTCGTCGCCTTCTACAAGGTCGGGCAGCTAAGTGGGTAGTCATCCTCCAAGAATTTGACTTAGAGTTCATTTCCCCGAAAAGCACAAAGTCACTCGCGCTAGCCACACTCATGACCGATCTTCCCCCACTAACTGCATCATCACCCCCCAAGGATGATTTCCTATTCGTCATATCCACGGACGACCCATGGTATGGGGCTATCCTTCTTTATTTACAAACACAGAATTTCATAGCGCACTTAAACCGTGAGGATAGGCGACGCATCCGACATCAAGCCATTCACCACTTTCTGATCGGAGATGTCCTATATTATCGAGGCATTGATACCATCCTACGTCATTGCCTCACCCGTGACAAGGCCGAGACCATCCTCAACGACTGTCATAGTGGAGCATGCAGTGGCCACCTTTCAGACCTGGAAACCGCCCAAAAGATTTTACGCGCAACCTATTTTTGGGACTCCATATTCGTTGATTGCATAGAGGCAGTCAAGCATTGCTGCAGTTATTAGCTCTTTGCCCCAAAGGCAAGAACCCCCCCTGCACCGTTACACCCCGTAAGGAGGAAGTGGAGGAAGTTGGCCTTGCCTTCATGACAAAGCCTTCTGCAAATGGGCAATCGACTTCATGACAATCAACCTCATTCTGGCTAATGGTCATAAATACATCATTATGGTAGTCTATTACTTCACTAAGTGGACGTTGGGGCACGCACCTTAACGGTCACTAATTTTGGTAACTCCATGGTTTTTGTGGAAGCTTGTAAGCGGAGTTGCGACTCAAAATAGTCTTAGGGGTGTCGGGGTTGAGTCAAAGCCCTCTTTTTTCTAATTTTCCATAAATTTCGGGTGTAAGCCCATGATTTTGTAATAGTGCACTTGTATAAATAGGAACTCATGTAAATATGTTGAGGGTATCTAATGAAATGAGGATCATCTGATGCGAAGAAGATAGATCTATTTTGGGTTCTAAGGTCAAGTCCCAGCTGTGTGCGTGGATGACCTCTGCAGTTGTGTGCGCAGAGGGTTTTGTAAGGAAAGGAACTGCAACTGAGGTCGTAGCTTAGAGATTGTAAGAAAGGAACTGCAGCTAAGTGCACAGTTAGACTTGAAGGGTGGATCTGCTACTGAGTGCGCAGATCAGAACTGTTGTTTTGTAAGAAGTGGAATAAAAGCGCAGTTTTGTGGATGTATCCCCTACACTGGGGGTGAACCACGTTATATCTTGTGTTGTTGTTCTTTTCTATTGTTTCTGTTATGGTTTTATTTTATGCATTGATAAGTAGATAATTGATAAAGTAAGATAACTGTTAATATTAACTTCGTTGTGAATTCCCAGTTAAGGGTTAAGCAAGAAACATCTTTTATCTAACTGTGAAGCTAATTAAGTGAATATCGAAGCTCTATTTGGTATAAATATTTGTTGTTAAGGCTAAAGGTACAGTAATATCCCTCTTCTACTTGCAAAAACCTGGTTCTGCAGCACCCCATAGCTGTTTTGGGTGAGACTGCAACCTGTTCGCAGGTTGTTGCCGAAAGGGCCAACACTGTGGGTCTGTTTGTTGGTGCGAAGTTAATGGTATAAAACCCGGGTCTGCCCTATAGCCCAACAAATTGGTTCCATTGCCGGGACTTGAACTCAGTATCTGCTTAAGAGGTATCTACGTCATACCTGGAGGGTTATGTTTTGGAGGCCCTCAGTAAAAGAAATCGGTGATTGGGTTGAAGCTACCTATTTGAAATTTGCTGAACAAGAAAACAAGGAACCTCGTCGTAACTCGGACGACTTCTTGCAAAGGTACATTTTTTCGGATGTTCATGAAATTTTGTTTGGTAGTATCCACATAGAATTACATCAGTGGTTATCTAGATTAACAGAAAGAAAGACCAACTTCAAGTAAGATCAGTTTCCTGACTGGACCCCCGCAAGAATTAATATATTGAAAAGGGTGAACAACGCGATATCGTGAGCTATTGATTTCTGGAGAATGCGAACCCTTGAATCATTTGTGACAGAATTTGCCATGGACACCAGTACCTCTTTTAGCGAAGCTGAAAGGAAGTTCTTCAAAGGACCAAGGGGTAAGTACCTAAATTCATTTAGTCTGAAAATTAAAATGCTCTTGGCTGAGAAGGGCATATTGCTTATAGAATCAGATTGCTAGATTTATTTTTACTAACCTATGTTTGGAAGTGAAAGTAACTTCAACAAGCAAAGTGGTTTGATGCGAAGCGGTAAAAGACACAATAGAAACCTAGAATCCTATACCCTAGGTCAGAATACTGAGTATACACCAGAAGACCCTAAATCTGAAGAAACCCCTTTTGTTAGAAACCCTCCTATAACCCCGTAGCGAAGATCTGCTACCCCTAAGAACCCGTCGTAGTCTGGTAGTAACCCTAGCCCGAGTATTCCGGTCACAGGTCAGTCTACCCCAATAATTTCTCCCCCCCCTCAGTCCACTATGGCCCATATGACTAATGATATCAAGCTCCCAGTTTTCAAAGGAACTGGATCAAAGGATCCAGAACAGTTTTGGTTTTTATGCGAAGCTGTGTGGACAGCTAAGAACATTTTGGATCAAGATGTAAGAAGAGCGCAGCTGGTCACTTCTTTTAGAGACCGAGCCTTGACTTGGTTTATGAAGTTTTCCAGTACTCAGAACCATGTCTTTGCTGATATTAAAGTAGCAATGATCAAAGATTTCAAGAAGCCTAAATCAGAATCACAGTGTATAACTGAATTGAAAGAGATTCAGCAGAGACGAGGTGAATCAGTTTGGGACTTTGATCAGAGGTTCAAAGTTCTGCTAGATCAAGTTAGTTTCACTATTGGACCAGCACAGCATAAATAATGGTTCATTGTAGCCTTATTACCTCATATCAAAATGCCACTCATGCAACAGAAGATTGCTAATCAGCCAAAGGCTTTGGAGATTGCCATTAAACTAGAGACAACTCCTGTCGAAGATAATTCTGGCATAGCCCAAATACAAGCGTAGTTAGTAGAAATGGATTTGGAGCTGCGCGACATGAAAAAAGGGAAATATATTCATGAAGAGGTGTGGTGTACACGATGTAGGACAGAAGGTCATGACAAGGGACAATGCCTTGCGCTAAGAAATTACCTGAATACTGGTGCGTCAAACCCATTTAACCCTAATGTTCTATATTGTGAGATTTGTAGAACAACTGGCCAGCAGTGACCTGAAGACTGCTATCTGCTACAAAGATATGTGCAAGTCCCTAAGAATCCCTATTGCAAGTTCTGTAAGTCAGTGGGACACAACGAAGAGGAATGTCGCATCTTTGACCTTATGCGAGAGCAAACATATGATGCTTATAGGGTACAAAACAATGCACAAGGAAATGATGGATATGGTTACCATGATAGTACATCAGGTCGAGGTGCTTTTGGAGGTCGTGGTCGTGGTGGTATGCCTAGAAGAGGTCAAGGCCAGGTTGTGTGCTATAACTGTAACCAGGCAGAACATCTAGCTAGAGACTGTTGGAACCCAACTACGACATGTCGATATTGCAGAGCAGTAGATCATGTCATTGAGCAATGCCCGCAGCTGATAGCCAAGATACAAGAAATAAATAGCGCTCCTCCCCAGAATATTCAGATGATTACTGTAGAGCAAAGACCTATCCCAGCCATTAACGTTGTTACAAGGAGTGGAGCTATGACACAAGTGCAGAATAAGGAAAAACAACCTGACGAGGCTTGGGTTCGTAAGACCCCAGAGAAAGTTCCAACCATTGATGTGGGAAGAGAAAAAGAAACATTTATGGAAGCCAAAAAATACTTTGTTTATCCGAGCACGGTAGTAGCACCTGCGCAGCAGCATCAACAGCAGTCGCAGTCTCAAGAAGATTTGACAGAGAAAGTAAGTACACTGTCAACATTTTTACAGAGTTGTATGAAGCTCTTACGATGTCAGAATGCTTTAAATGAGTTACAGAAAGTTATTGCTTCTTGCGAACCTCAGTGAAGCTCTAGTAAAGAAAAAACTGTCAATAGAGTTAGAAGAACTGGAAGAGAAATGAGATTCCATGCTCAGATAGGAGAGTATGGCATGACTGATATCATTTTAGAGCTGGGATCAGAAGTCAATGTCTTAACTAAGTATACATGGGAACAAATGGGAAAACCTACCCTTGAATGGTCCCCTATACAGTTGAGATTATCCAATCAGCAGAAGATTGTGCCCCTAGGAAGATTCTCTAGTGTCCCAGTAGACATTGATGGAGTCAGTACCTTAGCATATTTTGAAGTCATTGAGATAATTGATGATAGAAACCCCTATCCAGCCTTGCTAGGAATTGAGTGGGAAATAGATAATTCTACAGTAATCAATATTAAGAACAGGCAGATGACTTTTGAAGGAAAAGGCTTGAGAGTCATAGTCCCCTTGGACCCTTCTCAAGGAGAAAGGTACACAGAGCTAGTTAGAGATGAGGATCAGGATGTTTTGGATCATATCTACAACATCACAGCTAAAGAGGAAGATTATGTTAACCCTACTACTGAAGGTATAATGGATTGGAAGTGTGATAGTTCTTGCATGACTGATTTAGATGAAGGCCTAGAGAATTGGCAGCCTAGACTTTATGAGCTACATGGACATCGGTGTGCAAGAATTACCAAGCCTCTTAGATGGCTTGGCTCACAGACAAGAGTCTTACCTATTTTTGATGGCTTGACAAACCCCGAAGAGTTTATTTTGCAATTTTCAGAGCAGGTACCAGATTCACAGAAAATGGAAACTCTAGATTCAATATTTAGAGCCACAACTGCTAGATGGTGGAATGGTCATAAGAAGTATATTCAGAGTTGGGAAGCTTGTCAAAACCTTCTTTGCCTCAGATTCATGGTTCATACTCAGGAGGCGCGAAGCAGGTTTAATGGTTAGACTAGCCCTCAAGAACATTTGGAACAGTGTTATGAAGCATGGAAGCATGTCCCTCACGAAGAATGGGTACATCGGTTCGTGCACACCCTGGAACCTGTGGCGAAGAATTGGTATGCAGAGGTGGAGCTTCACCATGGTACTGTAAGTTGGGATAGTCTTGTTGATAGTTTTGTGCTGACATTTTCTATTAATGAGGTTTGTCCTGCTTTGGATGTATCTGTTAGGCTGATCCACACTAACGTGTTTGATGGTAAAGAAACAGCCAAGTACCAACCTGATTGGAAAGAACAAGAATCCAATGCAGTAGAATGTTATAACCTCTCAATTGACGAGGATGATGACCCGCGCAACATAAACATTCTTGAGTCAGAAGGACACTGTGAAGTACATGGACCAGTAGTTGAAGCACCAAAAGTGACTCAGCCCTTGAAGACAATGCAAGTAAACATTGGGTCAGAAGAAATGCCTAAGTATGCCACTATTGGAGATTATTGGGATGAAGAAACGGTAAGCAAAGTGACCCAACTTCTCCATGAGTATCAGGACATATTTCCAACGAAGTTCTTAGAAATGAAAGGTATCCTTGGTGATATAGGAGTGATAAAAATCCCGTTGAAACCTGATGCAAAGCCTGTGAAGCAGCGCCCTTATAGCCTAAACCCTAAGTATAAAGAAAAATTCAGGGTGGAGCTAGATAAGATGCTCGCAGCAGGATTCATCGAGGCTGTGGAAGACACTCTGTCGCAGTTCGAATCCCTGTCGAATCCCTGTCGAAGCCGGTATCAGGAAGTGTCGAATATCCTTATTATGGCGCAACCAGAGTTATTGGTGGTGCTGAAGAAGGACAGGTGTGTCGGAGCTCAAAATCCGACCGTTGAAAAAAATCAGAATTGGCGGCGCCGGTACGTTAACTGCATTAACTACCTGTAATAATGAGATCCTGAGAAATATAGCGTTGTTTGGACAAGATCTTTGTCATATTTGGTGTCTTCAATGCACAATTATGGCAGATTTGGTCGATGGACTCTATAAGAAGACACCCAGGCCTGCAGAAATCACATTACACGTTTCCTTAAGTCTTACAATTGAGTCCATGTCAGCTGATTGCGAACTTCAGGAACTGTTGAGAGAATTTGAACAGACGGGTATGCAGAACCTTATGAGCAACCCACCAGCCTCTACACCCCATGAAGAAACTCCCCCAGCACCGACTCAGCCAATGCAGACACAATCTACCAGGAAGAAATTTAAACCAGAAGTTTTCTCTAAGAGGAACGAAGATAGACACAAGCAATCAGGGAAAACTCTGGAGGATCCCAAGATGAACCCTTCTGGCTCAGCAGAGATCCCACCTAAAGGTTTTGAAGACTTCTTTGAGGTGGAGAATGTTGCATCACACCAGCCCCATTATATTCCACCTGTTCGACCAAGAGTTCAGCTACCTCGGCGGACAAACAAGTTCACATTACGCACCCCCTCGCTGCCACCGGGTGTGCAGTTGGTGGGGACAATGACAGGGAAAGTAGATCGGCTCATGTACGTCGACCACGATACAAATGATCATGGGTAATTTCCATAGTTCGCACCTGGGACATACTTGCACTCTGTCCACTATCTGGAGACTGGAGCGACATTATTAGAAGCAAAATAGTAAGCTGCTAGCTTAGACAAAGCAGGCTTGCTGAAAATGTTGAACGTCCCCCACTTTGGTCGCAGCACACCGGTTACCGTGGTAGTCAAGCATTTATTGGCATTGGTGCATGATGGGCACCTATGGATTGGCGACGAGAGAATCCCTATTAATGGAGAGCTGGTTAATAGGATCACAGGCTTGCCAAAGGAAAGACCTGATCCTGGGATCGAATTCATTGGGAAGCACGAAGACATGAAGTTGGCGCAGCATATGAAGGAACGCTTTGGGTTAACAAAAGGAAAGCGAGGGTATCAAACCTCAACTATTCAGCATCAAAACATTCGCTTCGCCGCAGAGCTGCTAGCATGCAAGCTAATGTGGAAGTGTAGATCGAATGAAGTATCTGCACCAATTGTTAGTATTGCTGCGAACAATGCCGAAGGCTACAGTTACAAGTGGGCAGTGTACATTGCTAAGGAATTCCTTGAAGATGTCCACGACGCGCAGGATAAAGGTAGACCCTTTCACTATTCATGGTTGTTAGTGCTTATTGCACTGGTAGGATGGAAAGAACCTACCGAGGCACAATTTGTTGATGTGCCTCCACATATGCCTAGCGCGGAAAGGTATGCATCCCTGTGGGTGTCACAGGATAAAAGCTTCCAGAAAATGACAAACTACATGTTCACCTTTTCCTCGATGAGTATCTCATATGATATTCTGAAGACGTTGCGGCTTAGTAATGAGCTATTCTCTCAGTATGATGGAGCGGCCAACTTCAGGGCTGACATGCATCATGTCTTTATTCAGGCCCGCACAGATAACAAGCACAAATGGTCGAAGTTTCCATATGTGGTGAACGAGGAAGACATCCTCGCAATAGTCAAATAGTGGCCGGCTGAATGGTTGAAGGACGCAGGGACAAAACCTAACATTCCAGTCCCTCCAGTCACCAATGTGAGTGCAGGCCCCAGTCACACGCAGCAGAATGACCCACTCAAAGAAAGCGAAGAATAGAGTGAATCGCAGCAGAGTGAAGGCAACTAGGGTGGAGATGACGGAGATGAAGACGAAGAAGAAGATTCGGTCAAAACCGTCTCAGACCCCAATCGACCAGATAAGTGCAAGTCGCCCGAAGCAGAGGAAGTGACAAAACCTCAGTCCAGAAAGAAAGCGAAGGCATCAAAAGGTACAAATATCATCGAAGAGCCCACCGTGACGAAGGAAGAGTTTGATCAAGCTCTGACAAAGTCTACAGAAGCATTAACTAGCAAGTGGTCACAATTTTCAGCTACGCAACTTGATGCCCTCATCGGCGTAACGCAACGAATTTAAGAACTAAAGGCGTTAGCAGAAAAATCCACAATCGGCGCTACAACAAGTAGTGTCCCAGTAAGCACGCAGCCAGACACAAGGCAATGGCCAGCCAGAGATAACAGAGGACATGTGTCAAGTGCAGCCCTCATAATAACAGACGCAGCGTCTCGCTCAGAGATGAGCATGACAGTCGGGATAGATTACACCAAGTTGTCTATGACGGAGCTGCATCTCTGTCAATTAGCAATCATGAAGGAGATCCAAACATGAGACCACTACTCACAAATGCAGTTGGAAAATACCATGAAGCAGAATGCGAGCCTTGCAGCACAGTTTGAAGAGAGAAGAGGAAGAGGGACGCAGAACGTAAGCAGGATACACTGGTGTGAGTGTTGGATGAGGTGTGTCGGACTCTTCCTGACTTCGACATGCAAGTTGAGGAAGACCCAGAGCAAATAATTGCTAAGCTAAAAGACTATGCATAATAGTCTCGCAGCAAGATTGAAAAGCTAAAAGCAGAACATGAGGCTCAGATCGCGGAGCTTCAACTTCGCATCACTCCAGAGAGTCCACCAAAGGTCAGGGACCAGCATCGCAAAGATATTCAGGCCTCAGCAACGAAGATCACCGATCTTGTGAGCAGTGCAGCAAAACTGCTAGAAGAAAGCATCGACGCCTGGACAAAACTGCAGGAAAATCCAGAAGTAGAAAAGTTGCAAGAAACCATTAAGCAGCGACAGGCAGAGCTGGACACACTGAAAGAGGAAATTAAGACTCTGCCTCCTATGCAAAATATGCTCAAGGTGAAGCAAAGCAATGAACTCTAGTAGGAAATTGAGTTGTACAGAATGAAATCAACGCTGTTGGAAAATTCTATGCAGCCCCTTGTCGTCGAGGCCTTGGAGTTGAGTACTGCTGTGGACAGCCAGCTCAAAGTTTTGAAGGAATATGATGCATTTGCATAAGAAAAGGCCAGCAAAGCATCAGAAGCAGCATTATAGGAGTTGGTGGAGAAGGAGCAAGCAACCGATAATATCATGTGTGGCCTCAACAAACAGTTCACTCTATTTGCCAACAAGATTCTCCCACCAGGCAAGCAGCAGAGTGTCCCGGGATGGGACAATGGTGAGTCTTAAGGGCCTGTTGGGGCGCACGCCTTAACGGTCACTAATTTTGGTAACTCCCTGTTTTTTGTGGAATCTTGTAAGTAGAGTTGCGACTCAAAATAGTCTTAGGGGTGTCGGGGTTGAGTCAAAGCCCTCTTTTTTGTAATTGTCCATAAATTTCGGGTGTAAGCCCATGATTTTGTAATAGTGCACTTGTATAAATAGGCACTCATGTAAAGATGTTGAGGGTATCTAATGAAATGAGGATCATCTGATGCGAAGAAGATAGATCTATTTTTAGGTTTTAAGGTCAAGTCCCAGCTGTGTGCATGGACGACCTCTGCAGCTGTGTGCATAGAGGGTTTTGTAAGGAAAGGAACTGCAGCTGAGTGCACAGCTTCAAGATTGTAAGAAAGGAACTGCAACTAAGTGCACAGTTAGACTTGAAGGGCAGATCTGCTGCTGAGTGTGCAGATCAGAACTGTGGTTTTGTAAGAAGTGGAATAAAAGCGTAGTTTTGTGGACGTAGCCCCTACACTGGGGGTGAACCACGTTATATCTTGTGTTGTGGTTCTTTTCTGTTGTTTCTATTATGGTTTTATTTTATGCATTGATAAGTAGATAATTGATAAATTAAGATAACTGTTAATATTAACTTCGCTGTGAATTCCCATTTAAGGTTTAAGCAAGAAACATCTTTTATCTAACTGCGAATCTAATTAAGTGAATATCGAAGCTCTGTTTGGTATAAATATTTGTTGTTAAGGCTAAAGGTACAGTAATATCCCTCTTCTACTTGCAGAAACCTGGTTCTGCGGCACCCCATAGCTGTTTCGGGTGAGACTGCAACCTGTTTGCAGGTTGTTGCCGAAAGGGCCAACACTGTGGGTCTGTTTGTTGGTGCGAAGTTAATGGTATAAAACCTGGGTTTTCCCTATAGCCCAACAGTGGGCAGAAGCCATGCCCACATTTGATTGCAAAGCTGAAACCGCAGCACGCTTCTTCTTTAACCATGTTATTTAACGATTTGGTGTTCCTAAGCAATTAGTATTAGACCATGGAGCACACTTTCAAGACATTGTACAGGCTAAATTGACAACCATGTTGAAATTCAAACACCAGTACTCATTTTCATACTACCCCCAGGGCAATGGCCAATTTTAAGTAGTAAACAAGATCATCGAAAAAATGCTCCAAAGGATGGTGGGAAACCATAAAACCAATTGGAATCACATGCTATTCTCCACCCTATGGGCTTATCACACATCCACAAAAACCACAACTGGTTTTACCCCTTTCCGCCTAGTACATGGCATTGAATCAATGCTCCCTATAGAGTGCCAAATCCCATCTCTCTGCCTCACATTATAACTTCTCCCTGACACTTCGCTTTAGAAGAATGGCTCCTCCAACTCAAGAAATCCATAGAAGACCATCAAGCTGCCCTCCAAGCCATTGATGCAACGAAAACACGGTCAAAGGTGCACTATGACTCCCATGTCCACCCTCGCACCTTCAACGAAGGGGATATGGTTCTTGTCTATGACCAACCCAATGATAAGTTGGGAAAAGGCAATTTCGAGTCGATGTGATATGGCCCGTACGTCATCCACCGTTGCCTCGAAAAAGGGGAATACACCCTTATTGACTCTGATGGACAACTCTTGGAGAACCCCCGCAACAGGCTCTACCTTAAGAGATTTTACGTTTAACATCACCATTGAGTCACTTCATTTTATTTTCTTGTTTTTCAATGTTTTTTACCACAAGTCAGGGGCAGCACCATTAGATGCTAATCCAAAGTCACCCGGAACTTGTTCGAGACACCTCTCACAACTCCGGACCCAAATTTCCATCTTCTTATGAGGCCATCGTCTCATGTTTAACAAGTAAATTTCAGGACCATTTCCTAGAGGCTACCATGATTTACAAACCACAACATGATGATGCAATTGTCCGCAGACATGTACTTGTATCTCTCATTCCTATCGCTACTCATGCGGGTTTTTAGGCCACCGCCCGTTAAGGGTCACCATTCTTCTTTTTGTTTTTTCTATTTTAACACATAGTTGTCTACTTCATCCACCACACCTTACGTGGACCTCTGGACCACTATCTATAAAAGGATTTATTTTTCTTGCATGTATTTGGCATATAACTACCCCCGGACTTGCACTCACATCGCATGTAGTCAAGTCCGTTGACCACAACTCACACATAGCTCTCATGACCTCTGTCCGAGAGCCAACTTGGTTTACGTGCCTCTGTCTCACCGACTCGCAAGCCTCTGCCGTGATCTATCCCGTGCATGTATTGTATGTATGAGAGCCTTCTGCTCCATCCATACTACATGGATGACCTTTGGACCACTGTCCATCGTCTCGACATGGGGCACAGCCAGTGCCACCAAAATCAGTTGACCATACTAGATTTTTGTTTAAGCTCTTTTCTGACTTCTAAAAACAATGAAAAGATAGCCGATCGCAGCTGCTTCCTTTCCCTCTCACTAAAGTATAGGAAAGGGTGTCTACATCATCTTGTTTACCTCCTTTTGCGGACCATGCAGACCATTAAAGGAAAAGGACCACCTTGGCATATTCAATCCAAGACCATTCCCCTCTGCATACTTTTATGCTTTCTCAGGAAAAGGGGCCTCACTTTACGAAAAAATCTCACCATGGGTTGTCATTAAGCTCTTTTCCAGCCTTCTCATCAAGAAAATATTTCCAAGCAAATATGGTTTCGTTCATGCTCCTAAAAGTATCTGGATGACCATCCAGTCAGTATAGGTTTAACCTTTTTCGGCCTGATTGGACTACCAACGGTAAAGAAGTCTCTCATCCCCTACAGGATGGGCAAGCTCTCCTATGTATACTTTTATCCTTTTCTAGGCACAGGAGACTACCAATGAAAAAGAGCCCCCACTGGAGCCTTCTTTGTGCTTTCAGACTCTTTAAAATTGAAAGCACCATCGATCATTCACCTTCTTGGGCTCGCCAAAAAATCCACGAGATCGTACCATAATGGTGTCTCTAGACACCACCCCACAAAAAATAGTTTGGCAGCATTCCCCCTTTGGGTTGCCTTTGTTCATAGTACTCTACAATGTGTCTTCCTTGGATCCCATCAATATCAAAAGTGCCCACCTCCTCCAAGTATTTCCCATCTGCAGTGACATTCCTGGTGTTACAGTTATGATCCCATTCCCATGAGTCAGTTTCATTTGCTACCTGGTCCGCCCTGCCTTCATACTCTGAACAAAGGAAGTTTGAATCTACTACACTCCCTTGCCCCTGTTTGACTCTTTCCCTCCCCCCCCCGCCCCGCATTCAGTGGGTCAGTCTGCAGATTGTCTCACATCTTTTGGTTATCTCCCTCACGCCTCTGGTCAAGGAAACACCATTTCCTTGACTAGGGGTAAGTATCCCTCTATCGACAACAACACACATATTTCAGAGGATAGACCCAAAATTCCCTGTATCCTGGTTTCATTAACCTGATTGATGAGTTCCTTGGACCACTTGAGAGGATTCCTTAGTGCCTCTTGGGATGGTTGTTTCTCATGTGCTTGAATTCAACTACATCATCGCACCGTTGAGATTCCTACAGGGTTTGGTCCATGTAGTATTTGGTTGAAGACCCCGGATGTTACCTGACTCTAGCACATTGATGACTCTAGTCGAGGGACCTAAACAGGTTATGTCCCTTGTGATTTCCAGGTTGCATTGGAGACAGTGTTCAAAATCCCCAGCACCGCTTCTATATAGATTTATGATTGATGCAACATACTTGTACCACAGAGACTCTAACTCTCCATAAATGAGTCCATACAGCTATGTACCATTCCAGATCCAGTAGGCTATCATTCATGAATATATAGCATTCCATGAGAATTCCACAGGTCCAATGTAGCAGTTCTTCAGATCAGTGTTGTATTCAGCCTCTAATTGAGGCAACCATTATTGTATCATCAGTTGTATATGATCGACTCTTGTATTTTAGAGCATATATCAAATTATTATTTTGACATTGTCATGAGCATGGGGATGCTCGCCTCATCCATATACATGTCACACATTATTTGTATCTCACCCTTTGATGGGAACCATATTAATACAAAAACCAAAAGCCACCATGCCCCAGCCTCGGAAGCACCACCTCTACGCAGAAAATCATATGATGTCCGTCGGCCATACGATGAGATCCTGCCCTCACACATCAGTGGGCAATCTGTTAACCCAAAAAATCCCTTACTCAGCTCTACATGGCCTACACCACCCAAGGACACTCGTACATGACCCTCGTAACACCCCATTAGACCCCCACACCCTCAAAAAGGCTTAAGAATGAAGAAAAGGGGCTTAAAAACCCCAAAGGAACCTAAATAACTCTCCTAGGGGATAAACCCCTCAAAGGAGACAAAACCCCCAAAAGGAGCCTAATTTAGGGCAAAAGGGACTAAAATCCCAAAAAAGGGGTTAAAGCTCGGACCAAGGGCTTAAAACCCTAAAACCCCACAAAAAGCTATAAAAGGAGGGTGGGGGGTCACTCTCAAAACACTCCTCTCTTGCATACTATTATGTTTCCCATGGATGCCTTGAGACCTCTTTGCCTCTCAAGCCACCCACATCCCCCTCTCTTACACTCATCTTCCCCATTGAGCCATAGCTCCTCCATTGCTGAGTGAGATAGGGAGGTGCTTCTTCCAGCCAGGGCATGGTGGCCCATTTCACCAAAGGAGAGGTATAACATAGTATTGTTTATTTGTTTTCTTTGTTAGTTTTTTTTTTATGACCATTAATTGTTTGCAGGTTTGATTTCTAACATGTTTTGCAGGTTTATTTATGTTTAATATTTGTTTGCAGGTAGCCAAGGTGAAGCCCTAACCTTGTTTGCAGAGGGGCTCACGGCCATATTCTTTCTTGTTCTCTGCTTTCTTTCTGTTCTGCTTTTCTTTCTTCATTTTCCACATCCAGGAACCTACCCTTCTGTCCTATAGATAGAAGGGATCCATTCCTGCCCCTGTAGCAAGGAGAAATCCTTGCTACAACCCTTGCCAGGTGTTTGCACAGAATATGCACTCTCACCCTGTCCATTTGCATCCGATCATCACCACCTGTCCCTTCACCAAGTGGGGGGCCGATTTTATGGATTGAAACCTAGCTTTGGCTAGGGGGCATCATCATATTATTGTGGCTATTGACTATTTCACGAAATGGCTATAGGCTATGCCCACACTTAAATCTGACGGTGAGACAGCTATGCATTTCGTATTCAACTAGATTATCACTCGGTTTGGAATTCCAAGGGAGCTTGTCACTGACCATGGCAGGAACTTTCAAAACAAAATGATGAAAGATTTTTCTTCGAATTCAGGGTATAAGCAAGATCATTCCTCTTCTTACTATCCTAAAACGAATGGACAAATTGAAGTAGTGAACAAGTCACTTAAGTCCATTCTCCAACGAACCATCACACAAAGCAAGACAAATTGGCACATCATGCTATATCCTACTTTGTGGGCCTATCAAACCGTGGTTAAGACTGCCACCATTTTTTATCTTTATCAGCTTGTACATGGGGTGGTGTCGGCTTTACCGATTGAGTGCAAAATCCCTTCTTTGAAGCTAGTCGTGGAACTTTTACCAAACACTTCTGCATTGGAAGATCGTTTGGTCCACTTGGAGCATCTTAATGAGCCGCATTGAGATGCTTTAGGGGATCTTGATATTAACAAGTGTTACGTTAAGGTCCATTACAATAACTATATCCATCCTAGGAGGTTTAGTTAAGGTGAATTGGTTCTTTTGAGGGACCAATATAATGAACCCTTGGGGGCAGGAAATTTTAATCCCATGTGTAATAGGACTTACATTATCAAGCGTGTATTAGAGAGAGGTGCCTACACGTTAGTCAATTATGAAGGGATGGTCTTGGCAGAGCCAAGGAATAGGCTCTATCTTAAGAAGTACTATGCATGATTTTCATCCAAACTGACTTGTTGTATATTATTGTATATTTTGAATATTGTAGTTTTGGTCTACTTGTGGTGATTGAATTTGTTGACTAGATTCTAATTGTTGTGGAAGATGTTGACATAGTCTTTGGTTTATGTAGGATTCGCTGATGGTGCTAGCCTCTACACTCAAAACTTAGCTTTGGCTTCTTGGGTGATTTACACTCCTACGGGTCAGGTGTTGTCTTCAGGAGGGGTTTGTTTACGACCTTCATCGAACAATGTTGCAAAGGATAGGGTCGTTATCAAGTTATTGCGTGATGTCATTTCACATGGTGTTCACTCTCTTGAGGTACGTCTTGATTCGTAGTTAGTGGTTTCACAGCTTAATGGCTTGTATCATTTTATGGATATGGCTTTGTTATGAAGGTTCTTACGTGTTAGGTTGCTTGAACAGAAATTTCAGAACATAACATACATCCATATTACAAGAAATTTTAATCAAGTTGTTGACTTATATGCTAAATATGTGTTATATTGGAATTTGTTTCATAATCATTCATAAGAATTTACACATGTAAATGAAATAATAATCGATCATCATAGGTATTTTTCATTAAAATATATGTCAAAAAATGTGGTGTCATAATAAATAAGTGTCATATACAAAAATGGGGCTTCTGAGCCACCAAAATATACTATACGGTCATACAAAAAATATACACCCCAATATTCTAAGCCTGTGGGGAATGAGGGTACTGATCATGGTAGCACACTACAGCTCTAGTTAGCCGACAAAATAAATGAACCCATGCATGCGGTACTCCAACCACCTGGTGCTACATGGCCTCAGGAAAGTCCTCGACTTGCGCCATGGGAACCCTATGTGTCAAACTAATGAAGTTAGTGTGAATGATTTGGATCATACGCTTCGCATCCACACCCATGATCACATCTCCTCTTGCCATCCGTTGATGATGAGGCAACCATCTGGTCGTTGTGGTCCCACATATGCATGTACATGACAGAGTATCACTATATGTCACCACACCAAAAATGTGTCATTTTGATTCCATATATCAAAAAATACAAAAAAAATAAAAATTAAAAACAAAAACAAGTTGGAGTTGATATTCGTTACCTATCTCTCCATATGCAGAGCCTGGTGGTATAGGCATGTCCAAGTCTCCACGGATGTCGATCCCTGCATAGGGATATTCATCTATGGCGATGATCTGTGTAAACCACCAAAGGAAGAAATATGTTGGGTAGGGGTTGGCCACCCACCCCCCTCCTAGTCTCTGCATGACGTTTGCCCAACATAGCTGAGCTGGATATCGAACTTCATGTGGGGAATCTCAACTCTAGGGCTTATCAATAGCACACACTCAAAAAACAAATCACTCAAGATGCTTCCATAGCCAAATTTCCTAACCCGCCACATCTTGCAGTCAATAAGATGTTGTTTCATGTTGCTCAGTAGTGAGGTACTCTAGTCATTTATAGTAGGATGCATATACTCCACCGCATAGAACATCAGAGGCCTTGAAGCCTGGTGTAGAGATGCTAATCCTGCTATCCTACCCAATGCCCACATTATGGCCTTCAACCCGATATTTTGGATTGATTTTGTTGGGATTTGAATCCAAACCTTGTCCGTATCCAGGACACAATACATAGCAATGTACTCATCTATAGTGAGCCCGCCTCCTGGACCACGAGACCATAGGTTTACCACCTCCCCTCTGTGGGATAATCCTGTGATAAATTAAATGTCCTCAACTTCAATGCTAAGGGGCATGCCATCTAACTGAAAAGTATCTGATTCAGGATCCCAGTAATCCACTAGCAGGTGGAGTAGCCTTGGCTTTGTCCTTAAGCTTCCAAGCCATAAAAACTTGTATAGTCTGTATTCCCTTAACATTTGTTGAGCCATGAGATCAGCTTGCATAGCCTCTTCAACATCACCATGTTCATGCTCCCTCCACTCTAGCACCACCCTGCACAAAGATTGTCAAGTTTCATGAGATTTTGACCTTGCATTTATCATTTGAGGCCCTGTACGTGACTATTTCTGAAAACTCCACATATGTACGCGGGTATCGTGGTGTTTTCCGCATATACCCAGCCCTATACACGTAAAAAGACTCGATTTCTATGTGGGCCAAAACGCACTATTTGGGATGGCCCAAAACAAAAAACTGATCACCAAATTCAAAAATAAAAACATGTAGATGAAGGAGTATGGCATGAGGAGTTACCTGGACCAAATGGGGAGTGATTTCGCCTGAGGATGCTCCTCGAATCATCTTCTAAAGTTCTGAGTACAAAAGCACAATGGTGTGTAAATTTTCAAATGGTATGAAAAATTTTATTTTTTCACTATTTTATAGAAAGAAAAATGAAATTTTAACCCACTTTCTATAGTTTTGACCTGTTTTTTTACCATTTTTGGACTGTTTGGACTAATATGATGTTGTAGGGGTCCATTTTGACCGATTCTTTGATCTGTTCATGCCTATTACAAGTATAATGTCTAACCTGGCATATAGGTTAGGATTTCACATCTTCCTGCATTTTGCATGACCTTATGACCGTTTCATTTGAACCTTAGGTATGAACCCATTCCATGATATCACAGAACCTTCATGCTACTGTTAGAAGTGGTATTGTGTGAATGGTAGAGCTTTGCTATACATGGGTGCCCTAGTTAGATCCTATTTTTCATCTAGTGCCCATGCTGAGATACCTCCTTTAGGTTGTGAGAGTCCCTTTTTAGTCTCTTCGTGTCCTTGAGCAAGAGCTTCATACTCCTTGAACTTTATGCTGGATTTTCCCCATAGGGACTCCCTTGTATATATTAATTTGTAATTGCATTTCATGAGTTTTTCTTGCCTTCTTGAGATTTATGTCGACTCCCTGACTTTGAGTTATCAACCATATAGCCCAAGCTTGCCTCATCTCTGTCCAAGCAGATCCTTTTTATATATCCTTTGTAACTTGATCATCCCTTTACCGGGAGGAGACCTTCCCTCGAGTGTCGTTATCCTGCACATGTTTCCTTGCATTGAGAATATGTATGTTCCACTACTTGGAACTAGCTTGCCTATCCCTGACACTCATCTCCTCCTAGATATGTACTATAAAGCACTTTGATTATTTTTCAAGCTTCTCAAAATATCTGAAAAAGTCCAAAAAAATTAAAAAAACATAAAAAGTCGGATGGGAAAAGATGTTATCTTTGGCAGCAGTCGAGTCGTGTCGCCTTCAAACAGAGCACTGTATATCACATACGTTGGTTGGGTTATTAGTTTGACTTTAGGATCTATACTCGTTACTCTGATTTTATCTCCACCTTCTGGTTATGCTTCCAGTCACCATGGAGCCTCTATTGATGCCTCATGTGTCACAGAGATGTCCCAGTTTTCATATCAAGTCCATACTTCCTACCTTCAGTCACCGTTTTCCTTCTGCTCTTGTTCAAAGGAATTTAAATCCTGAGTCGACCATTCCTCAGTTATCTTGACTTTACATGTCGGTCATTCCCAGTACTGTTACTGGTCTATGCACATCTTGTTCATTGAGTTCTTCCACATTATACAATGTTTTTTAGTAGCTCGTATTGGTTGATGGGGGATTCCTTAATTCCCTCCTTCTAGCAGATTCCATTCCATCGACATCTGATCATTTATTCTGGAATAGGAGTCTAGATTCATTTGAGTGCCTTGATACTTACAGTCATCAGTGGTAGGTTCTATAACCATCGAAAGTTTTGGGAATACATCAATGTCCCCTGATCAATGGATTCTTCCAAGTGTTCGACCTCAACACATCTATTCACACTTGTTAGATTACACTATGTACCTTGATTCCCATTTTTATTATTGGTGGGTTATCTTGCGTCTATTAACAGTATACATCAATGACCGGTAATCAAACGATGGACTACTATGTTCGACCTCGACACATCTATTCGCATAGTAGGACATGTACTCATAGCAGTTTGCGTAGAAGACCTTCCAGTTTGGTGGCATTCCATATATGCTACCTCCTTGATCATGCCAGTATTCATGATATTTCATCTCTTGTGATCATGATTCCAGTATTTCCAGTGTATATCAGATATATTCATCCATTATGGAGATCTTGATCCATTGTATATTATACGTGGCAATGACCACACATGACACTTTGTATATCATGCCTATTCATGGCCATTGTACTCTTATGTATCTAAGACTACTACATGTATTTGCAATCGCATGTAGAGATTTATCATTGTATCATACTGATGAGTGGTTGGTTCTTCCACCTAGGTATTCATTACTCCACTTTTGGGATGGGTTTTATAATGTATTTCAGTCATCATGTTACCCCTCTGACCTCACACATTAGGGGGCATCTGTTATAGATTATTTTACCATGCCAGGTAGATCACATATTTATGGCCTTGCCTGTCCCTCTGCAGACTCCGTAGAACCCATGGACTTATATTATGCTTTGATGTTCCAATATCATCTCTAAAAAACACTTGTTTATTCATGTACGCAAATTTTAAAGCTATACTCACATGTACATATGAATTTTGACCTCAAACCCGTGTACATCGGGATGTGTGCATAAATCCAAACACTTTTGGTTTTTTCCTCATATGAGTCTAAATAACTTGACTCTTGGCCTTCCAAATGCCTTGAGAATGCTTGGATATGACCCTCCATTACCTCTTTGGAGTGCTATATAAGGAACCCCTTGGATACATTGAAGGAGGAGAAAATTGAAGAGGAAGAAAACTATAGTCCATTGTTGCCTCAGCTTTGCTTATACTCGAGTTTGCATCCCTTTATCACTTGGAGCACATAGTGTTCTTCCCAAGCTTGCATTTTCTTTGTTATATTTCTATTGAGAGATGGAGGATTGAAGTGGTGGAGGCCCAGGTGGAGGACTTGGTTTCTCCAATTCGCATAAGTGCCGATAGAGTTTGTCACTATTGTATCTCTGATTTATTAATAGAAATAGATTTTCCTGTCCAATTCATGTGCATTTTAAATATGAATATTGAATCCATGGATGTATTTAATTGCTTATACATGGTTTATTATATATTCTAGAATATCTCTAACACATTTATATATATCATGCTTGCTTTGTTTGTTGTTGTTGAGAGCAAATTATAATTGCAATTGCATTGGAAAAGCTCAACGAGGATCTACTTCAACCATCTGGAATAAGGTACGATTCGATATCCCTTAGTTTTATATTTTCTTACTATTCTTTCATATTGGGAAATATTGATTTCTGGTGTCATATTGTCTTTTGTGGTACCCCCAAGCCATAGGAAGTTTCTCTCTGTAACAACACCTAATCCCAAACTGAAACAACATCCTAAACTGCTCTTCCTGTCTTTAGCACTCCCTTCCCAATATGAATCAGTGTAACCACATAATCTAAACTCACAATCAGTTCTATATGTGAGACTATAATCCAATGTACCCTTTAGGTACCTCGTCACATGTTTTGCTGCAACTAGGTGAACATGTCTCGGTTTCACCATATACTGACTTAATGTGTTCACGAAAAAACATATATCTAGTCTTGTATTTTTCAAATACATCAATGAGCTGATAATCTATCTATATAGTGTGACATCTATTCTTTCTGAAGAGTCATCATTTAGAAGCTTCAGGTTTTTAACCATCAGAGTGTTCATTGCTTTACAATCCAACATCCCAACTCTCTTTAGGATCTCAACTGTATATTTTCCTTGGTTTAGGAAAATTTCATCTGGGAACTACAATACTTCAAGACCAAGAAAGTAATTCATCATGCCAAAATATTTCATTTCAAATTATTTTGCAAGATTCTTCTTACATCCACTAACTTCTTCTCCTTTCCTGTCAAAAATAGATCATCTACATACAATAGTAATATCATCATCCTATCATCTTCAACCTTATAGTAACTTCCTCTTCTATGACACCAATTAGAAAGGTTGTCTTTACATCCATTTGATGTAATTTCCATCTCATCTTGGAATCGAAAGAAAGAATGGTTCTTATTTAGGTGTATCTATCTACTAGTGCAAAAGTTTCTTCATAATCAATCCCTTCTTTATGAGAGACTCCTCGTGCAATAACTCTAGCTTTGAAATTTTCAATACTACCATTAGCAGAATGCTTTGTCTTAAAAATCCATTTGGAAGAGACCACTAATTTATCCTTTGTTCTTGGCACCACTTCCCAAACATCATTCTTTATTGATATTCTAGTTCAATCGTGGCATCCATCCATTCCTTCTTCTTTGAGACTTCTTCAAAACATGCAGGTTCTTCGTCAACAAGGTTACACGTTAATTCTACATAGTTGGAATGGAGACCTAGCCTCTTGCTTCCTTTTGGTGGACCATATATTTATGATTCTTGAATTATATCATGATCCCAAGCCGATCTTTTCCTTGATAACATTCTACCATCTTCTATAATGTATCCCATTTAACAAAAAGTGAAAATATTCCTGGAATCATTTGTATTTTGGACATACCATTTTGCTCGTAACTTGGAATTGGTCATACTTTGAACCAGTATAAATATCTTGAAATTATCTACAACTTTGATGTTTTTAGTTTTTTCTAATTCCTTACCATTTGTCTAGGGCGGGTGTTTTAGTAAGAAAGCATCTTTTAAAAGATGCTTTCTAAAAAACATCTTTTAAAAGATGATTTCTTACTAACACATCCGCCCAGGAAAAATGGTAAGTAATTAGAAAAAACTCAAAAGAACAGAGTTGTATAAAATTTTAATATATTTCCAATGGTCGAAAGTCCTCCTAATTCTGAGTTACGAGCAAAAAGTTATTCCCAAAATACAAAAGATTCCAGGAATATTTTCATTTTTTTTTAAATAGGATACATTTTGGGCAAGATAAAACCTTATGTTGTTGATATTGTTTCATGAGGTGTCTCTATAGGTTCTCTTGGTTCTACCATGTCCTGATATTTTGGTATATGATATTTTTTGTCTCTAACTGGTGATATACCAATATCTAGGACTGGTAGTTTCTTGTTCTTCTTCATCCACATGGGTCTTCCTAGATTTGTTGAAAGTTGCATCTTCATCAAATGTGACATCTCTACTAACCTCAGTTTTACAAAAACCCGGAATATATATTTTGTATGCTTTTGACTAATCACTATATCCAACAAATATTACCTTCTTTTCTGAGGGGTCCAACTTTGATATTTTCTCTTTGAGAACATGTAGGTAAACCGAAGAACCAAATATCTTTAGGTGATTGACTTCTGGCTTCTCACCACTAAACATTTATTATGGAGTTTTGTTTCCAAGTGCATCGTGGGATAATTTGTTTTGAACATATAATGTGTTCTTTGCTGCTTCAACCCATAAATACATGGGTAGATATTGATCATGAATCATGGATTTGACTTCTTCCATGATAGATCTGTTCTTCATTTCTACTACTCCATTTTGTTGAGGATTATAGGGTGTAGTAATCTCCCTCTTAATCCCAGCTTCTTTGTAGAAGTTCTTGAATTCAGTTGAAGTGAATTATCCTCTGTTATCTAATCTTAAAATATTAATCTTATTTTTCAGAGATATTATCCACAAGAGCTTGATCTCTTTGAACTTTTCAAATACTTCATCTTTCCTTAAGAAATATATCCAAGTATTACATGAGTAGTCATTAATAATAGAGACATAATAGACATACCCGCTCAAGGAAGTAGTTGACATTGGTCCGCACACATCTGAGTGGACAATCTCTAGGATCCCTTTTTCTTTACTATTACTTCTTGGAAACGGATTCTTTGTGTTCTTCCCTTGAGCACATCCTTTGCATACCCCTTCATTTTTTATCTAGATTTCGGGTAGACATCTTACTACCTTGCTCACAATTGGTAATGCTTTGCATTTTACATGAGCAAGTCTTCTATGCAATAGTTCATATGTACTGATAGTAAAAGCTGTGAAAGCTAAGTCTATATTACTTTTTAGTTTGTAGATCCCTCCTTCTTCAATACCTATCACAATTGCATCATATATAGTTTTTTCTTTTGACCACATAAGAACATCCCCATCTACAAAGGAAACTCTGAAACCTTTCTTGTCTAGAGCTGATATAGAACGAAGATTCTTTTTTAGACCTAGAACATATAAGACTTCTTTCATTTTCATGGAATTACTGGATTTCAGCTTGTAGGAAGCTTCTCCCATTCCTTTGATAGGATATTGATGGTTATTTCCAAGTTGTACTTTGTGAGGATAGTATTTCTGAGTGAGGCATGAGAGAGAATCTCTATGGCCTGTCATAAATTTGCAAGCACCCCTATCTATGAGACAAGTATCACTTACATGAGGGAGTGATCGTATGAGAAATAATATCAAGACATATTCTTCATTAGAGTATTCATTCTCTCTGGTCCTCTCTTCATCTGATTCATTTTCTTCAGTTGCATGGGCATGGAACTTTTTGTTCTTCTTCTTGAACTTGTTTTTCTTAAGTGGACAATGTCTGGAGATATGTCCTAACTTATGACATGTATAACATTCATAGGATGAGTAATCCCTCTTAAAAATATTATCTCTTTTGAGTTCTAATGATCTACTTGTAGGAGATCCTCAATCCTTCCTTTTATTTCTTCTATTCTTTGTATGCACGGCTAGAGCTTGATCTTCACCTTCATTTAACTTTTCTTCTCTATTTTCTAACCTTCCTTCTTCTTGTACACATTCCACCCATAGCTTGCTGAATTTCGTTAGCTTTATTCTATCACATATTCCTTTGATGAAGGAATCCAATTCTCTTAGAAAACCATTTAGAGTGGTCATCACAACTTCAGCTTCTTCTACCATGCCACCAATGGATTCTAATTGTTCTTTAATTTGAGATACTCTAGAGAAGTGTGGCTGCGTGGTTTTTTCCTTTTGCATCTTCACACCCTTGAGTTGGTTTCTCAAGGTCATTATTGTGTTGATGTTTTTCCCTTCAAACATGTTGGTTAGTGAATCAAACACTTCCTTCAGAATATTCTTTGAGGACATTTGGGAGACAAAGTGATCCTTAATAGAGCTAGTTATGAGCCTCTTGACTTTGATCATATCCTTCTTTTGCTTGGATTTTGTCTCTTCTCCCTCTAGTTCCTTGGCCTCTTCTTTGATATATCCATCTAGGTCATTCTCTTCAATGATGAGCATAATTCTATACTTCCATGCTCTGAAATTATATGGTCCCTCAATATTTTCATCTGTCTTGGTACTATTTTTCATCTTTTAATGAATGAGAACCTCAAATGGAAATATAGGAGATAGTACTTACAAGTTTGAGGAATTTTTCTGGAACCAGCTTCAAGATGACCTAGGGTTTGACTAGAAAACCCTAATTTCCCAGTTAATATCACTTATAGATATGAGAGGAGGAAAATAAGTGCCTTCCTAAGGAGAGCTAGATTGTATCTTGATTTTCTGGAATCTGAGGATGGAACCTTGAAAAATATGATGCCCTAGTTTCTCCCATCAAAAATTCCTCTATATAGACTTCACCCAAGTACAGTGTAAGATCCAAAGAACAAGACAAGATTGCTTCCTCTCCTCCAGATGGATTGTTTCTTCTCTCTCTAGCGCAATTGCTTTAGTTTTGTGTGTGTCCAAATGAGTGAGGTACCTCCCCTATTTATATTGATTAGTGGAGAAGCCTAATAACCCAACATGATCAACTTCTCCTCCCAATCAAGGCTGACTTGCCTTGTGAGACTCAAAAATACATTTTAATAATACTTTTTCTGGGCACTACTGAACCAACTTACAATGAAGGTTTTACCTCAATACTTTACATGACCAATTACAATGACATCCCTAATCTAAGGAACAACATCTCTGAAATAGGTAATAATAATAATAATACAAAATAGAATATCTTCTGTAGTTTAATTTCTTTAACATACATCATTCCAAGTATGATTCATACCTAATAAACAATTTCAACATGAATAATTGCAATCCAAGCAAGAATCCTTTCCTCTTAGGATTTAAGCTGGAAGAATTGAATTCAACTCCTTTGGTAAAAAACACAATGTATAGGAAGCTAGTTAGTTGTCTTCTCTATTTGACTCACACTCAACCTGATATTTCTTATGTAGTGAGTGTTGAATTCAGAGACATGGATCAACCACATAACATCCAATGGAGGGAAGCAAAGAGAATCTTGCACTTTGTACAAGGAACAAAGACACATGGGATTCAATATGTTGCAAACTCTGACCTAGAGTTAGTTGGTTTTACTGACTCTAGTTGTGCATGTGATAAAACTGATAGAAAATCAACTTCTAGATATGTGTTTATGCTTGCATATAGACCAATCAATTGGTCAAGTAAAAATCAAAGTGAAATTTCACTTTCTTCTATAGAGGTGGAATACAAAGGAGTTGTGAATGCATCTACTCAATGTCTATGGTTGCAGGGTATACTTGGAGATTTTGCAATCAATTAAGACACTTCCACAGTCATTTATTGTGACAAACAAAGTACTATTTGAATCTCAATAGGCCTAGTATGGAGGCAGCGAACCAAACACATAGAGATCCATATGCACTATATTAGAGGACTTGTGAATGATGAGGTTATTTCTTTGCACTATTGTGCATCATCTGAGCAAGTTGCAGATATCTTCACCAAGGAATTCTCTGAGAAGAAATTCAGCAATATCAAATCATTGCTTGGGATAGTTTATCACATGGTGAATATTGATTGAAGACAAGATTTCACAAAAAAAAAATCATTTCCATGTTTAAGGGAGGATTTCCCCCTCGTGGTTTTGCCTCTTTCTTTGTTTTGTATGGAAAAGAAGTATGTAAAGGGTGACTAAGACTTTCTTCTATGACCTATATATCTGATATATTTCTGATATTTCACATAATTCAGGCTTAATAAGGGGTGTTAGAACAATAAAAAAACTATTCCCATACTTATGATACAATAATTAATCTTTTCTATTAATTTCCTAGGTCCTACACTAGCTAGTTGGAATCCACTTGCACCATTTGGTCAAAAATTGCCTAAACTGCCTCCAGGACCACTTTCATAAGATTTCAGATAAGATTCTAAAAAATCAACAGAATTCCCAGTTTAGTAAGTGTGCATTCCTACCTTATCCTGATTTTGACTTCTTTTTAGCATCTTTTAATGCAAAAGGTGAAAGCCTGTCACATGGAAATTACCTTGTTTTTTCACAACTCATCCTCTATATTTTTCTCTTCTAAAAGAATGAGTATATTTAATTTTCATCACTTATAAGTTGATACACCTCATTCATCCAATTCGTGACCTCCTTGGCTGGTTTGGAAAGTGTTTTATGCACCGAGGGGTGATTTTTGACTTTTAGTAAGCCTATTTTTGTGACGATTCAACTTTCCTCCTTAGCCATTCGAATCTCTGATGTAATTATAAATTTGGATAGACTATTACTTTATAAGTTTGGTTGATGTATACTTTTTCAATTAAATTTTGTTTTATGCACCAATTTCAGTCTCTAATTTGAGTGGATCTATGCATGTTTTCAACCATTTTTTGTGAGTTCAACTGATCTAAGCTTGGAATTAATTTTCACATGATATTGTGACCCTCGACATGGGACATTCATTTCCATACCTTGGTAATTTGGTGGTTCTTCCCATGTGAAAAAATAAACTAAGATGAGAAACTAGGAATAAGTAAAAGGTGTACCTCGCTCTTGCACATCGATAATGTAAGCTAATAACTCATTTAGCTAGAACGTCACCCAATTCATTTGAAATCCTGCGGCACATTACTATGATACTAAGATGGTACCAAAAAATGCATTGGTTTGGTCTCATTTTTTGTAGTATCTTTAGTTGTGAATCTAACACCCTGATCATTAATGGAGGCTATATCAACTCCCCACTTATCCCGCATGAGATTGTATTTCTCCTTCATTCGAGAAACAAGGATTGTGTCATGCTCCTTTCCAACAAATAATGGTGCTAGATCAAATCCTTAATTGGGTAGGCATACAATAGCATCTATTAGGTCAAAACCCACAGAGATTCATGTATTCAAACACATACACCCCCATGAAAACAAACCAATATTTGTTTCACGCATATGTTAACTTTAGCAGTTCGATCAAAATGGGGCTTGTACAGTAATGAAATAATTTCTAACTTAACTAAACCATGATCTCAGCCCATTGGTACCAAGTGATTAGGATTTCCTTCCACCAGCTACACCAATGTCATCTACTTTGACATGTGAAGTTTGGGAAAATTCTGCAAGACATGATCAGAGAATGACAATTTCTTCAAGTTATCCAGAATGTGTGTTGTCACATGAACTCCTTTCAGGATGTCTGTCTTTACCAGTGGATATTTGGAATTATTAGGAATCACTACATGGGTAGAATCATCCTTTTGAGGTGGAATATATCTCGGTAGTATGGTCATTTAAACAAAACCTGAAGCCTCAACATCATGGGTGTCTTTAGATATCTTCTGTTGAGGAACTACCTGACCTGTTGTGTGTTTATTTCTTGGTGGATTCACAGGGATCAACTGACACAAATTCTAGTTCCTCCTCAACAATAGGTATCAAGTATGAGATTTATAGTTCTAAACCTCGAACATTGTTAGAGCTTGACACAGGGATCTCCATGGAGGAAACTTAAAACAAAGAATAGTTAGTTGCATACAACTATCTTGCTCAATACACTTCACGCTCAGCACAATGAGACAACTGAATCTCTTTTCACGTTGAAATAGATATGCACATGCAGAAAATCGGTCCAACCATGTTGGTAATCATTCTGAATTGATCTTTAATTAAATAAAAAGAATGATGGATAATCCCTTTGCATACGGAAATCTTTTCGATCATTTATGAAAAAGCGCCATTAAATCCACTACTCCACTTGTCATAATAGCAACTATTACCATGCATTAATTATGGATTTGGAATAAAAGCATGCCAAAAAATACCACTATGACACAAAAATAACTATGAAATATAGATAACTTGTAAGGTGACACCCAAACCATAGTAAATACAAGACTGCAATATACAAATCACGACTTATAGACAAGACTGCGACATGCAATTTTGTTTTTTACAAACTCATTCAAGAGAAGTATGGTTATCCCAATAAGGTTTTTGTTGATTTCCATTTACTAAACCATCAAAGGGTGTACCATCTAACTTCTGCAACCAAACTGCACCCCCATTTGTAACATAATCAACAAAATATGGTCTCAACCAATGTGTCTAAAGCTTACCAAGATGTTTTAAAAACTTACTGTTGTAAAGAAGAAGAAAATTCGCTAGGATGGAATTTCTTGAACTTAATATGTCGCTCATGCCACGCCTTTTGTTTCTCCTTCTTGACTCGTTGGTGGAAACCTGCAATGAAGCGATATTCCTCCAATTATAGTAATTGAGGTAGTCTTTCTCAATTGAACCCAAATATGTCATCTCAGTAATTGCATCTATTCTTAATCAAGGTACAATATATTCCATAGGAATGACAACCTTATGTCCATAACCTAATCGAAAGGGAGTATGTCTAGTAATTTTCTTACATGTATGTGATAATCCCATAATACTACATGTATTTTTTATCCTAGACATCACGACTCATGTTGCAAATCTTGGTAAGTGGGTGTTCTGAAATATTATTAAAAGCTTAAACAGTTCCATTTTCCTGCAAATGATATGTATTTCTCTTCATGTGTTGGATCTGAAATTATTAATTTATTTTAATCAATCTATTAACAAAATGTGTACCTTAGTCGCTTACTAGTATTTCTAGAAAACTAAATATGTTTACCACATGATCGAACAGAAACCTAGCAGCAGTCGATGCAGTACAAAATTTGACTGGTGTTGCTTCATCCCATATAGTTAAATAATATGTCATGGTAACTATATACCGAGCACTTAACTATCTTCCTGGTGGATTAACAAGGCCCACAAAATTGAGAATCCACTTATCAAATTCATGTAAAGTTAGATTTGGTACCAATGGAATTTCATCCTGTTGGGATGGTTTTCGTATGCACTAGAAAATGTCACAACTCTAACAGTATTCAAGTGCATCTGAATGGAGCGTAGGCCACCATAATACTTCCTATAAAATCTTGTAAATCATTGATTTCCCTGCATAGTGTCCCCTTTCCACTCCAGCATGAGCTTCACCTAACACTATTGGCCGACCATGTTCCAAAACAGAGCGACATAGTATCTCATCTGGTCACATTTTATATAATTTTCCATCTATAATATGAAAATGTACTTCTATTACAACCATTTGTTTCTTTTTCACTGTATTAAATCCTTTTGGTTCCCTTCCTATAGTCAAGAAATGCACGATATCTTCATAATAACCATAAACCATTTTCACTACAAATAATTGTGTCAGGAATATTATCATCTGAATTGGTGGCTTCTTCCCTATTTTCTATCCTTGAGAGATGGTCGAGACCTACATTCAACCTGTCTGGTTTTAAAATAATTTCAAAGTGGGACTCTTGGAGAGAAGAATCCATTGACATATCTTCCCCTCCAACACTGCCTTATTGATGAAGTATTTTAAGGCATAGTGGTCTATAAACATCTTTAAATGACCACCCAATAAATAAGGGTGAAATTTTTGGAGTGCATATTTTAAAAATAGAAGCTATGATACTATGAATAAATAGAGCCTTGATTCTAAGAAGAATCACATGATGTAGATATATCTACAAAGATAATTCTCACAAGCATGCACAAGGAAAATAGAGAGAATAATAATGAGACTAAATACAAGAGAAGAATAATAATTGAGTATTGATCAAATGAATTGATTATTCATTAATGATGAATATTACATTTTTAATACATCCTTATAAAGGAAAATAGAGTTCCTAGAGGACAACTTAC
The DNA here is from genome assembly GCA_001517045.1 of Pseudotsuga menziesii. Classification (NCBI taxonomy): domain Eukaryota; kingdom Viridiplantae; phylum Streptophyta; class Pinopsida; order Pinales; family Pinaceae; genus Pseudotsuga; species Pseudotsuga menziesii. Next base: position 97,288 of record LPNX011021882.1, read on the forward strand.
GCTAGCTCATAAAGCAGACTTACTAAAATATGATACACCCTCATAGGTGACTAAAGCACTTTCCAAATCAATCAAGAGGCTCACAAATTGGATAAATCATAAGTGAGTTCTCATGAGTGATGGAAAAATATATTAGTTTCCTAGTTGATTAATTTTACCTTATCCACTGATTTGAATAAAGTAGGATAAAGACAGAATCTACAGGAAGGAACAGTTACTAATCTGGGAAGTCAATAAAGTAGGAAATATCTATATAGAATCAAGATAAAGGAGCTCCCTGGTTTTAAGTGGAAATTGGTTACCAAGTGGTGAAAGTGGATTCCAACTATCTAGGGTAGTAGATAGGAAATTCCTAGTTGATTAATTTTACCTTATCCACCGATTTGAATAAAGTAGGATAAAGACAGAATCTGCAGGAAGGAACAGTTACTAATCTGGGAAGTCAATAAAGTAGCAAAGATCTATATAGAATCAAGATAAAGGAGCTCCCTGTTTTTAAATGGAAATTGGTTACCAAGTGGTGAAAGTGGATTCCAACTATCTAGGGTAGTAGATAGGAAATTAATCATAAATGTTTAAATATTGTTATCCTAAGTATGGAGTGGGTTTATAATATTCCAAGACCCCCCTTTAAGTGTGATTATATGATGGATTTGTCTGAAATAAACATAAATAATTATTTTGTCATGAAAAGAAGGGCCCAACAAGAAGTTTGTGGTCACCCTTTACAATTATTTTGTCAAGAAAAGTGAGGAAAGAGGCAATACCAGATAGGGAAAATCCTCCCTCAAGAAAGGACAAGGAACAAAATTGAACAACATTTCTTCATTATATATTCTTATTCACTTGAATGAACTGGTTGAACTTCTTTGGATAGAATAACTTGATGAATAAATTGTGAACTCCATGATCATGTGCCAGAGTGTAGTATCTGCAAGAAGGAAGATGAGAGACTCCTTGTAGCTCATCATCTGATGACGGAGGAGCATTATCTGAATGCTTATTCCTTATAAAATACTATGATCTGCAAACATAATCTAAAAAGGAAAATAAATATGAGCATATTTCTTCCCAAAGAGTAAAAAATCCAATACAATCAGTTCCTTGTATAGTTTTAAAATGGTGAAATGGTCCATGTATCTTCTTTTCAAAATGTTGTAGAACCTTCCCAATTATGAAATCAGGATGAAATTACTCTGAAATTTCATAAATACTATCATATGGAGTATCAAATACCAAAGATATAGTGTCTCCATGAGGATATAGGGCTAGAGTAGGAAAAGGATGACCAACTGGGGAAAACTTATGGATGTAAGGATCTGAATGATGGATGGAATTGAAATATGAACCATAGGTGTTTAGAAAATATCCAAACATCTGTAACATAATTCCAAGGATGACTAATGTCATGGATAACCAGCCAGTGAAAAATATACAAGACTTGAAACCATTTTATATAAGTAGAACTGCATAGGAGACCAATAAGGAATCAACTAATGAACTTTGGGTTTGTATAGTATTAGAAGTATTCAGAGGTATGGATGATGGTGTGAATTATTTCATAACATGCATATGATTCTGCAAACTTGATTATAAATTAGATTCATAATCATTTGAATTGAGTGAGAAGTATCTAGACAAAGACAAGTCGGGATCTAGTGAAAGAACATAATCATTGGGAGATGAATCTAGGAGACTGATAGGTGTATTATTCAAGAAAGACACTGATATTTCTGATTCTAATATATCAGAAAATTAATCTATATCAGATATGTGAGGAAAGGTTTTAACTCTCGAACTAAAGGAATAGTTCATATTACCTTGGGACTGCGCACCATGATAGTGTTCTGAAGATTCAGCATCCTTCTCTAGTTCATCTAGAACTTCGATGTTATTATTCTCAAGTAGATGAGACATGATGTCCATATTATTCTTGAAACATTTATTCTCAGGATGAAATCCCCTTTTGCAGTAATAACACTTTGATGCACTCCCTTTCTTCTTGATTTTCTTCATTGAACCTTCATCGATAAGAATTGATCTTTCATCTTCATTATCTGACTTTGGCTTCTTCTCTTTCATTGTTTGCTTCTCTTTTTGACTTTGCATTCTTACTTCCTTGAATTATGAGAGCATAATATTTTCCCTTGTAGATTCTAAGAGAACCCATATAGATCAATTTATCTTTCCCCTTTGTAATTGAATCAACTAATGTACTCAAAGAATGAATTTTTGAATTTGAAAAAGCAAGCCTAGTAGCATGAAAAGTTCACACAAAAATTGGGTATTTAGGACTCAATTTTGAAAAGATGGAAATAATCAATTGATTTTCCTTCTTCTCAATCCCAAATTTCTTGATAAATAGAATAAATGACTTGATTTTGGTGAAGAACTCTTCAATGGATTCGAAACTACTTGGACTCAATGAGAATAACTCTCCAACTGATGCACTCCTATCTCATCTTGTACTCCAAACCATGTAAATGAAGAATAATTTCAGGAGAAATAGAGAGGCAAAAAAATCCATAGGATTCATCCAACCTATTATTCCACTTATGTTTCTCAACAATAGAATTAGGCTCATTCTCTAAATCTAAAGAAACTATGTATAGTCCCTTACTATGCAATAGAATTCCAATTTTGGCTTTCCATTCATGATAGTTAAAGGGAGTTAGGATCATAGCTAAAGAGGAATCCATGCTAAGAAGTTTATGCCCTCAATAATATTCTCTCTACAACCTGCACAAATAAAAACTAGGAGAAAATCTTGTAATATCATTTCAGGCTTATATTCAGTGAGGGATAGGAGACTGGATGCACTCTAATGTAGATAATAAATAGCTCCTCGACTCTATAGAACTTGAGCAGCCTTGAGCTCTGATGGACAGAGCAACCTTGTGCTCTAATACCATGTATAAATATCAGGTCTAATACTATGAAGAAATATATCATTTATGCTAAGAAGAAGCACAAGATGTAGATCTAGCTACAAAGATAATTCTCACAAGCATGCACAAGGAAAATAGAGAGAAGAATAATTAAATTGAATACAAGAGCAGAAGAATAATTGACTATTGATAAAATGAATTGATGATTCAATATTACTCATGAATATTATATTGTTACTACATCCTTATAAAGGACAATAGAGTTTCTATAATACAACTCATGCTATCTCATAAATTAAACTTACTAAAATATGATAGACCCCCATAGGTAACTAAAGCACTTTCCAAATCAGTGAAGAGGCTCATGAATTAGATAAAGAACGAGTGAGTTGTCATGAGTGATGGAAAAACATGATAATCATGGAAATGGAGATAAAATCATGGAAGCCCCCAACTTGCTCGAAGAAGAAAACCAGCCACCTCAAAACCCAAAATCGTGGCCCATGCCTTCCCATTCGCCCAGCAAAACAGAAAACAAATTATGAGCATGGGAAACTGAAGAAAATGGCCCAAATCATGAGGGAGACAAAAAAAAACCCAGCAAATACTAAAACGTGAATCTGTCCTGCATATGCACTTAGCTTCTCCAGAACGACTTCCCAACCATGGAGAAACATGGGAAAATTGCCAAATCGTGAAGGGGAGAGCTCAGCCCCCTTCCTGCTGCATGAGTGAGAATGGGTGAGGAAATGAAAGGAATTGGTGCATAATGGCTTGGGAATTCCTTTCTGTTGAGGCAAGGAAATTCGCAGGCAACAACAGTAAGGGATTCTCCCCAGTCAACGTTCCCAACTGGCCCGTGACTGTTTGGTGTAGGGAATCCGTCCGGTTTGCGGTCCAGCTATAGTAGGTCAAGTAACAAAAAACAAAGGGTTTTACCGGTTGCGGCCCAGTCCACCGTGTATATTTTTGTATTTTGACTTTAAGTATGATATGCAAGTGCCTATCTAAGATGGAAATTGATGAAGAATGTGAGGAGTGGTCACAATGTGATGCGTAGGTTCTTACCTCTCGTCTTAGACTCTCTCGCATCTAAATCACAGACAACTGAAAAAGCAATACTAACTAAGTTGTCCCTAGGGAGCAAGATTATTAATTCGTGAGTAATGTAATGTTGTTCATATGTTAAGATAAATCACAGATAGTTGTTCTTAGAATCAAAACACATAAACATGAATGAAGATATGCACAACAAGATAGCTCATCATCTGTTAAAACATTTATTACTCATAGTGGAAATTATCACAGAATAAACCAGAGAACATTCAAATAAGAACATAGGTTCAGAAAGTTAGAACTCTCTCACAGTTAATGAAAAACGGCTGAAAACGAAATAGTTCCCCTTCAACATTGTTCATTTCATCACATTTGAACATTCCACACAGCACTTTCTCCAACAGGCAAAATTGTAATTTTATTATTGCAAAACGAAGTAGTTCCTCTTACAACAAGTAGTTCACAAGTTTCTCCGGGAAAAATCCCCCTCTCTTTCTCTCTTTTTCCATTTATACAAGAACCAGCCCAACCTTTCGGTTGCCTCTCCAACGTTTCAATCTCCAGTCTTGTCGTTTTGTGAATGCTCATGATTCAATATTACATTTCAAATAAATATTTTTATAAAAACGGGCATAGCTAGGTAACTGATGGAATGCCCAAGCCTGAGCCTTTGCTCTCTAATGATTATACTTTTCCATTCCTCGGTCGCCCTTCAGACCCTTATAATTTTCTTCTTCGAGCAATGACTCTGCTGCCTTATGCTTTAACATGCTTTGTCCTCCAACTGCATCTTCTTCGCCACAATAATCTTCAAAGGGATCTAAGAAAAACTGCCATGTCTTTCTGCTATCAAAGGAGAATTCATCATTTAATCCGTTTATCTTTAATAAACATAAACCATAATATTAATAAAATGAGTACTAAAGAAGAGAAAACCAGAGCTAGGTTCTTATGTGCAAATTTCAACCTAAACAAGGCACACAAATCCCTTACAAAACAAAAACGATCGCATCACAATCGGTGGGAATGATTAAGAAATGGGCATATAAAAACCCCCATCGGCGGATCGGAACACTTGACGTCGGTTCATTAGTGGGTTGTGCAGCCGCAACGGTGGGTAACCTACAATCTAGGGTTTCCAACACACAGACTAAAATTGGCATGATAAAACGTCGGGGGTTAGATCCTCTGCAGGAATTGGATAGCTAGTGAGCTACACAGTCGCAACGATGGAAGTTCGAAGGTCAAGAAAACATATAGACCAGTCAATATTGGAGAAACAAAGAACAGGACATCGGCGAAAAGACAAAAAGTCGGATAGGAAGTTAGTCTATTATGGGGCCGCAACGACGGAACTCAATCAACTTGTAGCCCCTGATCAAAGTCATAACTTTTTCTGAAAAAATCAAAAAGCAAGGTCTATCTTCCAACAATAAGACACGGACTGACCCCCGAAAATAGCAAATGATAATCCCATTTTAAACCTCAACGATAAAACATCGTAAAACCTGTTAAGCCTCTCAGTCCAAAGCATGCACAAACCCAAATGAAATCTCGAATAGCAAGAAACTTGGCGTCAAACAATCTGAACATGTGGCATAGTGGAGCAAACAAAATTAACAAGGAGGGTCCAAAATTTTCATAAATTTGGGAAAAGTTGTGGCTGCAACAATTGGTGGCTCACTGGTGAACCCAGATCTCTGAATAAACTCCTCCTTAAGCAACAGGTTGTTTAACAGTGAAACCGACATGCTGAATTCTTCTAGATGTCTGGATTCCCATAATGTCACATATATGAACCTGTAATCATTGATGATAGTCCAATTTTTAGGGAATGGAAACCAAAATCTCAAATTCAGGATAACTCTTTTGAGGCTTAAGTAGGCGGATTTCATTTTAACTTTTTTTTTGGGTAGCTTCCAGCTTAGACGCCACAGGATTGTAATGCATGGTAAACAGAAATATTCGTTTGTTCCCCATTCCCATGCCACTTGGCATTTTCATTTGTGGATTTTATTTCCTTTTGAGTCCTCCTGATTCCTTTTCTTCTAAATTTTATTCAGGCTCTTCTATCCGTAGTGTCCTTTTTTGTGAGAGATGTATTTAATTTTCATCTCACGGACGAAGAAGAACTTTTGGCAATCTGTACTCATATAATTCGGTACTCTATTTTGATGAATATTTCTTTCTTAGGAGTTTTGACTCTTATTTATCCTTTTCGCTTTCAATTCTTGGCATTGGATCATTTAGATATAACATACTGTTTACCATGCTCCCCTTTCCATGGGTCTTTCCCCTAGGACATTTTAGATGTGAAATGGATGGAGCCTCACAATAGTATTCCAGACCTTTCGATTCTGAGTTATTTTAGGGATTACTCTGGACCTCAATGTGTTCATAGACACTTAGGAAAACTACTTACTAGAAGAAATTCCATCAAATTCAAACAATAAGACACAGCCTAATGCCCAAAGAATCTCAGTTTATCAAGGGTTCTGATGTTCTCAATGCAACCAAAAGTTTGCTTCCTTTATTGGGATCAGAAGAAAACTACACTAAACAAACAGGAAAGGAACAAATCAAAGTGGAAAAACAAGTCAATTATTTATGTAAAAAACGGAACAAAATAAAACAAAATCAAGAAAAATAAGGTTTAAGAACTAAACCATTTACTGGTAAGTTCTCCTCCCATCCCTGTAAATCCTGCAACTTATAGGTTGAGAAGCCAAGTTTTGCCGCAATCTGGAAAGGGCCTACCCATAACTGTTGAAACTTCGTGTGTTTCTCCTTCTCATCATGAGGGTGATCCCACTTAAGAACCAAATCTCCTACTTCAAATTCTTTTTTCCTAGCTTTGTGCTTATCAAACCACCTCTTCACTACCTCATTTTGTTGTTTAAAACATTCTCTGGCCTTGGATCTAGATTCCTCATCCTTCAAAATATTATGTATCCTCATCTGCAAAACTTCATTATCTGATCCTCTTGATTCTTCAGCTATTATGGAAGAGGGTAGCATGATATTGGGAGGTAGAATAGCCTCTTTTCCATAAACAAAGGTATATGGGGACACACCTAACAAATTCTTGGGGGTGACCCTATCAGCCCAAAGAGCATTTGGTAATGCTGAATGCCAACCTCTCTGGTTTTCTATCACAGTCTTTTTTAACATTCTAATTAGATTCTTGTTCGAAGATTCAGCCAAACCATTTCCTTGTGGATAATAATTTGCAGAGTAATGCAACTTAATTCCTTTTTCATGAGAAAATGCAGTTAATCTAATATAGGAAAAATAAGTAGCATTATCAAAAACTAGAGAAATTGGAACTCCAAACCTGGTCATAATATGATCTTGCAAGAAGTCCATGACCGCATCTTCATTCACTTTATGCAATGGAATGGCTTCGACCCAATGAGTGAAGTAATCGGTTGTCGTTAGAATATACTTGTGTTGCAAGGAAGAATTTGGCTTTATCTCTCCAATGATATCCATCCCCCACTGCTCAAAAGGTCCTGTTATCATCACAGGATTTAATGGTCCTGTTTCTTTAACTTGTCTTCCACCACACCTTTGATAGATGTCACACTTTCTGACATGGGAATGTGCATCTTTGAATAGTGTGGGCCAATAGTATCTGCCTCTAATAATTGTATGGGCTATTGTATCTCCAGAGAAATTTCCTCCAGCAGGCCCATCATGTAAGTCTATCATGACCTTCTTCGCATCTTCTTTCTCTAAGTATCTAAGAAGAACTTCATCATAATTCTTTCTGAATAATATTCCTTCAACAATCTGATATGAGGCTGATTTAAGACGCAGTGCTCTTCTTTGATTAGAATTCCAATGTTCCGGTAACAATCCCACCTGAAGGTAATACACAAGGTCTCGATACCAGGAGTCTGGAGCTGTGAAAAGAGGACATACATCCATCAAATGTAACTCAGCTTCGTTTTCCTAGTTATTGTATTCATTGTCTTTACTTTCAGTCATTAATTTTCACAATCCCTACCCTTTAACTATGGAGGTTGGCTTGAATTCGAGGTCATACTCTTGTAGAGTTGTTACCTACTTGCCTCTTCTTTCTCCTAACTCTTTTTGTACGAAAAGAGACCTCACAGCTGGGTGTGGAACTATTACCTTTTCTGGTTCTTAAGTATATATGGTCTGAATTGTTTGACCACTTTGAACACTGCATAAGCTTCTTTATCCACAGCTGGGTAATTCAATTCGGCCCCTTGCATACCAGTGCTCATAAACGATATGGGGAACTCATCTCCCCCATCTTCCTTCTGGGTAAGCATCGGTGCTAGTGAATCGTCAGATGCGAAAGTGTACAAAATAAAATCTTTCTCAAAATCCAGACTTTTGAGGGAGGGTGTGTGCGAAACAGCTATCTTTATTTTACTAAATTCATTCTTTTCTACATCAGTCCACTTGAATTGTACACTTTGCTTTACCATTTGCTGCAAAGGTTTAACAATTTGAGTGAAATCTGGCACAAACCTTTGCACAAAATTTATTGTCCCCATAAATGATTGCATGCCCTTTTTATTATGGGGTAAGAGAATCTGTTCGATAGCTTTGATCCTCTTTGGGTCTATGGAGATCCCCTTCTTATAAACCACGTGACCCAATAACTTACCTTTAGTAACGGCAAACATGCACTTTTTGGGGTTTAATGAGATACCATATTTTCGACAGCGTTCAAAAATCTGTTTTAGATGGAATGCATGTTCCTCCCTTTTCTTTGAGAATATTGTGATGTCATCGAGGTATACTACAGCACTGCATCCAATCAGAGCGTGGAAAGCTATGTCCCTAGCCCTCTAGAAATTAGCTCCAGCATTTATGAGTCCAAAAGGCATCCTTCTGTAAGCAAAAGTCCCCGATTTGGTTCTGAATGTAGTTTTAAGTCTATCTTCTTCAGCTACTAACACTTGATTGTAGCCTGAGAATCCATCTAAAATTCAGAACTCGAAACCATTTGCAATATGTGTTCCATAGGTGGGATAGGATAATTGTCTTTATCCGAAGCGCGACTTAGGTTTCTGAAATCCACACATAGTCTAATTTCTCCAGATTTCTTCCTTACTGGTACCAGATTTGAAACCCATTCTGAGTGTCTAACTTTGAAAATAATTTTAGCCTCCAACAGCTTCTTTACTTCATTCTGAATCAAAGGCTCCAATTTCGGATGCATTTTCCTTAAAGGCTGTTGATAAGGGCTGACTCCAGATCTGATGGGGATAACATGCTAAATAATATTGGTGTCATATGTCTTCAAATCTTCATACGTCCAAGCAAAGACATCTTTGTATTGTTTGAACAAACTAATGAACTTATTCCTTTCACTTGGAGAGAAACACTTTCCCAAATTCACATATTTAGGCTGAATTTCAGTCCCCAAATTAATCAACTCGAACTGTAGAGATGAGCTATGAGTCTTCACATTCACTAGCCTTCTGAATTTCTCGTTTAGATCAAACATTCGCTCTAAAGTCCTGACTCCTTTAGGAATAAAATTGTCAAATTTTAGCTCGGCCTGATGTTCTTCATCGTCAATAATTGCCCCTTTGAAGGTCTCGTCATTTGTCAAACATTCTAGAATATACTGATCATCATCAAAAACCTGTAAATTTGTAATCATATCTGGAACCGAAGGCCTGAAAAGCAATTCAATAGAACACCAGTTATTAGAGGGCACAAGCCTCGCAGCTGAGGTGGCCAACAAGTCAGCTGCAGCATTCTTAATTCTAGGAATCGATACAATGTTAAATGCCTGAAAATATTTAAGCAAATCCCATACTTCATTTTGATAAGCTTTTAAATGAGGAGAAATGCAATGTATTTGATTTTGAATTTGTTTTACAATTATTTCAGAATCCTCATAGACTTTCAGATTTTCTGCCTTTAACTCAATTGCTTTCCTTAGTCCCTGAACTAGTGCTTCATATTCGGCTGTGTTATTGGTGCATTCAAACTCTAACCTACAAGAAAGAAAATGTTTATTTTTCTTAGGATCAATTAGGACACAGCTGGCTCTTGACCCTTCCAAATTTTTAGACCCATCAAAGAAAAGCATCCAACATCTACATTTATAGATACATCTACTATTTTACAATCAATTTCATCAGCCTGTGAAAACTGAAGGAGATCAAGTTGAGCATCTGATGTATCGCTGGCTTCTTCCCCTTGATAGTTTCCCGATTCTAGCTCAATAAAGTAATTTCCCAAAACAGAATTCACTGGTTCATTTTTACCTTCGAACTAAGTAACATTGTGTTTCATGTGGGGCTCTCTTAAAATTTTAATTTGATTGGGTATTCCTTTATAAGGTATCCATAGATGTGACCAGTCAGAGGAAAAATATCCACTCAGCTTTGCCGACCAATCTCTGCTCAAAACAAGTCCATAAGCTTCAGGTATGTCAACTACCACAATATCAATGAATTGACATACCTTATCATTTGAAGATAAGAGAATGAGAACATCCTCCATTTCCCCAACTACCTTCACATTCATTCTATCCAACTGAATAACCCTCTAGGTAGATGGTTTAGGTTGTCCATTTATCCTTTTGTAGACTAACAACGGCATAACGTTGACTGATGCCCCCGAGTCTACTAGACAATTGTGTACGTTGTGGTTGAAAATTTCAAAACTAAGGAGAAAAGGTGGAGTCTTGCATTTAGGCTTACCTCCCACACTTGCTTCACCAATTTCTTCTTCTTGGGGCTGATTGTCAGTGGGAAGCTTCTGCTCTAATATTTCAAGTTCTTTCAATAGCTTTTCTTTCTGCTGCGGCACATTGCACATCTCAAATAATGAGATGTTTTCCCTAACCTTTTTGATATCTTCCACAATGTCATAATCCATCTTATGTTTTGTGATATTCGGTTTAACATTATTTATCTTTTCTTCATTGGGCCTAGTAGGCATGTTGATCTATCTAGGATTTTGACTAGTGATGGTAAATTCTGGAATTTTATTAGCTGCGGTGTTTTTTTGAAATTTCTTAACATTCTTTTGAAGTTTCTTAATCTTTGGGAGCATAAGACTGTTTTCCTTAATCAACCCCTGACTTCTCATTGTTACATTTGTTTCCAAGATATCTTCATATTTCATATCCTTTTCTTCCTCGGCATCAAACAACGATACACAGTCCCATAAAACCATGGCCTCATCCTCTTGTTTTTGTGTTGATTTATTGTTGTCTTTCCCTTCTTCATCATTATCCTCGGTTAATTTGGAATCCAACAGCTGATTCATAACCAACGTTATTGAATTTATCCATTGAGGACAATTCTTTTCAGAATGGGGTTGTTGGTGAAAAGTGCAAAATTTATCCATCCCCACCTCCATTAAGTTCATCGATGCAGGGCCGTGTGGAGGGGGTTGGGATTGATTGTTATCTTTCCTTTTCTTGTAATAAGTCTTATAAAACTTTTTGGCTTCCTTTTCCTTTTCCAAGTCTATTATTCTGTTAGAGAGCTTATGCATCATCTTTTCCATTCCTTCGAAGTCTAGTGATTGCTCATCTTTAGGCTTAGTAAATAACAAAGCTTTCCTCCCACCAATTTTTTCTCCCAACTACTCAGGATAGTCTTCGATGCTTTCCTTTTCAGCCTCCACTCTCTCGGCTTATTCATAAGTCTCTGCTAGCATAGGTTTTGCTTTCATTTTGGCAAACATGGCCAACTCGGGTCCTAGAGCTGAAGTATAATACTCAATCAAAACTTTATCTGAGGGTTTGTCAGCTTTAGAAAAACTATTAAGATAAGCTGCAAATCTTTGAGTAAAACTATGCACTTTCTCTTTTCTTTCTTTCTTTAAGTCGCACAGCCCTTTCATGAGAGCCGCATGAGTTTTTTGGGTTGCATTTTTACTTCTGAAAATCCTTTCAAAGGTATCCCAATCTGGGATAGAGTTTGCAAGCAAACCAAAATACCATGATTGTTGCTGCTCCTTTAAGGGTATGCAGAAAAAGTCTACAAACAACATCCTCATGTTCCCCAGCCCTCAATCCTTCTATTGCCAAATAAAAACATTGTAAATGTTCATCTACTAACATATTCTCATTTGGATCAAACTTACGCAACATCTTCTCAAAAGCTTGAGTTAAGTCATGCAACGGAGGTGTTAAGTTCAGGGGTGATCTGGCTTTCCAAGCTAGTGATGGATTTGGTGGGTTAAGTGGCTGATTCGCATTTACACCTGCCATGAGTCTGGGTGGAGAGTGAGGAGGTGAAGGAACAAGAGTATGCACAGGAGAACAGTAAGGTGTGTTTGGGCCTACTTGATTCAAAGGTTGAACAACTTCTTGTAACGCTACTTCTACTAACTCTTCCAAATCTCCAACCAACACTGAATCTTCTAAGATGGGATGATCTTTCTTCTTGTATTCTCTTTGGGGTAAATCAGGGGTGATGGGTAATCCTCCAATACTCTTTACATAGGCCCGTGTGTGTATTCTCATATCATTGACTACTTGGTTGTCCACAGAAAACAAATGTTCTCTATTTTCTTCAGTATTTGGATCAGGAAATAAACTCCTTTCAAAACTATCACTAGTGGAGTTATTTTGAGGAAATGGATTTCCCTAGCCAACCATGCACTGCTGTCCCTCCTTCTAGCACCAGAAACTATTGAGGCCTGAAAATTTGCAAGCAACAACATCAAGGGATTCTCCCCAGTCAATGTTCCCAACTGGCCCATGACTGTTTGGTGTAGGGAATCCGTCCGGTTTGCGTTCTGACTACCATAGGTCAAGTAACAAAAAACAAAGGGTTTTACAGGTTGCGGCCCGGTCCACCGTGTATATTTTTGTATTTCGACTTTAAGTATGATATGCAAGTGCCTATCTAAGATGCATATTGATGAAGAATGCGAGGAGTGGTCACAATGTGATGCACAGGTTCTTACCTCTCGTCTTAGACTCTCTCGCATCTAAATCACACACAACTGAAAAAACAATACTAACTAAGCTGTCCCTAGGGAGCAAGATTATTAATTCGCGAGTAATGTAATACTTTTCATATGTTAAGATAAATCATAGATAGTTGTTCTTAGAATCAAAACACATAAACATGAATGAAGATATGCACAACAAGATAGCTCGTCATCTGTTAAAACATTCATTACTCATAGTGGAAATTATCACAGAATAAACCAAAGAACATTCAAATAAGAACATAGGTTTAGAAAGTTAGAACGCTCTCACAGTTAATGAAACACAGTTGAAAACGAAATAGTTCCCCTTCAACATTGTTCATTTCATCACATTTGAACATTCCACACAGCACTTTCTCCAACAGGCAAAATTGTAATTTTATTATTGCAAAACGAAGTAGTTCCTCTTACAACAAGTAGTTCACAAGTTTCTCTGGGAAAAATCCCCCTCTCTTTCTCTCTTTTTCCATTTATACAAGAACCATCCCAACCTTTAGGTTGCCTCACCAACGTTTCAATATCCAGTCTTGTCATTTTGTGAATGCTCATGATTCAATATTACGTTTCAAATAAAGATTTTTATAAAAACGGGCATAGCTAGGTAACTTACGGAATGCCCAAGCCTGAGCCTTTGCTCTCTAATGATTATGCTCTACCATTCCTCAGTCCCCCTTCAGACACTTATAATTTTCTTCTTTGAGCAACGAATCTGTCACCTTATGCCTTAACATGCTTTGTCCTCCAACTGCACCTTCTTCACCGCAATAATCTTCAAAGGGATCTGAGAAAAATTGCCATTTCTATCTGTGATCAAACGAGAATTCATCATTTAATTCGTCTATCTTTAATAAACATAAATGATAATATTAATAAAATGAGTACTAAAAAAGAGAAAACCGGAGCTAGGTTCTTATGTGCAAATTTCAACCTAAACAAGGCACACAATTCCCTTACAAAACAAAAATGATCTCATAACAATCGGTGGGAACGATTAAGAAATGGGCATATAAAAACCCCCATCAGTGGATTGAAACACTTGACGTCAGTTCATTAGTGGGTTGTGCAGCCGCAACGGTAGGTAACCTACAATCTAGGGTTTTCGGCACACAGACTAAAATTGGCGTGATAAAACATCAGGGGTCGGATCCTCTGCAGGCATCAGATAGCTTGTGAGCTACACAGCCGCAACGGCGGAAGTTCAAAGGTCAAGAAAACCCACAGACCAGTCAATATCAAAGAAACAAAGAACAAGACATTGGTGAAAAGACAGACAGTCCAATGGGAAGTTAGTCTATTATGGGGCCGCAGCGGCGAAACTCAATAATCCTGCGGCCCCCGATCAAAGTCATAACTTTTTTCGAAAAAATAAAAAAGCGAGGTCTATCTTCCAACAATAAGACGCAGGCTGACCCCCGAAAACAGCAAATGATAATCCCATTTTAAACCTCAACGATAAAACATCGTAAAACCTGCTAAGCCTCTTAGTCCAAAGCATGCACAGACCCAAACGAAATCTCAAATAGTAAGAAACTTGGCTTCAAACAATCCAAACATGTGGCATAGTGGAGCAAACAAAATTAATGAGGGTCCAAAATTTTCAGAAATTTGGGAAAAGTTGCGGCTGCAACACTTTCCCAAGCCTTTACTTACCCCACAAGTCAAAAACACACTTTTCAAAAATGGGTGACTTCCCAAATTCAAATTTTACCTCCATACCTTTCCCATCCCAAGGAAATAACTTCCCCAGCCACTTCTAATGACTGGGCACAAAAGAAAAAAAGGGTAGTTGACCACCTTGTGGGTTTTTGCCTTATACATTTGGATTTCCCCCATGGCCCAAGGGTTGATTATTTCCCTCTCCCTATTCCTTGTGAAATCATTCCCCCTTCTCTTTAATGTTGTAGCGCATAGCTAGTTGTGGTATTTTTATTAATTTGCATTTTACATGATGTCTCAAGCATATCGTGCATGGCTAGCACATAAACCATCGGCATCGATTTTAATCTCCAAAACATAAAACACTAAAACCATGGTGGGGCCTTTTCCTTGAGATCCACACCATTATTTAATACAAAATTTACATCATATGCAATTTAATACCATGGGGTCAAAACTGGGGTGTTACAATAGGTTTCATCCATTTTGGTGTGACAAATCAAGCACTGCAAGTCCCCTTCATTTTTGTTGTTGGGGATTCGATGTTAGTTCTCTCTTATGAGTTTTCTGATATTATATTTTGTGAATTATTAGATATTTTTGAATCTATATCAGATTATGGAGATCAAGCATTCACTCTCTATAGTCCTGGGGCTTCTCTACCTTTGGTCACATGCTCATCTCCTCATAGAACTAGTAAAGAGGAAGACATTCTAAATCCGCCTAGAAACTTCTTCCTAACACTTAGGGATGATTTTACCACTCATGGTTTGTTGTTCAAGGCTAACATATATCACTTTCTTGGGTGTTCCTCACATTGTTCTAATTCCCAAGAATCTTTGCTCTCTCTTCAGATGATTTCAGCTGCTCTACATGGATCAAACCGTGCAGTTGTTTATATTTCTGATTCAATTGAGTGCATTATTCTTCTTCTAAAGAGGAAGATTCCTCTAGAAATAAGCACTTTGTTTGGATTCATTGGTTCACCTGCACATAACCAAGATACTGCTGCTGCATAGTGTTACAAATAGTAGCAAAAATTTTCACAAGTTTTTTCAAAATTTGTATTCCTGCTTATTTTGAGGGGGGGGTTCCCATGAGGTTTTCCCCTATTTCCTCAGTTGTATTAAGAAAAATTATGTCTTTTATATTGTATTTGGGTGACCTACAATCTTGTTACTAGGGCCCACAGTTTTCCAAGTTAGGATTCAGGGGGGGTGCTAGTATTATTAATCCTCCCTTGACCATATAGTCTATTATATTATTTATCCTAACTTACGAACCTTAACTAATTAATTAATTAGGTCCACTAGTACCATTGGGTACACTTGGCCTAATGGGGACACATGTACCAGTCACTGGAGTGTGGGGAACACTACTAGAGGTTAACTACCACTTAATTCATGTGCACGCATCAGTTTGGGTGCCTCCTAGACCAATCCCTACATTTTAGGAGCCATAGGGAGTCCCGACACCAACCTACTTCAGTTAGTTGGAGTTATTACTAGTTAGTCTCAGCTAGCCCCCAGTTAATTTCAGTTAGTTCACAATTAGTTAGCGAGTGCAAGTTTTGCATGGATAATGCATGGCTGCATGTGGAGTAGGCGCCTTTTCCCACTTACCACGCATTGATTTAACTAGCTGTCACTGATTGTTTGAGATGTTGGACATATGGGAGTTGATCTATTGGACTCTGACATTGATTGAGACACCATGAGTTAGATGGTCAGTTAACTACATTCAGATCCAGTGGATAGATTCGAATTGCATGTCATGCCTTTGAATTATTTTCCTATGTAAACTATTGTAACACCGGATTTTATTATTGTGAATGATACTGTAAATTCTTGAGCAATACTTGTGTGTTTCCTATGTGGCTTGTTTTGTTTAGTTTGTATCTTCATTCTCCATTCTTTTGCTGCAAACATTATTAGAACTATCTGCTTGAAGATCTAAATTCCATTCAAATTCTAATAATGGTGTCATGTCCCCATATTTTTGGACATAAAAGTGTTGACCATGCCCAGCACATTGGGGGGTCAAAAAATTTCATTAATTACCTCACCTAGGAATTTTATCCAAATTTATTTATGAGGAATTAATTAATTATCCTAGGGGGAATTTTGTTAAAATAACTATTATTGAGGCATGTATTTAATTTGTATTCTTCATTATTATTAATTGTGCAAATTAATGAGGTGGAAATAAGCTTTCCATGTCAGGGGGGCGCATTGGGAAAGCCAACTTGCTAAGGTAGAAAGGAGGAAACTCTATGACAAAAGCAATCAGAGAGGAAAAGGGGAAAGTTCCTAAAAGCAGCAGAAAAATAGCCAGATACAAAAGAAGGGAAGTTTTGCAAAGGAGGGCGCAGTTTCCTCTTGTAGAACTTAGAAAAGTTGTAAGGACAAAATCAGGAAAGTTTTGGGAAAGGAGAGCACAGTTTCCTTATGGAGACTTGGTCTCAAAATCCAGGAAAAGCATAAAGTTGTCATAAACAAAAGCAGTAACTATTTGACTAAGGATGGTGCAATTACTAAATCATAGGGATGAGTTGGACATGGAAACATTTCCACATGGTCCTACATGCCAAATTTCCTAGGGAGGGTGCCTATGTGGCTAGGTTTAGGGATTCTAGGTGGTTGACTTGCTCTCACAGGTCACCTCTGGCCTCCACTTTCTAAACATGTCACCTAGGATGCTATTAAAGGACAATTCGACCCCATTGAATCAGTTGGTTAGTGTATGTTTTTTAATTTATTGAAGCTTAAGCTTCATTTTTAAGTGGTGAGCCTCAATATCTTGGGTGATGTGCCCCAAGTCCATTGTTCCCCTTCTCCCCTATTATTCCCACTTCTATTGCAGGTATTACTGAAGATAAGGAGAATATTCCATCTATTAAAGGAGGTTTTTTCAGGTGTTTCTGTCTCTATCTTCCATTGTCATATCAGCTTGGAGATATTGGAGTCCTCTTATCAGTGACACCCCTTCCTCTTTTCTCCTTCTCTCTGTTATATGATCTTCTAGAAAATTTGGAGCTATGTAATGGATGTTTCAAAATATATATGATATGATATATATAATTATGTATAATTTACTTTTAAATATAAGATTCATACCACCTTCATGTCACTCCTAAACTTTGTGAGATTCAGAGATCGAATTTCTTCGGTTTCCTAGCTCCGGAGTCATAATTTTGGAGTTGTGCAATGAGAGGTGACCTCTGTGAATATTATGAGAATTATTTAGACCCTCATGGTCCTGATATATTATTATTTACATTATATACAAGTTTCATAACAATATGATTCTAAATGGATGAGATTTACTCATTGTAAGTCAACCTAGTCTAGATTTGCATTGGAAAATAACTAGTTTTGTTGTAACTTCCATATTTAGAATTGTATGAATCCAAATAACTCCATTATTTTCCTAATGATTCATTAAAATACATATATAAGTTACCCAAGTGCAAAACAGAGAATATGAATCACCCTTACCCTATTTGGAAAGGTGTGAAGATGGAGCTAGTGAGCTTCTTGGCGAGCTAGTCTCACCTTTACAACCTGCAGAATATTTTCCTTTCCCTCTGATATGTTATAAAAATTTAGGGACCTATGATTACTGTCTCATAACCTTAAAATAACCTTATTCAGTTTATACAATCCTCTGATTGTTGGATATGAGAAAAGTTCTTCCTAGTTTCACGGTTACGTGACCTAGAAGCGTGGGAGTAGGTTTCCATGGAATGGAATCTGAAACCTAGATGGTCCCTAATATAAATGTGTTATGGAAGACACTTTATCAGTCCTATTATTACCTTGGTTTCTTCCCTCTGCCCGCTTCCATTCCTATGAATTTCTTAGTAAAATCCCCCTATTATCCTAGTCCAAATATTTACTGAATGTGTGCAAGTTATATATAATAATTTTAATTTAATTTGCAGAAATAGTTAGTGTTCTGATATTTACATCAGGTCCTGAACATTACAGATGGTTTGGATACAAAACAAAGTAGTTTCCTAGTTGACTAGCTTTACCTTATTCACTAAAAATGGTGGAATAAAGTAGGAGAAATACAGAATCTGCAAGAAGGTAAAGTTACTAATATGGGAAATCAATAAAGTAGGTAGGATCTATCCATAATTAGGATAAATACACTCTTGGGGTATAAATGAAAAGCGTTGACCAAGTGGTGCAAGTGGATGCCAACTATCTAGGCTAGTGGATAAGAAATTAATTAGAAGTGATTAAATATTGTTATCGTAAGCATGGAGTAGGTTTATAATATTCCAACACATATACCATAGCAAGTCCCTCCTGCTCAATTGTCATATAATTTCTCTCTGCAATCAATAGTTTTCTACTAGAAAATGCAATGGGGTGATTGATATATCCCTCATGTGGTTGCTCCTAACGCAACAAACAATGCATTGACATGCACCATAAATTTTCCAATAAATAAATACCAGAATAGGTGTTGAAACCATTTTCTCTTAGATCACATCAATACTCTTTTGGAATTCCTCATTCCATTGGAATTTGACATCTTTCTTCAACAGCTTCTCCATTGGAGTTGTAATCTATGCATAACCTCTGATAAAATTTCGATAGTAACCAATATGACTCAATGTGGTCCTCAATTGTTTAACTGGAAAAGGTGGAGGTCTATCGACAATGATTTCAATTTTTGTAGGGTCCATCAACATTCATTCTTTGCATACTAAATGAGCTAACAAAACACCAAAAGGAGCACAAAAAATGCACTTCTTCAAATTTAAATAAATTTGAAATTGTCTGCAACGTTCAAGCATCATCTGAAGACTCTCAATATGATACTTAATCAACCCATATACTATCAATTCATCAAGGTATACTTCTAGGAATTTATGAATAAAATATTTGAAAGCAGCTACCACTATCCTAGAAAAAATAACAGGTGCATTCTTAAGCCCAAGTGGCATTATTGTGTACTAGAAACAACCCCACTTTGTCTCAAACATGGTCTTATGTTGATCCTCTTTTACGATCTTGATTTGATGATACCTGGAGAATCCATCAATAAATGAATATATTTCTTGTCCCCCTACAATCTCCAAGAACTCATATGTAAAAGGTGTAGGAAACAGATCATGCATGCAAGCATCGTTTAATTTCCTCAAGTCGACACAAATACATAATTCACCAGTTTTCTTATCATGTACCACCATTTGGTTGTTCCACTCTGATTCTTCGACAGGTTTAATAATTCTAGAATATAACATTCTATCTAGCTCTACCTTAACCTTATCTTTATACCATGGATTCAATCTATATTGTCGCTACTTGACATGATTTGCATCTGGTTTTAGGGGAATCTTCATTTAACCTCGGTCCCCAACAATTCCTTTAATTTATGTAAACTTTATTGGGAACAAGTCTTGGAATTCATGTAATAAATAAGTGGTTTTCCCAACAATATTGCCATCCCAATAATCCCCAATATTTGCAAACTAATTTGGATTTTTAGGAGATCCAATACTCACTTTTTATTTTAATGGGTTTCAAAAACTTTTTAGATGATAGGACCAGTTCCTTTAATGCTAGGCTACCTACAGATTCAAGGATGTGAATGTCTCTTGGATCATCATCTTCAGGTTCCCCAGTTATGTTGCAACATTCCATTAAACTCTGAATTGTTGCATTCCATTCTGGTATACTTGACACTGAAATAGAAACTTCCTCAAAAATATTGGCTTTAATAACTTGTAGGGAAACATCAATCGATGTATTTTCATCCGCAAAGGTAAAAGTGTGTTTGAAGCTATTAGCCAATTCATCCCAATTTATAGTTCTCCATGATAGTTCGACCAACGTATACCAATTTCTTGGTATTGTGTCCAAAGTATATATGAACAAATGTACCCACTCCTAGTTGGGAATTGACCTCCATGTTGCAAAACAATTATTAATATGGTCGACGAGACTCGTCAATCCAATATACTTGTTACCAACATAAGGAATATTCTCATCAAACTGGATTTCTAACATCCTTCAGCACTAAGGCCATTCCAAGATGGATTTTTTATGGGCATCCAACCATCTTGATGGTGTAGCTTTCAAGGTCACATCAAGAGCTATAAATTGTTGTGGTTCCAGTACCTTATCTTTAAATTCTAACAAAAACATGTCCAAATTAGGAAATCCTTGGTATGTAGGAACATCACATGCCTCAGTACCCACCCATCTCAAGTATTTTGGGATTCTTGTGCATTTCCTCATCTACACTTCATGCAACCGGTTCTTTAAATTTTCCAATGCTTCCCATGAATCTAATGAACATGAACTAACACTCCACCAACTCAATTTACCATCAGTTATAGTATTTATATAATCATCCATTTCATATGATATAATATAAATATTATCCAAATTCCCTTCATGGTACTCACCCCTTACTGGTTTGACATAGGGTTAGCCTTCCAAAGGGTAGATTGGAGCAACTACCCATGTCTTTGAGTCTTCAAATTTTAAGATCCTCTTTTTAAAAACAATGACATTCTGGTTCTCAATATCCAATTCGATCCCTAGGACTGGTGCATAAGGGATCATATTGTTAATGATCCCTATTACATCAAAGTTTGCATAGGTTCGGATCCCTTCCACATTGACAAGAACTTGTGGTAATTTATTGAAGGGAATAACCTTCAACTAGTTAGTTGATCTTAGCTTAATAGGTGACCACATTAACGTGGTATTACCCATGCTTTCCAATTCTTTTTTTGTAAAAATGTTGGCATCTGACCCCAAGTCGAGAATAATAAAATCCATGTCATAATCACATATTTGAGAATTCATGCGTAGTTCTTGACTAGTGTTCTATCTTTTTTTAATATGATTGGAATTCCTCTCTTGTCGAAAATATTTCTTAGGTTCTTCTATTAGATCTAACATCTCTACCAGAGCATCATAATCTTTAACAAGTGTTAAACAACTTTTCAAGTAATTATTCAGAATGGTTACTTGTTCTATCGACTTCTTTGGAATTGACTAATCAAAACTTGGTGGCATGTCGATGACTGGACCTTCATCAAATACCAGAATAACAACAGATGTTGAGGCACGGTTCCTATCCATAAACCCATTTTGTGCATCAAATAATATCCCTTTTTCTTTGTGAACATCAAATGGTATTTTCTTTTGTGTTGCAGGTTGTATTTTCATATTTTTCCATGATTCTCCTTTATCATCTCCAGTCACAATACCTCCCCTAGTTAACACAACAACATTTAATAGTTTGTCTTAGGGCTCAGTTGAGATCGTCTAAGTATTATGATTTGAATTTTGGAGATGGTTTTGATTCCTAGTGACCTTGGATTTCCATTTAGCAATAAGCTGTGGGAATTCCTCGATAGTGTGATCCAATGCTTTACAATACAAACATGTTAACATAGGACTTGTACAATCTCTGCCATAGTAGCTTATTTTTCCACAATTATAGTATATGACCTGACCTCTTCCTTGACCAAATACTCCTCCTCTACCTCGACCTATAAAGTTACCACCCCCTGCTTTGAGGGAACTGTGCATGTGATCTCGCAGCTTCCATTTGTTAACCATTCTTCATTAAATAGGTATCCGCTATCTTTTCCTGTAGCAACTGGTATGCCCTACAATCCTTTTCATCATGGCCCATAGATCGACAAAACTTATAGTAAATACTGGCAGGTGCACTTACTATATTTTGTAAATAAAAAAATTCTTCTAAATGGTGTCCCCTTGTTTGATAGACTCTACACCAGGTCATCCCTTGTGAACTTAATGGATTTTTAGCACCCGAAGCAATGTAATCCAGAAAGACTAGGCATGAATCCTTATGATGGCCTTATATTTTACACCGCATGCATCAGATGTATTCAAATATCTCCTTTCCCTTCTTTATATCCTGGATATGCAATGAAATATTATCTAATTACGACTAGATTTGTGTCATTCCCACACTAGTTTCTCCTACTGGTAATGCTTCTAATTTCATTGAAATATCTAAAGCTTCTATATGAGATAATATCTTATACTACATTAGGGGGACACAAATATTGGGTAATAAAACAGCAATAAACCACTCTTTATGTTGAACATCGTACATTTGAAAACTCACCTTAGCCATCAAAGTCTTGAATCTTTGGTCAAAATGCCAGACAGACTCACCCGGTGACTGCTTAATATCCTTCAACTCTGTAATACACTGCGACTCAGATTTGGGTTTCTTAAATTCATTTGTTAAACTAGTTTAGATATGATCCAATGACTTATGATGGGTTCCCACATGAATAGTATAGAATTTCATATACCAATGCATAGCACGACCCCTAAAGGTAGTGCTCATTTGATCCTTTTTTACCACCTCATCATGGACATGTCGCACAGTCCTGATGGATTCACACAAAAACCAGTTTTTCTCAAGGTCTTCCAACCCATTTCCATTAAATATAGGTAGCTTCATGTCATCCTCGGTCATTTTATTCCTTTGGGGTAATGATGGACTTAAATTAAATGGACCACTAGTATTCAGGAAACTTCATCCTGAATTTTTATAACTAAGGAAACTAGGCATGCATCTATGATGTGTCCTTACAAGTTGTGCAACTAGAACTATAATTATTCCATTGGACCTTGACCTAGTCAACTAATCAATACCTAAGTTTTCAAGTTCACTGCTCCAAAATATGGATCGGCTCAACCACTAAGACCCCCTAGTCCAAAACCTGCAAATTACTCAAGTCAATAACATGAGATGGATATAGCATATAATGTTGCAAAACATAAACATGAAAAACATCATGCATACGACTAATTATGGAAAATAAAGACAAAAAGAAACTAGAGTCAATATCTCAGTAATATCAAATGGTCCCACAAACCATGGTGACAGTGTGGCTTTCTCACCGAATTTGATACATATCTTATGAGGTCTCACCCACAAGAATACTATATCCCCAATCTCATATCTCTTGTTCATCCTATGTGAATTTGCATAACTTGTATGTTTGTCTTGGGTCTATTTCAGTCATGCCCAGATGGATTATATCTTCTATTCCATATCCTAGATCATCTATGGACCCACAAGGACCCTATCGTGAAGATGATCCCAACTCAAGGGTGTCCAACAAGTCCTATCATAGAGAAACTCAATCGGTGCCATCTGTGTCAAACTATGATCATTGTTAGTGTAAGTGAATTTTACAAAGGGCATATTCCTCCCAATGATTCTATTGGTCCATCAAATATATGTGCAACGTTTCCACCAAAACCTTTTTGAACCTATTGGTCTGACTATCTGTCTTAGGATGGTATGTGGTGCTGAAATTCATTTTTGTTCCCAATGCTTCCTAGAAACCCATCCAGAATATACCACTAAATATTGAGCCCCTGTTAGAAATGATATTTTTAGGTATTCCATGCAGTCCTACTACCTCATTCATGAACACTCATGCTATATTAAGTGCTTAATAAGTAGTCTTAACAGGAGTAAAGTGTGTTCTCTTGGTCAATGTGTCCACCATAGCAAATATGGAATCATGCCTACTAGAGATCATTGTCAATACAACAATAAATTCCATCGATATCACCCCCATTTTTACTCTGGAATGGAATGAGGTTGTAATAATCCTTCTAGATGGTGATTCTCAACATTCACTAGCTATAACTCAAGGAACCCATCCACGTAGTCCACAACTTCTTTCTTCATCTCTTGCTAGAGAAATGAAGGTTTCAAATTCGTGTACTTATTTTTAACACCTAGATGGGCCATGTAGACTTCCCTGTGGGCTTCAGATAGGATGAAACTTTGAAATTCCTTGTTCATTGGCACATAAATGTGTTTTTTGTGTCTCAACAATCCATCATCCTTAAGTGTATATGCCACATACTTAGGAACCTCCATGGTTCCATTTTCAAGTTTTGTCTTGACTTCCCTATACCAATTGTTTGTCAATTGCAACTTCAGCACCTTTTCTCACAAATTCGTCTTCAATGGAAATAGTGAGAATATCAAAGGTCACCAACTCAAGGAATCCACTACCTTGTTCATCATCCCCTTGATGTATGAGATTTCAAAATAATACTCGCTAATCATCTCTGACCATCGCCCCTACCTTGCACATAAGTCACTCTACGTAAAGATATATTGCAGCCCATGGTGATCTATCTTCCGTCCAAATTTTCTACCGACCAAGTAATGCTTCCATAATATATGTGCATATACTATGGCCATAAGCTCTAATCCATGTGTCACATAGTTCTCCTTATGCGGTTTCAATTTCCTAGAAGCATAAGCAATCGACCTATCCTGCACCAATACTCCTCCAATCCCTTATTTTAATGCATCGGTGTAGACCAAAAAGTATTGCTCCTTGTCTAGTACCTTTAGTATCGGGGTTGTTTTCAATAGTTGTTTAAGTATAACAAATGCTTATTCACAACATTCAGACCATACAAATTTCTTGTTTTTTATTTTTCAACTCAATGATGGGTCCTAAGATCTTTGAAAACCCCTCAACAAAACTATGTAATACCCTTATTATCCCATTAAGCTTTGTATCTTATGAACATTTGTCGATGTCGACAAGTCCAAGATTTCCTCAATCTTACATGGATCAACTATTATTTCATATCTCGAGATGACATGTCCCAGATAATGAATCTATGTCTAAAAGAACAAACACTTTGACAGATTTGTATATATATTATGCTCTCTCAAACATTTCAAAACCATGTTTAGGATCTCTTTGTGCTCCTCGACATTCTTTGAATAAATCAAAATGTCATCCATGAACATTTGGAAAAATTAGCCAAATACTTCTAAAATACACCATTCATTAGGTTCATAATGACACCCATCCCATTCGAGTGATAGAAAACTCGAAGTGGGCCATAATGATTTTTAAATGATGTCTTGGGTATGTCCTCCTCTTTAATTCTCAATTGATGGTACTTGGATCTTAGATCTATCTTTGAAAACACGGTTTCCCCCTTCATCTGGTCAAAAAGGTCATTTATTCTTGGAAAAAGTTATTGATTTATGATGTTAGCCTTGTTCAATTTATAATATTCAATATTGTATTCTCCACATCTTGTCCTTCTTCTTTACTAAAATCATCGATGCTCCCCATGGCAATGTGCTAGGTCTAATGAACCCTAATTCCAACATGTCTTGGAGTTTCATTTGTAGCTCTCACAAATATAACATTGTCATGCGATAAGACATCCCAGATATTGGTTTAGTCTCAGGCTTGATCTCTAGAAATACATTAGTCACTGTGACAATATGGGATGCAAGCTTATATCTATTGTTTTTTACTTTTCATTCATATCCAATTAGTGAATTGTGACAATATGGGATGCTAGCTTATATCTACTATGTTTGAATTTTCATTCATATCTGTCAGTCTATACATTTGAATTCCCTTGCGCATATTATTTTTCAACTATAATGTCAAGATGAATCTCAATGATACTCCCCTTTTTGTACCCGCCAACACTTGCTTGTGTCCAGATTCATCGATAAACATCAACTTATTTTCCTTGTAGTCCAAAACTGTTGAATGGGCCTATAGCTAGTCTATACCTACTATAATNTACCCCCCTTTTTGTCCCCGCCAACACTTGCTTGTGTCCAGATTCATCGATAAACATCAACTTATTTTCCTTGTAGTCCAAAACTGTTGAATGGGCCTATAGCTAGTCTATACCTACTATAATTTCATAGGATCCTAATGTCATAAAATATAGGAAATTTTTTGTGATACAAACTCGTAGGTATATCTTGCATTCTGGGACCAACAACCCAACCCTTTAGGTTATTTCGGATGCAATTTGACTACATCGAAATGTTTTTGCTCGTTCACCATCATTCTACTTTTATTCAGTTCTTTTTGTGAAATAAATATTTCAGTATCTCTAGGGTCTATTAAAACAAAAAAGTTAGACCATTTATCATACATGTGGTCTCCATGACCGTATACTGGTGCTCTTCCTCTCAATGATTCATTGTTGTGTGAATCTGGTGGTATTAACCCATATCACACACAGTAACTAGACTTTTTCCCTTACTAGACCCTTCGGGGATTGTGGACAATTTCACTGAAAATGTGGCTCTCCACATATCCAACGTCCCCCCCTTTGGGAGATGACTTATGTACACTAGGTCGAGTATATGCAGAACTATTTTCATATTGTGGTTGATGAAGTATTGGCATGTTTCTAGCTTGTTGGGACTTTGCTGGTTATCGAAATGGATGTCTCTTTCCTCTAGATGTACGTCTCTGAATCCCCACCTTGGGGTCTGGTAAGGGTCTCTGCACCCTGTCCCTGGCGTCAAGGCACGTGTAAACGGTTACTGATCCTTTTGCTCTTTCTAAACCGCAAGTTGATTTAGTCACTAATGACTACCTCCCAAAAAATCGTCCTTTGTTATGATAGCTTTTTGTACTGCCTCATGTAAGTTACACAACATGATTATGTGCACACTTTAAGACCGTAGATGAACTTGTTTACTCTTACCTTTTCTGTACTCAGAGGAAGTACGTTGAAAAGTCTCACTGAAGAGTCTCTTTGGAATCTCCTATATGTCATATCTTTTATGTAATATATTAAAATATGTATTAATAGATAAACATGCTAACCCTAAAGAAGGAGTAGTTGGAACGGGTGTAACCTCTCCAACTTCTCTAATTGATGTTAACTACACCTTCCAAGAAAGAAGGAATTGGTTCAAACTTCAACCCTATTTGTCTCTTGTTGATTATGTGCATGTGTATCTATAAAATCAGTCTTATAAAATCAGTCTTATAAACTTCAACCCTTTTTTATAAAATCAGTCTTAGCCTTTATAGCCTTTTACAAAATATATAGATCCTAAAACTTGGATCTGTTTTTACAAAAATAAACAAAAGTAACAGTTTTTACAAAAATAAACAAAAGTAACAGTTTTTGCAAATTAGGGTTTGAAACCCTACCTAACTACTTGTCTAACTATAACAATGATTTAGTTCACTGAATGAATATTTAAATAACTGAAGTAATAGCTGGTGATTACTGCTGCTAGTCCTCTGCCAGTTAAACCACTGATTTCTCTTTGACAACTAGGGTTGGTGTCCTTTGGCACTGTTATGTCATAGTGGATCTCACACAGACCCTTCTCTGATGCTTCCCTCATCGCCCTTTATCTTTAGATTATGTCCATGAACCATCTGTAGTTGCCCAAAACCGGTCATGTACGCCAAAACTTGCCTTTAAGCCTCTGCCCACTTTCGGTGGTTAATATGCCAGTCTATCGGAACCGTTAGCTACCGAAAATGGTGCTTTCAGTGGCTAATGAACTGCCCCAGCGTCCGCCTAAGCTACTGAAAGCCCTGTTTTACAAAACTTATTAAGTTTTTCTCAAAAATGTCTTTTCAAGCCTGTTTGCTCAGCCTTACTCTTCTGCAGGCTTTGTGTTAGGAGTGTTAACAGCGCCTTGGCTAGCTTCAGGAGGCTTGAGACTAACTGCTGCTTCAACTAGGGTTGATAAGGTGAGGTGGTTGTTAGGGTTTGCTTTGGATTCCTTTAGCTGCAACCTTTGGAGCCTAACCATCCTATATAATTTGGTATTGTCCTTCAGGTATCTTGTGTTCAACCTTTTCAATAAAATGTATCTTTCTCTCTGCTCCAGGTAGGACTTGTGCATTAGCTTGTTTCTCCTGGTCAATGTCTCATTATTTCTCTTTAGTTCTCTTTCCAAGACCTCCATTTCATAAACCTGCCTCAGTAGCTGATTGATCTTTTGACTTCTAGGCTTGCTGGAGCAAGCCCTTTCTATTGGTTCCTCTTGCTCCTGTGGTGTGGGGGATGGCAATGCTTCAGACACTGGTACAATTTGTAGAGCTAGGGTTGCATCCTCTTCTTGTTCTTCCTCAAAATATGAATAGGGTAGATTTAAGATATTCTCATGATGTGCTTCTATCTCTTGACCCTTCTCACTGAATTCCAAGTTCCTTTTTTCCTTCTTGGTCTTGGAAGAGGAGGAAGGTTGTTATGTTGCTGCTACTGGGGAAATTGCCCTCCTCCTTCTTCTCCCACTCCTTAGTGTGTTGGATTTCTTAGCAGGAGACTTCCCTTTCTCCTCTGGCTAAAGGCCTATCTCAAAGCCATTCCAGAACAGAAAATAAGGCCAAGCCATATTTCTTCTCTTCAACAACTCCTGGCCCAATAGCTGGATAAGACCATAGTGGGACATCCTACCAGCAATCTTGGATGGTTGGGATTTCACTTATGTGCTATCTTCCCTAGACTTTTGTGTAAATAAAAGGGCAGATTGAGAGGGCTTTTACCTGTGAAGTGATTCATGAGCTTGAAATGGTAGATCATTGATCTATTATATCTCCTTTCATAGGTTAAATAGACCACAATGGCCTTCAGTAGTTGTTGTCAGTTCTCTTCCAGCCATGATGATGGCACACTCTTCTTCCATACCATTACTCTATGCTCAGGCTTAAGGTAAGACCTGAATTCCACATCTTTTGGTATGGTGGTCTTGAACCATTTTTATCCTATGGAAGGGAGTTCTATCACCTCAGTGATTAGTGCTTCATCTATAAGAAAATCCTCTTTTCCTATGACTGCTTTCAAACCATCGAATGAGAGGGAAAAAGCTTCAACCACCTGCTTATGGAAACTTTGTATTTTTTCACAGAACTTGTAATAGCCCACCTCTTGAAAAAGTCTGCAGACCCTGGATGTGCTTCTAAGTAACTGATATCACCTAGCACCTGCCTGAGAGCTCGTCCACTCCTCTTCATCTTGATGGGTGTATCTCCTGGGAACCTGCAAAATAATTTCCATTCTTGTCTACAGTATGCTTTAGCAGGCTACTCTTTCAGAGCTAGTTTTTCTAGTGGAGAAAATGCTAATTTCAAAAATGAAATCAGATGGAGTCTCTTAGCACTGATTATGAGGGTTTTCTATCATTATGGAGGTTGAGGTCACCAAATGATGATAGCAGCTTGATCCTCTAGATCTTGTTTCCCACGTAATCGTAACCTACATCAGCCAGAGTATTTGATGGGATTTCTAATGATCTTTTGGATAGGTGGAGGGAGACTGAGGGTTTCTAGTCAGATCAGTCCTTTTCCAATTGCATAACGACCTTTTTACTCATTTCCCC
The DNA here is from genome assembly GCA_001517045.1 of Pseudotsuga menziesii. Classification (NCBI taxonomy): domain Eukaryota; kingdom Viridiplantae; phylum Streptophyta; class Pinopsida; order Pinales; family Pinaceae; genus Pseudotsuga; species Pseudotsuga menziesii. Next base: position 127,014 of record LPNX011021882.1, read on the forward strand.
ACGCATTCACAGTTTCCTAACCGTTTCCTTATTTTTTCCTTTTGGTGGTTAAGATCCTCTGGGAGTTTGTCAGCTAGCCATCGAAAAGCCAGCTTTTGGTGGCTAACAAAGATTTTTTTTTCTTGCTTAAGCCACTGAAACTTTTACCCCGTCGCCGTGGTGAACTCCTGCTTTCGGCAAATAACAACCTCATCAAAAAACCTTTTTAGCTGTCGAAAACCTATTCTTTCAGTGGTTAATGAAATTCCCTAGCTTTCGCCAAAAGTGCTTTTCACCCGATGCTTATCTCCCTACTTTCGGTGGTTAGCATATGCGTTGAACCTTTCTCTAATCTACCGAAAGTGACCTTTTTCAATGGCTAATGAATCGTTCTGAGCCTCGCCTAAGCCACCAAATGTACTTTTCCCAATGCTACTCGCCGCTTGCTTTCACCTGTTAAAACCCTTCTTGTTCCTCTCTCTAATCTATCAAAAGTGACCCTTTTCGATGGCTAATGAGTTTTATGTAGTCTCTCCTAAGCCATTGAAAGTGTTACTTTGACTCTGCTTGCTCGGACTGCTTTCGGTGGTTCACCTTTGCCTCGCGTTCAACTGTTTAGTAGCTGAAACATAACTTTTCAGTGGATAATGAGCCATAATAGTCCTTGCCTAAGCCACCGAAAGCTATAACTTGTAAAATTTTCATCCAAATCAAAAATAGAGGCTTTCAAACTGTTAGTCATACTCATATTCTTCATTACACAAGTTCGATTCTTCCTACTATAAAAATAAATTAATTTTGGGAGATAACATCTGGCTCCTACTTGGGGATGGGAACCTCCCAATGAGGTCCCAAGAATCCCAGAACAAAATTCCTTTCCCTATAAGTAACTAAATAACTTAACCCTATCATTTACTATTCCATTGGGCATGGAGTTTATTATGTAAGCAAAAACAACCTACTATCTACTAATTTACAATAATAAGGCCTCAGAGCCTCAAATGAAGTAGAGTTTCAAAAACCGCCCATTCACTGGGCCATCAAATACCTCTTCCCCTTCCAGATTCTGCAATTTGAAGGTGTTATTCTTATGTATCTAGGCTATCACAAAAGGGCCAATCCACAAGGAGTCAAATTTTCCATGTTTTCCCTTGTCCTATCTGACAGCATCCCACTTGAGGACCCAATCTCCAACCTGGAAGTTGTCTACTTTTGCTCTTTTTTCAAACATGCCCTTTATCCTCTATTGATGGGCTTCTGATTTTCCTATAACTTGCTCTCTGATTTGTTGTAACTCCACCAAGTCCATCATCCTCCTTGCCATATCATTTGGTTCATCTTCCTCTTCCTGAAAGAACTTTTCCACTGGAATAATGAGATGGATAGGAAAAATGCCCTCAGTACCATAAACTAGCTTGAATGGAGAAGTCCTTATGGATCTTTTTTCTGTTAACCTATCAGCCCATAAAGAAAACTTAAGCTTTGAATCCCAGCTTTTCTGATTTGTCTCCAGCAGTTTCCTGATGATCCTGACTAAGCTTTTGTTGGATGACTCAGCCAGGCCATTTCCTTGTGGATAATAGGAGGTGGAATGTACCAGTTGAATGCCCATTGACTCACACATGTTAACTAATGCCCCAGCCTTAAAAGCTGGTGCATTATTAGTTACCAACCTTACTGGGCAGCCAAACTTGCTAAATATATTCTCATATAAAAATCTCATGATGACTTGATGAGTGGCATTCCTGGTGGGTATTGCTTCTATCCATTTGGTAAAGTAATCAGTGGATACTAAGATCCATTTATGTTGTCCACTGGAAGATGGATTTATTTCACCTATGAAATCCAGACCCCATTGCTGAAAAGGCCCATTCACCACAATAGGCCTAAGGGGTAAGTATTGAGCTGTTGCTTCCCTATAAATATTTGGCATTGGTCACAGGCCCTTACAAAAGTGCATACATCAACAAAAAGGAATGGCCAATAGTATCCTACTCTTAAGTTCTTGTGGCTTGTGGTTTTCCAATAGTGGTGGCCCCCACATGTGCTGGAATGAAAGTGGTGCATGACCTGCTCTGCTTCCTCTTTATCTAGACACCTTAGCAAAACTCCAGACTGATCTTTCCAGTACAGCAGTTTGTCAATTATGCAAAACTTAACAGATTTTAACTTAAGATCTCGTTCTTGGTTAGGAGTGATATTAGGAGAAACTTCTAATTTTTGCAAAAAATGAATCATACCTGAGTACCACTCACATGAAGATATGTTTTCAGCTACTGATGGAATGTCATTCTGATCTTGATCTACTTCTGCTGCTACCCCAGTTTGCACCTTTTCTAATTTGACACATGTGAATTTTATTCCCATCAGTTCATAGTTTTCTTTGGCCATGAGTTTGGCTAGAACTAGTCTCTTCACCAGCTTACTGGGTTTCACCTCTATATCAAACTCAATGAGCTTGGCAATCCACTTATCTCTCTTCCCATCAATGTCAGGCTAAGTCAAAACATCCTTCACAGCAACTGAAGGGACATATGCAAGGACCTTGGCATGGAGAATGTAAATTATGAAAGTCTTCAAAGATTTTATGAGAGCATAAGCCCGTTTCTCAATTGGATCATACTTTAGCTCAGCATCTCTCAAGGTTTTGCTGAAGAATGCAATTGGATGATCAAGACCCTCATCATTATTTTGTAATAGTACACCTGCCACTGTGTCATAGGATGCAAAAGAGAAAATGCAAATACTCTTGGTGTAGTCAGGACTAATAAAGGTTGGGGCCTCCATGATATCCTTCTTAATGTCTTCAAAAGTCTTTCTTGCCTGGTCAGTCCATTTTATTTCTGCCTCTTTTTTCAGCATGACTGTTATATGCTTTACCAGCTTAGATAAATTAGGGATGAACCTCCTGACAAAGTTTATCTTGCCTAAAAAGGACTGAATGTCTCTTTTTGACCTTGGTATTGACAGCTTCTGGACAGCTTCCACCCTTACCGGATCGATCTTTGCACCTTCAGCTGAGACTATGTGGCCAAGGAGTTTTCCTTCACTAAGTGCAAACTAGGACTTCTTAGGGTTAAGTGATATTCCATACCTTCTGAACTTTAGAAATACCTTCCTTAAATGCTGCAAGTGGTCATGATGGGTGTGAGAGTAAACTGTTAGGTCATCCAAATATATGAGCACAAATTTATCTTTTAGCCCTACAAAAGCTAGGTCCAAGGCTCTCTGAAAAGTAGCCCTAGCATTCATTAGCCCAAATGGCATTTTAGCATACATAAAGGTGCCCCAGGGGGTGGTAAAGGCAGTCTTCTCTTGGTCATCAAGATGCACAGCAACTTGGTTGTATCCAGAGAAGCCATCCATGAAGGACATAACACTAGCCCCCGATACTTTCTCCAACAGGTGTTCCGTCTTGGGCAGTGGATAGTTGTCTTTCTTGGAACACTTGTTCAGGTTTCTAAAATCCACACACAACCTGATTTTCCTATTCTTCTTCCTTACCACTACTAGGTTTGAAATCCACTTGGAATATCTAAGGGGGACTATGATCTTGGCTTTGAGGAGCTTATGGATTTCTTTTTCAATTACTGGTAATAGGAGAGGACAGATGGATCTTAGCTTCTGCTTGAAAGGGATGGTGTCCTTCTCCAAAGGAATCATGTGCTGGATGATGTTGGTGTCATAGGTTTTCAGGTCATTGTACTCCCATGTAAAGACATTAGCAAACTCTTTTATCAGGCTGCAAAACTTTGAATTTTGATCAGCAGTCAATTTAGTGGATAGATTTATCAGTTTTGGATGGCTTTGGCTACCTATGTTTTCCTCTTGGACAACAGGCTCTAGCTCCTTTTTGGCTGGCTTAAAAGGGATGAATTGTGATCAAACCGCTCTTCTAGTGGTACTAGACCTTGAGGTATGTAGTTGCTATGTAATTGGACAATGTTCTGATCAACCACTTTATCTTTCAACTTGAGCTGCTTGGATTCCTCCTTGTTTAGGTTTTCTTGTTCTGTGTGCATATCAAAGAATTCATCCACTAGTTGAAGGAATTTACTAAGCTCTTCATCATTCTCAAACACCTTCCAAAATTTGGCATTATCTGGCAGGGAAGGTCTGTACTTAACCTGAAAATCATAGCTCAGCTTAGGAGGTAAAGGAGGAATGAACAGACTTGCAGAGACAGCCAGGGAATCAGCCAGGTGATTCAAAGCCCGAGGTATATATGACAGTTCAAAAAGCATAAAGGAGTCTCTGAGTTTCCATACCTCATCCCTGTAGGCCTTTAGTCTGATGGTTTTTTGTCTGAAAAGTGTTGTTGACCTGTTGTATAATGAGGTCTTCATCTCCAAAAATCCTCATGCACATGATCCCCATCTTCTTGGCAACTTTAACTCCTAGCATCAAGGCTTCATATTCTGCTATATTGTTATTCGTTTTAAAATCAATCTTATAAGACAGATGAATGTTTTCCTTGGATGGGGAGATCAATACTACACCTACACTTGCTGAGCTTTGAGTGATAGCCCCATCAAAATACATGTTCCAAATTGTTGTGGTTACTTCTTTGGGCTGCTGACAAGTGGGCTTAGTGAGCTGGACTGGTGTTTGCTGAGAATCATCTATTTGAAAAATTCATGACCCAAAATCAGTGTCCACTGCATAGATGGGGTGATTCACTGAATTGCTCTCCTTGCTTATGATGTAGGCCAACTGATTTTCCTGGTACAGCCTCTTAGTATCTCCTCCAAACATGGGGATAGTGGCATATGTAAGATCCATCTTAAGGGTCCCACCTATCCTTTTCCTCCATGATCGAGACAGAAAGAGACCAAATTTTGGAGGGATATCAGCCACTACAATGTCCATCATGATGCTTTTCGAAGGTAGCTGAGTTAGGTTCACAACGAGGTCTTTGATGAGGCCCAAGCACTTGAATTTTTTGGATTCAAAGGAGAATAAATCATGGTAAGGCTTCGTGATGCTGAGGCCAAGCTCATCCATCACAGCCTTTGGCATTAGGTTATGAGAGGCTCCTGAATCCAGCAGACAGTTATGGAGGATTTTATCATGGATATTCAGGAATATGTAGAAAGGAGGGCATGAGTCCTTTAGGTCTTCAATCATGGGGCCTAGGGTTACAATAGGCTTTTCATCTTGCAGGTTAACAAACTCAGTGTCAATATGCATATTTGGCTCAAGGGAATTCAGAATGGAAGACTTGAATGCATCATTTTTCATTAGCTCAATTAAGGCGAAAGGGATTTTCAATTTTTGAATTTCTGACTCAAGGTTGAAAGAATAATGCAGCCTATCTGGAAACCTCACCTCATGCCCTGGAAATTTGATTTGGACCTAATCAGGAATGGCTAAAGGTGTTGGTTTCTACAATGCTTTGGATATGGCAGCCCCTTTCTTTGGTAAAACAATGACCTTTTTAGCTGGTGTAGCAGGCTATTTGATAGGCCTAGCATTCTTCTTGAGAGGAGCAACTAGCCTAGTCCTCATATTGTACCCTCCCTGACCATCAGCCTGATATACAGCCTCTTCAGTGATCTGCTCATCAATTAGGGCTTCCTCATATTCTTCCTGTGTCAAAAAAGAATAGTCCACCTCATCCTCCATGCAATGGATGTTGTCTTCCGCTTCTCCTTCTTCTTCAATGAATTTTGGCTCTTCTTCTAATACAACATTTTGAAATGGAGCTCTTATTCTCTGATCTTCCCCTTGATTCCTCTCCCTTCTGAGAATCTAAACTGGGGGTTTCCTCTTCTATAAGCGATAAAATTAGGGTTTTGAGGAGCAAAGTCACCTGGCCCTTTACCCCTTACAGGTATCTGTCCTTGGTCATTCAATTTAGACATTTCAGCAGTCAGGTTATCTAATAATTTTTTCATTTTGTCAATCTTCTTCTCTGATGAAGAAGACCCAATAGGGTCTACTGGCTGCTTCTTCCTGTCTATCTTCCCTTTGACCTTCTGATCTGCCAAAATGTTTGATTCTACCTCTAGGGCAGCATCCTGCATGAGTGATAAGGAAGCAGACCTCCTTTCTTTGAGAAGTAGGGAGAAATCAGAGTCAAAGGAATTTGCATAAGTTATCCTAGTTGAGGTATCAGTGGGCTTGATTTCAGTGGGGATCTTGCCGTACACATTTTTGAATCTCTTGGTGAAGTTGGAGACAGACTCCCCATTTTCTCGTTTCAGGTTGTTGAACTCTGTCATATAGTAGAGGTGGTCTCTCCTCTCTCCCTAATGCTTTAGGAAGATGTCATCTAGGGCCTCAATTCCTGCCACTGATCCAGCAGACAGTTCCTTAAACCATTTCCTAGCCTGACCATCTAGGCTTTGCACAAAAACCCTAGTCCATACATCTTCTTTCTCTATGTTAATATTCTCAGCATAGCTGTAAAATGCCTCTAGATGTTCTTCAGTTGTGAATCCCCTTCTCCTATGAACTTAGGCATATACTTGAGGTAATCTCCAGTAGGCATGGCAAAGAGGGTATTTGGCAAATTTAGGGGGGCATACCTAGCTACCAGGATCCTTTCCATTTTGGTCAATTGAGGAGCATCCATTTTGGAAATGGGTATGGACAGGGTTAAGGAAGGTAGCACTGATGAAGGTACTTGCTGAGAAGGTGGTATACTTATCCCAGTGGAGTCACTAGGTATTGGATATTCACAAGCAGCAGTGCTTAAAGATTTCCAAACCCTAGGATTTTCTGATGTATTTATAAATTCATGAGAATTAAGTGTTTCAGCAAAAGAAATAATAGCAGAAAAAATTCTTGAAATATCTGATGTGGTTTTTTGTGCAGCATTGTTGGTCTGTCTTAGTAAAGCCCTAGCTCTTCTCAAAATTTCTTCTGGATCTGAAACAAGTGTTGTTGGTGGCCCTTTAGGGTTTTCTCTGGTACTTGGTCTTCTTGAAGCCACCTTATTTCGATGGAGTCACCAGATAAATGATTACAACCAGAATTTATCCAAACTTTGTCCATCATCAAAGCAATGATCTATGTCGTCTCCCAGGGAAGCTGAGCTTCAGTCTCATCTCCCCGGCAACGGCGCCAATTTGTTATCACTCCAGGAAACTCCTATAGGTTGTAGCTCAAGGATGCCTGGTAACTTAAAATGTTTTTAAGGTTTTTTGATATGGATCAATTCAGGTGACCTATATAACCTTCCACTCTCAAGACATGCATGAAACTCACTATTTTAAAAGGCTTTTAGTTACAACTGTTCAAAAGTTGACAATAAGGTGCAGGGATGGAGAACTCATCAAGCTGGCAAATTTACATACAAAATAGATGCATATAAATGGCTAAATCATGATAAGGATGGTACTTATAAATCAAATCACATTAACACACCAATAGGATGACAGCTATTAGTTATTAACCAACTTGAAAGTAACCTAAATGCACATTCAGGAATAAGTATAGTAAATACAGAGATGAAGGCTGAACAAATCATAACAAAAGAGCTTATATTCAAGAATGAGCAAAATGAGAAGCTGACAATAGTATAGGCTTATAAATCCCCAAAGTCGAACCCTTTTTTATAAAATCAATCTTAGGCTTTATAGCCTTTTACAAAATATATTGATCCTAAAACTTGGATCTGTTTTTACAAAAATAGACAAAAGTTACAGTTTTTGCAAATTAGGGTTTGAAACCCTACCTAACTACTTATCTAACTATAACGAAGATTTAGTTCACTGAATGAATATTTAAATAACTGAAGTAATTGCTGGTGATTACTACTGCTGGTCCTCTGCCAGTTAAACCACTGATTTCTCTTTGACATCTAGGGTTGGTGTCCTTTGGCACTATTATGTCATAGTGGATCTCACACAGACCCTTTTCTGATGCTTCCCTCAGTGCCTTTTATCTTTAGATTACGTCCATGAACCATCTGTAGTTTCCCAAAACCAGTCCTGTATGCCAAAAATGTCCTTTAAGCCTATGTCCTCTTTCGGTGGTTAAGAGGCCAGTCTATCGAAACCGTTCGCTGCCAAAAGTGGCACTTTCGGTGGCTAATGAACTGCCCTAGCATCCGCCTAAGCCACCGAAAGCCCTGTTTTATAAAAATTATTAGGTTTTTCTCAAAAATGTCTTTTCAGGCCTGTTTGCTCGGCCTTACTCTTATGCAGGCTTCGTGCTAGGAGTGTTAACAATGCCTTGGCTAGCTTCAGGAGGCTGGAGACTAACTGCTGCTTTAGCTAGAGTTGATAAGGTGAGGTGGCTGCTAGGGTTTTCTTTGGCTTCCTTCAGCTGCAACCTTTGGAGCCTAACCATCCTGTATAATCTAGTATTGTCCTTCATGTATCTTGTGTTCAGCCTTTTCAATAAAATGTATCTTTCTCTCTGCTCCAGGTAGGACTTGTGCAGTAGCTTGTTTCTCCTGGTCAATGTCTCATTATTTCTCTTTAGTTCTCTTTCCAAGACCTCCATTTCATAAACCTGCCTCAGTAGTTAATTGATCTTTTGACTTCTAGGGTTGCTGGAGGAAGCCCTTTCTACTGGTTCCTCTTGCTCCTATGGTGTGGTGGATGGCAATGCTTCAGACACTGGTACAATTTACAAAGCTAGGGCTGCATCCTCTTCTTGTTCTTCCTCAGAATCTGAATAGGGTAGATTTAAGATATTCTCACAATCTGCTTCTGTCTCCTGACCCTTCTCAAGAAAGTCCAAGTTCCTTTTTTCCTTATTGGTCTTGGAAGAGGAGGGAGGTTGTTCTGTTGCTACTACTGGGGAAAGGGCCCTCCTCCTTCTTCTCCCACTCCTTGGTGTGCTATATTTCTTGGCAGAAGACTTCCCTTTCTCCTTTGGCTAAAGGCATGTCTCAAATCCATTCCAGAACAAAAAATAAGGCCAAGCCATATTTCTTCTCTTCAACAACTCCTGGACCAATAGCTAGATAAGACAGTGGTAGGATAGCCTACCAGCAATCTTGGATGGTTGGGCTTTCACTTGATGTGCCATCTTCCCTAGATTTCTGTGTAAATAAAAGGGCAGATTGAGAGGGCTTTTACCTGTGAAGTGATTCATGAGATTGAAATGGTAGATCATTGCTCTATTATATCTCCCTTCACAGGTTAAATAGACCACAATGGCCTTCAGCAGCTATTTCCAGTTCTCTTCCAGCCATGATGATGGCACGCTCTTCTTCCATACCATTCCTCTATGCTCAGGCTTAAGGTAAGACCTGAATTCCACATCTTTTGGTATGGTGGTCTTGAACCATTTTTCTCTTATGGAAGGGAGTTCTGTCACCTCAGTGATTAGTGCTTCATCTATGAGAAACTCCTCTTTTCCTATGACTGCTTTTGAACCATCGAATGAGAGGGAAAAAGCTTCAGTTGCCTGCTTATGGAAACTTTGTCTTTTTTCACAGAACTTGTAACAGCCCACCTCTTGAAAAAGTCTGCAAACCTCTGGATGTGCTTCTAAGTAACTGATATCACCTAGCTCTTGCCTGAGAGCTGGTCCACTCCTCTTCATCTTGATGGGTGTATCTCCTGGGTACCTGCAAAACAGTTTTCATTCTTGTATACAGTATGCTTTAGCAGGCTGCTCTTTTAGAGCTAGTTTTTCTAGTGGAAAAAATGCTAATTTCGAAAATGAAATTAGATGGAGTCTCTTGGCACTAATTATGAGGGTTTTCTGTCATTATGAAGGCTGAGGTCACCAAATGATGATAGCAGCTTGATCCTCTGGATCTCCTTTCCCATGTAATCGTAACCTACATCAGCTAGAGTATTCGATGGGCTTTCTAATGATCTTTTGGACAGGTGGAGGGAGACTGAGAGTTTCTAGTCAGATCAGTCCTTTGCCAATTGCATAACGACCCTTTTTACTCATTTCCCCACGTAGTCATATAGCTCTAGATATTTTTAGTGGTTAATCACGCTCACAAATTATCATTTATCTTGTTGACGGGGTCAGATGTGACAGTTTCCTAATCGTTTCCTTATTTTTCCCTTTCGGTGGTTAAGATCCTCCAGGAGTTTGTCAACTAGCTACCGAAAAGCCAACTTTTGGTGTCTAATGAATTGTTGTCTTTCTTGCTTAAGCTGTCGAAACTTTTACCCCGTCGTCGTGGTGAACTCCTGCTTTTGGCAGATAACGACCTCGCCAGAAAACCTTTTTAACTGTCGAAAACCTGTTCTTTCGGTGGTTAATGAAATGCCCTAGCTTTCGCCTAAACCAACAAAAGTGCTTTTCACCCGATGCCTATCTCCCTGCTTTGGGTGGTTAGCATATGCGTTGAACCTTTCTCTAATCTGCCGAAAGTGACCCTTTTCGGTGGCTAATGAGTCATTCCAAGCATCACCTAAGCCACTGAATGTACTTTTCCCAATGTTGCTCACCGCTTGCTTTCGCCAGTTAAAACCCTTCTTGTTCCTCTCTCTAATCTACTGAAAGCGACACTTTTCGATTGGCTAATGAGTTTTCTGCAGTCTCGCCTAAGCCACTGAAAGTGTTACTTTGACTCTGCTTGCTCGAACCGCTTTTGGTGGTTCACCTTTGCCTCGCGTTCAACTGTTTAGCCGCCAAAACATAGCTTTTCGGTGGCTAATGAGCTATAATAGTCCTCGCCTAAGCCACCGAAAGCTATAACTTGTAAAATTTTCATCCAAATCAAAAACAGAGGCTTTCAAATTGTGAGTCATACTCATATCCTTCATTACACAAGTTCGATTCTTCCTACTATAAAAATAAATTTATTTTGGGAGATAACAGCTTCCAAATATGGAAATGTCTGTATCTTTGGTCGACTGGAATGGCCCTTTAGAAATAGTCATCACATGCATCTTCTACATAGATCTCTTTCCCCCTCTCTCTCTTTTATCGTGCAAAGCACGGGGAGCTAACCCATTCCAAATTATATAAGTGGTCGAGTCAATATAGATTTGATGGCACTGTGGTTTTGATTTTTGGATCAAAAGCAGAAGAATAACTTATTTGCATGGATTCAAATTTACTACTACAAATTTGAGATGAACCTAATCTTATTGGCCATTCAATTTCCTGGTTCATTCAATGACCAAGTATTATAACACACCAGTTCTTATGTTGATGTGAATGTTCAGTGACGAAGGTTCAATTAGTTTTTAATCAGTTTCATATAATGCACCTGTCGTCAAGGGTTATGAGTGGAGCTATTCGGTAATCTTCAAAGGATTAAAACTACTAGTTCGATCCATCGACCTAGTTGGACACCAGTCATGGTATCTATCCATCGAATCATACCAGCACTGGTGAGATTACAAATCAGCGTTGATATTACAAATGGAGTGGTTGGTCTTAACATATTAGCAATGTATCTTTAGATAAGTGTATAGATAGTCCTAATAATAGTTGAGGAAGTGAGGTTCATCCCTAAAGTTTACCCAAAAACTGGGAATTAAACTCAAGTAGTTCAATGAGAATTTTAACCAACGACTGGGATGGGTCATGGATTGGAACCTCAAATCCATAAAATGATTAGTTAATAAGCATGTCTATCTAGATAAAAATAAAGGAGTTGTAAGGAAATAACTCCTTGTACTATGTGCAACTAATTTCCCATAGTCACAGATCAGTATGGACTTGTCAAGCATTTATTTAGGTCGAACTACAGTGACCATCTACCATCAACAGTTGACAGTGGTATCGATAATTTCTATTCCCAAACTCCATTAAACTTGCATTTAAAATAATACTTCAAAATAAGGTGACCCAAAAAGTAATAGCTCACATTTCAATACATCAACAGATCCAAACAGTTCATTTTAGAAATGGAAATGTAATATCCTCAATCTGAAAATCATAGATATTAACTCCAATTCCAAACATGAATCGAAATTTTGAAAACTGGGTGCAATTTCTAGCTTTTGGTGGCTAAAAACTACATGTTCTCAACTCTTCCAAAATGGCATCAAACCCAAATGATTTTCTGATATTAGGTAAGAGATGGATCCTCATACATTTTAATTAACATCAAGGACACTCATATAGAATTCCAAGACCTTTTATGGTTTTTAGACAGACAAAATATCTTGGCAGTGTATTCTACCTACTACCGCTAGGATACTGCAAGATAGTTGACTTCCCAAACACTACTAGAGGCTAAAAATTTTGGAAACATAATTTTGTATGGTCATATACAGAATAAATACCACCTTAAAAACCCACACACACCAGATTGAATCAAGTTTTAATCATATTCTTTCTTCGACAGTATGCACATTTCAGAGTGCATCACACATGGGCAGTCCATTTGGGTAAACTCAAATGGTCGGAAGCAATTTCCCTGGGAATTATGTGGAACTCTTTTTAATTCTGGTGAAATGCTGGAGACACTTGACCCATCACATGTATATAAGGCCCTAGAGGACACCCACTCACTTTAGAAACATTTAGGAATTCTATTACACTTGATTTTTTCATTTACAGGATCATAGTGCAAAAACTAAGAAATATTGACAACATAGTTTACCATGAAATTGGGGACAAGAGACTAAGTAGTTTTATTATTAATGGTAGGCCAATGATATTACATATGAGGCTGTTGTAACAGCTAAAATATTTCATATATTCTATTCTATAAATATGAACAAGAAATAACAATAGAATTGCAAAGACAAAGAGAGAGAATTATGCTTGGAATTGGAACTCTACTAGGCAATGCTTGTAAATTGAATTGAAGATTCCGGACCAAGGGTTACGATCTGCAATAATGATGGGTTTTGATTTCACCGTCAATTTTATAAATCCAATAGGTCAGCCTCCTCAATATTTTGGCATCAACCAATGTTCCCTCTGACTACACATCAAAACACTACAAAAATAGAACTACACAAACATTGTAATTGAATCTCTAACTGGCTAGAGATTGGAAAATGACATGAATTAAATGAAAACCTGCATAAAATCATATGCATACTAATCTAATACTTTTTTAGTTGTTGCATAAATCTCAAGTATATGGACAGGGCGTCCAACTCCTTAATCAAAATTTGAATTGCTTCAACTAGCAACACTGGATAGAAGGGGCACATATTCCAAGCTAAGAAAAGGCGTGGATCTCTTCAACACACACAAAATATGACCAAAAAATGGGAACGGGTGCGCTCAAGCCTATTTTATTAGCTTCTAATGGAATTTCCTCCTTCTAGATCTTGCTTTATAGTAATTTGAGCCATAGATTAGATGAGGAAACTTTGGTAAGTTACTTGCTCATGTGGACCCAATCTCTCTCAACAAGTGCACCCTCTCTTGTATAATTTTGGACTTGTATCTTTTGGATGAGATTCCCTGGTGCTTTATTGATTTTTCCATTGCTTATTGTTCCTTTCTAGCAAAGATCTGAAAACCTCAACTTTCCTGTTTTTCTGCTGCATTCCTTTTTTTTTTTTTTCCTGCTTTTAATTGTTTTTTCCCAAGTTTCTTGAGGGAGAAAAATCATTTGGTCTTATCTATATTTCGTATTCTCCCTCTTGAGACACCTAAATCAATTCGAACTCATAAACATATATTCTAAATTAAATATTCAATATTGTGGGCCTATATCACCTTTTCATGATTGGATTTAATTATGCATAGTAACTATAGGCCATAATTAATTCCTTGATTAATTAATTAATTTCACTCAACCCATTGGAATCTAATTGGAATACTGGTGAACAATAGTTCTACCAAAATAGGTACATTATAGTCCTCCCCTCCCAAAATTTTATTGTCCTCAAGCAAGTGAAAATATGGTTAGTGAAGAACATGTACACTTTTTCCACAATAATTTTGCAAGGATGCTTCGAAAACCATTTGAACCTTATCTACATCATATATGACCCCTTTGATAATCATGTATTGGTCATCCTTCACCATCAACTCCATAATGATCCTACTTTGAATTTATCAATGGCTGATTGAGCTACAATACATGGAATCAATCCATTTTTTATTCTTGGGGGAATTCCCTAAAAGCCTCTCTCTCACCCTTCTATAAGTCTTCAAGTAAACAGAGTGACCATATTTCCATAAAACCACTCCTTTTTCTTCTTTGGAAGAACCACCTTTAAGCACTAATGGTGGATCAAAACCTAATGAGGAAAACATTAAGCAAGTATCCATCATTTTCTTTATCTATTTGAATACTCTTTTAGAGTTCTCACCCCAATAGGAAACTCCTTTTTTTACTTGGACAGCCATATGTGTTGTGAATTGGAAGGATCCTCTACATGGTGCATCGCTCTCCAACTTGTTCACATCCATGGAATTGGATCAAACAATGGTAGACCAAATTCCCTTCATGTAAGCACCAATTTTACCATGCTCGACCATAGATTCAAGATATAAGAATTCAATCCTTCCAAATTCAAATTCAAACAAGTTAACTTGAAATGGATACTCTACCCAAGTACTTGATACATCTTCCAAGCTAGGGGAGTGCTTCTCCCACATCCCACAATGAACCAAATTTTCAACATAAGGAATAATCACAAGCTTACCAAAGTGATTGATGTATGCTTTTCTCGTGTAAAATGGTGAACCCATAGGTGCATTAGCCAAGCCAGTTCTCATGCATGAAAATCCCAAATAGGCACATTGGAAACAAGGAGATGTCTTTTGAATAACTTCTTCTTCCATGCGAAATTGATGATAATGATCAAAGTGAAGATCAATATTGGGAAGGTACTTAACCTTGTGCATCACATCACTCTCAAGATATGTCTATGTCCCACACACTTCTACATGCATCTTCCAGCTGAAATAGTTGAGACCAAGAATGATTCTTGGATCCCAAATGAATCTAAAAATTGGGAAGTGTCTTCTACTTTCCCCTCTGCATCTCCCAATGTCAACATAGAGAAACTCATGAGGACTCCCAAATCACCAAACTGAAAAATATTGTCTCCATCCATTGAATGGTTTCCCACATAGGAAACTGTACCACTACTCCACATGGACAAGCTCATGCAAATGAAGGATGGTTCGCCCTCTAATGCCAGCAACTAAAATGATATACCAATCCCATCAACTACACTCGAACCAAGCAATACCCATATCCCACTACCTGTACTGCACTCCCCCAAACACCAATGTCATTTAAAACAATCTATCATCACAAGGAATTCCTCGATCCCACCACCTCTGTTGCACCCCTCCAAACATCACTATCATATGGAATTATCTATCTTTCTAAAGGATGCCAAGATCCCACCACCAAATGGGAAGTTCATCACTTCCAATGTGGGGCCAAATATCTGTGATCCTTTCCAACAAAATATGAAACTCATCACGTTCCATATGCACATTAACACTAAGGCTCACCGTAATGCTACCTATCTCACAAAACGGACTTAGGTGAAAACCCCCATGTCCTACTATGAGTACTGTTAGTGCTAAAATATGCACTCTCACGGCAGAGAGGGCATGGCTAGCACATCTTAAGCTCAAGACAAAATAAATGGTTGAATGTCTTTAAAGGTAGCTTGTGCAAGGAGGTTAAAGAATATTGCAGATAGATAAAGTGTACACAGTTGATAACATTAGGCTCTACAAATAAGAATGGATAACCAAACTAAAGGAAAAAATCATATCATGAGAACAAAGGTTCAAAGAAGATTTGGTAATATGTGGAGTTAACAGCTCATTCACACATTAACATAAATAAACATGTTCAAAAAAACATTCCAACGATGGAATCTAAAATACTAAATCTGAGCATGGGCAATCACAACAAAAACATTGTTGCTCAGGAATCCAAAACTAAAACCAATTAGAACATAACAGCATAGTTTTCAGATTGAAAAACAACTAGAACCTGACTCAAAACATATAGGAAATCGTATTCAGATAATAAGTATCCAAGATGAAATTTACAGAGCATGTCTTCAGACTTTCAGTATATGATTTTTGACTTCATACAACTCTCAGCCTCACAGGCTGGAACCTCCTCCACCTTTTACCTTCCCTCATGATGAAATTTATATTAGTTCATAATCTAAGTTGATACCAGCTTTTTAAGGAATCAAACCTTATCCATCAACCCAAAAATAGACTAAATCTGGAGATGATTACAAAGATCTGGAAATAAAACTTTGTTTTTATCTCCATATATTGATTTGATGCTCTGAAACTATTCAAAATGTCCTTTAATTGAAGCTTTGAATGCCACATGCACTCAGATCTTCCACCAATCTGATTTCAAGTTTGAAAATATGAAGAAGATTCTTGGACCAATACTAACTAGATCCCTGGAAATGTTGAGGTTGTTTGACACTAATTTGCCATCAACTTATTGACTTCTCATAATTCTGGAATTGATTGTTGATCTTGTTTATATACTGAACTAACGAAGTTCTCTACCACTGAATTATTTAATTTCTTTAAATATGAAATTGAAATTTCAAATGTTGATTTTCTTGTTTACTTTGTTGACCTAGAAATGCTTAATTCATGCCTTAAAATCTGGAAGTAATATATTGCCTACTGAAGTCTTTACCTTCGATAAAGCCTTTTGAATGCCATTTGTTCTTAAAACATATAGGAAGTCTATCTTTCTCTTTGGCGATCTAAAAGTTGTGCATAGCTTTAGATCCTTGTGAATGTTCTTCTTGATGTCCAATGCACTATGCATTGTTAAAGGATCCTCGGATTACCCTTCATGGGCTTCAATCACTTGATGATTCAGACACATATCCCACATTTATAATAATAAAACTCTTTTTTGATTTATATTTCCAAACGTTTAAAAATCATCATGATGCGTCGTGCAAGATGATGGACTTGTGAGGTTTCCTTTGGCGGACTATGCGACTTGGGTGCTTGTGAACATGATACATGGATGGTGTATGAAGTGATAAATGGACGCTTTAGTCTAAAACAAGATATGAATTCAAATGATTACAAAGTAATTGCAATACTTTTACACTACTTAAAGAAAGGAAATCCACCTAAAATGTTTGGAAAATATGGGTAAAGCAATAAAATAATAATTTTTATTTTTAATTGCAATACTTATACACTATTTAAAGAAAGGAAATCCACATTTGGAAAAAATATGGGTAAAGCAATAAAATTAATAAAACAATAATTTTTTATTTTTAATAAAAATTATTAAATAATAATTTTATTTTTTTAAATAAAATTATTATTTAATAATTTTATATTTTTTAAATAAAAACTATTATTTAAGAAAATGAGTAAAGAGGTCATTCAACAACTCTTGAGATCCGGGTTTAATAGCAGGTAATTTGGCCAATTTGACGGAATTTTGGAAGATGAGGCAAATTTGACACAAGATAGTGACAATAGTGCTTACTCGGGGGAATTCACTTAAGCGAATATATTTGTGAGAATTCCATAAGCATAAAATTGGGGTACCTTTTTACATACACGCTGCCGGAATATAAAAAATTTGATGGGGCAGATCCTGGTACCAACAAGTACTAAAGGAATCATATAGCAGTAATTATGCATTTGTCAAACCCAAAGGGTGTGAACATCGAATCACAATGAAAAGAATATATGTGTGTCTCCTGCTCCTTATGTGACACCTTCAGATATGTGTGTCTCCTGCTCCTCGTGTGACACCTTCAGAAAGAATCTCTTCACCCAGTGTTCAGTTCCATTCACATCCCAATGTGCTATGGATGTCATAGATGTATGGGATGATGGATAATAGACCAACCTTGACTCACTGCATAGTTCATCCATCAAACTTGTGGATGCATAACCCCCTCTATTGGATGGTCAGACAAGAATGTGATCATCTTCCTCATCCATGCCTATGTCACTCCCATAGAGGAAACTTATGATATTCCTCTTCAAGCATCTGCAAATCAAAAGATTCCTCATGATCCACCATCGCATGAGGCTCCTCCATCAAATCATGTGTGCAATCATCCATGCATAATTGTCTTTATGTAGCACAGGAGGAAGAGTGTAGTTTTTCTAGCTCCCTACATAGTTATCCAACCTGTTCCGTTGATTCTTGAAGTGCTCGTCGTGTGCTCTTCAAGAAATCATGGGAAAGCTCTATCTCATGAGAGAGTTTGTCAATCTCATCTTCATCTTCTTGTATGGCACAATGATACATCTCAATAATCTTAGGAAGATGGTCTCTATCGGAAAGCCGGTGTAGATAGTTACCTTTCATAGTTGTCACTGCTTTTCGAATTTCCTCCAATTCTGAAATGGAAGGATCTTCTTCTAGTATACCATCTTCCCTTGAAGATCTCCAACAAAAATATGACATCAATGCTTGTGTACCATCAAAATACTTCAAGGTTGCCATACTCTTTCCCTTGCTTACCTTCAATGTCCATGTTAAATGATGTGTCTCATAGGGAAAATCTTCCCTTGGAATTTCTAGTTTTTTCCCATCCTTTGTGCAGTTGTCATTGGCTTCATAATGAATCTGCAATGGTGAATGGAAATCTTAGTTTTGTTCTTCTTTTGTTGCAAGCTCTCCATCCTCTTTCTCTTGGGAACTTAATCCTTACTCAGGCTTCTTATTAGTAATTTTGAGTTCACCAACAAAGAAACTAGAGTACACTCCCACTTTGCAACAACCTTCTGAAAGTGCCATCTAGGTCACCTTTTCTATTGGTTGTAATCACAAATCAAATTGCATGTGGCACGGCACATAACTCATCCGTAACATTCAAAATAGCATTAGAATGTTCCATAACATCATCTTCATTACATGAAATGGAACGTACCTCAGGTTAATGCAAGAAAACATGGTTGCTACATAAATCAGATTTATATTCAGACCTTTGTGTTGTGATTTCATCATCCATACCCTCATAGGTAAGACAAGCTGCTACCACCTTCTCTTTATTCTTAGTTTTTGCACATTTTTCCTTCAACGGATGATCATTGACTGTGGATTTTCCACATGTAGAACTGGGTGTCTTCTTGTCATGGAACTTCTCATTTGTTGCTTAGTATGTTGATTTGATGTTCTTTCTTGTTTGACAACATAACTCTTCTGTGTGTGCTCATTTTGACCCTATTGTTAGTCAAAATGACATTTATAGTCGAGGTGTCGAAAAGAAGTTTTTGTTCTTTTTTTAAGCTAGATTGAATTCCTTTTGAACTATGACGAAGACTGGATTTATATTTATTTCTTCTTCCTCAACTTGAATTTGTTTTCCAGAAAGTCTGGATGCTTCCTTCTGGATTTGAGCTACTTTGTTCTCCTGTAGATTGTTATTACTCTAAATCTTCTCGAACCTGTCGCCTTGCGACTTTTTGTCCTCTTTTAACTTCTCAATTTGTTCCTCTAGTTCTTGATTAAGATTTCTTAGGTGTTGGTTTTCTTCCTCCTTTTCTAATATTCTTCCTTTGAGATCTTCATTGGAAAGTTATGTCTTCCAACTATCTTTCAGCTTCTTGATTTTCGTAAGTAATGTCTTGTTATGAATTCTTGGTCGATAGTTCTTCGGTATTGCTTACTAAATTGTCATTGATTTTCTTAATTTCCATTGTGTGTGTTTTCTTAGTGTCGTCATACTTCTACTGGAGTTTTTCTTGTTATTGTTGATGTTGACATATCTTTGAATATTGATCTTCTAGCTGCTTCTGGGCTTGCGTCAATTCACTGTCTTTGTCCTTGATGAGCTTGTTAAGCATTCTATGTCTTCTTCGAAGTTGTTATCACTTCTATACGATGATTTTCATCATTCTTTGACTTTTTGATCTAGTGTTCTAAGTTTTGATTGTGACTTTTCAAATGTGATATTTGCTCATCCTTATCTGATAACATTTTTCTAAAACCTTCATTATTTTTTTCCAATATTTCATTTTAGATTTTTAAGGTATGATTAATTTGCTCTTAAAGTATTTTAACCAGTTTCTGCTTCTCCACCTCGCATTGTAGATAATTATTGGTCGCTCTGTAGTGTTCTAATTGAGCCAATACTGCTTGTAATTGTGATTGTAATTTTGATTTTGTAAGCAACATAGCTATGACTTCTTGACGATAACTTGGTCTTCCTTGACTTGATTTCTTCTTTGATTTTTGTCTTCCTTCCTTCTACAATGGGTTAGATACAAAAGATATAATAACCCTTAACGTGTTTTTTTTTGGAAAAGCCTCTGTTGACTTTGATTTTTTTCTTTTCCTTCTTCTTTTTTTGTAATTAATAACTATCAAATAATTATTATTATTATTAAAATTAAAATAAATATATTATTATTTTTTTGATGGAGGAGTAAGGATAAGGCTTTTGAAATAATAATATGTATTATTATTTAAAAGAAGGAGAATTAAGATTTTAGAAAATAGATAATAATAAATAAATTATTATTATAATTTTGTTTGTGAGGGTGATAACAAGGTAAGGTTAGGTTATTATATAATAAGAAGAATATTATTATTATATAATAATTTATTTATAATGATGTGTTAGAGTTGGTGTGTATGTGGAGGCTTGAGCCTAGAGCACGCAAAGGAAATGTGGGTGAAGGATGGGAGGCCATTGAGGGTGTAGGGTGTGGGAGGTAGACAAAATGGAATGGGAAGGTGATGGAAGGATGCGTAGAAGGGAGGTAGGATGAAATAGAGGCTATCGAAGGGAGGGAGGGGGTGAAAACGGTGGGGGAGGGAGGGAGGGAATGTGGGGGTAAAAACGGTGGGGGAGGGAGGGAGGGAATGTGGGGGTAAAAACACGCTGCAGGAGGGTCGTGTGCAGCGTGGGAGAGTAAGGGTAAGGGAAAGAGTGATGTGGGTTGGGAGATTGGGAGTTGAACCTGGATTTGAGAGATGAACAATGAGTGGATGGAAGCAAGATACGTGAGGCCTGAGAGATGCGTGGAGATGAGAGAAAAATGGGGTTGACTAAAAGCCAGCTCAAATAAGATATGATAGAAGTTTGTGGCCAAAGGTCGAGACTGGTCAAAGACTAAGTTTGGAGAAACTCCCAAAGTAGTTATTTGGAAAAAATACACTATCACAATTTGCCCAAGAAAGGGCTCTAATACCACTGGAGCAGAGAAAGTTTGTTTCTTACTGGAATACCCATTGCAGATAAGATAGATTATCCATGTATGGATATAATAAAAATATATATTTCGATAAAAGATGAGATGATCTTAAATTCGTAATGTTTGGACTTTTATAAGCCCCTTGTACCTTTTCAAGTAAAAACATGACTCTTGACTTTTAATTAATTATCAATTGTGTATTATTAATAATATCAATATTAATTGTTATATTATTATTATTATTATTATTATTATTATATATAACAATGTTCTTTCTTCGACAGTATGCACATTTCAAAGCACATCACACCTAGGCAGACCATTTGGGTAGTCTTAGATGACCCGAGGCCATTTCCCTAGGAATTATGTGGAACTCTTTTGCTTATGGTGAAATACTGGAAAAAAAATGACCATATCACAAGTATATAATTCCCTAGAAGAAACCCACACACTTCAGAACCATTTAGGAATGATATTACACTTGATTTGTTTGTTTATAGGCTCATAGTCAAGAAACTAGTAAATATCGACAACATAATTTACCATGAATCTACGGGAAAGAGACTAAGTAGTTTTATTGCGTCGAGAGGCGCTCTACAGCCCAGTATGGGGGAGATCTTGTAACGTTATGTAACGTTATTTTTATTAATAAAAAATACAAATTTTAATTATAGGCCAAAATAAATGTCGGCCAGAAAAAACAACCTAATATGGGGGAGATGTTGTAGTCTTCCTACCTAAACAAAACAATAAAAAAGTAAAAATTTGATTATCCGCAAAAAAATGTGGGTGAGAAAAAAAACACAATATGGGGGAGATGTTGTAATGTTCCTACCTAACAAAATAATAAAAAATAAAAAATTGAACTATTCGCAAAAAAATGTTGGCCTTGCACATGGTTTTAAAACCATGTGCAAGGCCTTCTAAACAACCCATGGTTTTATTGCACATGGTTTAGGAGGGACTTACAAATGGTTTTAATACCATGTGCAAGGCCTCCTAAACAACCCATGGTTGTAGAAGGGCCTTGCATATGGTTTTAAAACCATGTATGGGGAAATGTTGTAATGTTTGTTCCTAACAATAAAAATAATAATAAATATTATATGTCGGCCATAAATATTATTGAATATTAATAATAAAAATATTATATGTGGACCTTAAATAAAAAGATGTGTCTTTTGGTTTGAATCAAATCAATGGCTATATATAGGACACAACAAAGTTGATAGTTCATTGAGTGCAATACCTAAGAAGAGGTTTGCACCTCGAGAGATTTGATCCCTCTCGACACTTGATAGAGCCTAGGATTTGGATCTACGCTGGTTCTTAATGAAAGGACAATCACGGTACATATGAGGTTGTTTCATCATTTTCAATATTTCAAAGATTCTCTTCTATAAATATGAACAAGAAATAACCATAGAATTGTAGAGAGAGAGAGAGAGAGAGAAATTAAGCTTGGAATTGGAATTGTGCTAGGAAATGCTTGTAACATGGCTTGAAGAATTCGGAATAGGGATTTTGATTTGCAATAATTATGTGTTATAGTGTCAGCACTAATTTTAGAAATCCAATATTTCGACCTCTTCAATATTTGGGAATCAACCAATGCGCCCTGCAACCACACATCAAAACACTGCAAAACTAGAACTACACAAACACTATAACTGAATCTCTAACTAGATGGAGATTGGAAGATGACATGGCCTGAATAAAAACCTGCATAAAATCATATGCATACTAATCTAATACTATTGTATTTGTTGCATGAATCTCAATGAGATGGACAAGGTGTCCAATTCCTCAATCACTAGTTGAATTGCTTCAACTAGCTACACTAGACAGAAGGCGCACATCTCCCAAGCTAAGAAAAGAATAGATCTCTTGAACACAAATAAAATATGACCAAAAAATGGGGATGGGTGAGCTCAGGACTCTTTATTATCTTCTAGTGTATTCTTCCTCCTTCTAAATCCTGCTTTCTAGGAATTCAAGCCATAGATGAGATGAGGAAACTTTGGTAAGTTACTTGCTTGTGTGGAACCAATCTCTCTCATCAAGTGCACCCTCTCCTAGCTAATTGGGACTTGTATATTTTGGATGAGATTCCATGGTGATTTCTTGCTTTTACCATTCCTTATTGTGCCTTTCTAGCAAAAATATGGAAACCTCTGCTTTCCTGCTTTTTTGCAACTTTTCTACATTCTTGATTTTAACTGCTTTCTCCCAAGTTTCTTGAGGGGGACATCTCATTTGGTCTCATCCATATTCCTAAGAGCCCTCTTGAGACACCTAGATCAATTCCAACTCATAAACAAATATTAGAAATTAAATATTCAAAATTGTGGGCCTACATCACCTTTTCATGGTTGGATTTAATTATGCATAGTAACTATAGGCCACAATTAATTCCTTGATTAATTAATTAATTTCACTCAAACCATGAGAATCTAATGGGAATTGTGGTGAACCACAGTGCTACCAGAATGGGGACATTATAGAAACAATAGATCTATTTCATGTTCGTAGAATGAAATCAATAAGTCTAAGATACATATTTACCATGGAATTAACATATCTAAGCTTTACATTTGACCACGGCTAGATTATTCACATCTATATTTATATTTTTTTTTTAATTTTGACTCAAAAACTTTTCAGTCATAAAAGAGATTTGTTTGCTGCATTATTGGTTTACAAATGCATACATTCCCAAATATCTAACAACTAAATAATCCTACCAGGATATCAGATATTCCGCACATAAAATTTACCTTCATTTAAAACAGAGGTCTAAATATTTTATCTTATGGTTGCAGGTTTGGAGCGTTCTTAGTCGTCGCATCAGCCTATTTAAGTTAAGAAGAGCCAACATCTAAAATATCTATTCATACCATCATACACACCATATCTATGGATGCATTCGCAAGTTAATAGAAGCATAAACATTAACAAAACATTAGATTTTAACACATAACCATATCGACCTGTTAACCCTGACGAAGTTGCTGAAATTTGTTGAAGTTCTCAAAGATCTACCACAAGATCTTTCTTTGAATTTCCAATCAAGATGAGTCCATTGAATTCCACCCTACCATACCCAATGGGTACTCTTAATCTACTGGGACCTCTGAGCCACAACGGGATAACGAATAGAAATCCAACAGAACTTTGGTAGGCAGGCTATTACTGTGAGGATACCAACCTCTCTTGTACGAGAGTGACCCACAC
This sequence comes from Pseudotsuga menziesii, assembly GCA_001517045.1. Classification (NCBI taxonomy): domain Eukaryota; kingdom Viridiplantae; phylum Streptophyta; class Pinopsida; order Pinales; family Pinaceae; genus Pseudotsuga; species Pseudotsuga menziesii. The sequence goes on from LPNX011021882.1 coordinate 151,209, forward strand.
CCTCCAACATGTTAGAATATTAAAAACCCACTTCATACTTAGGATATAAGTTATTTATCATTTTTTATATATTTCCTAGGTGCTGACTATGTAGTTGGACACCATTTTCCTCCTTTTTGCCACAATTTCCATCATTATCCATAGGAGCACACTTAGAAATATCATATATAATATCATGTCTTCTGTTTTCACTGTCCAGGATAGTAGGAGATATTTCTTGCTTTGTGTTGCTTTTGTCCTACTTTTCCACTTGTCCCTGGATAAGGATAAATCTAGTCACTTGGAAACTGTCATCTTTTTTAGCCAACACATCATCCATTATTTTATTGTTTTTCCATCACTCATTTGCTGACATATCTGATTTGGCTAATTCACGAGGTCCTTAACTGATTTGGAAATTTAATTTGACACCTTGGGGGGTCTTTTGCATTAAAGTAAGCCCACTTTTGTGAGGATTTGAATCTCTGATGTAATTATATATTTGGATGGCCATTACATTTCCCAAGTTTGGATGATGTACTATCATTCAATAGAATTTTATTGTGTGCATCAATTTCAGTGTCTGTTTTGAGTGATCTTTGCTAGCTTTGCTAAACATTTTTTGTCAGGAAAATGTTTACTTTGTAAGATCAGCCTGTAACTTAATTTTCATAAGGTATCAAAGCATATTTAATGGCAGTATTCTCCTATTCATTGTTTGGTATTGTTTACAGGAATGAATTCAGACTCACAAGGGTGCAATCATAGTCTCGCAAGGGCACAAGTAATGAATCCATGGAGAAATCTCAATCAATCATCTTGAATCCATTCAACTACTTTGATTGGAAGGAGCAGATGGAGATTCTATTGAGGATAAAAGGCCACTATAGGGTGACTATGGCTACTAAAAATGAGCCTATTGTAGTTGTAGAGAAGGCTAAGGGGCACAATAGAAGAGATGAAGCATATGGTCTCTTGTGTCTCAACACTTTCGGGGATATTCTTTTCCATCTATATGGTCTTACAAAACCTAATAAAGTTTGGGTCAAACTTCAAAATTTGTTTGGAAAGACTGATCAATTGAGAGGCCATCAACTAGAAAATGAACTAATCTCTCTAAGTCGAAGTAATTTCGAGACCTTACAAGACTGTTTCTCTAACTTGAAACCCCCGGTTATTCAATTGAAGCATTGTGGGATTGAAAAGAAGGATGGGTAGTTGATCTTGGCCATTATCTCAAAATTGGGCCCTGGATATTCTATCTTTGTTTCAACCTTGAATGCTACCAAACTCAGTTTGAAACTAGAAGATGCCTACACTAGAAGAATTCATGGAATCACTGACTCAAGAGAAAGACAAGTTGGTCTTTGCTTTGACTACTAGAGATTCAATGAAGTCAAAACGGAAGAAGGATAATCCAAAGAAGCCACTAGATCAGAAGAAATAGAAGCATAAGCCTAAAGAGGAGTCCTCAAGCTCCAAGAAGAGTCCACAAAAAAATAAGGAGAAGAGAAAGTGTGCAAACTACAATATGGGATTTCATCCTAAGAGTTCATGTATGAAGAATACCATTGACATGATGTCTCGACTTCTTGAGAAGAAAAACATCCCTCTTCCAAATGGTGTAAACAAGAAGGAAGGAGGTTCAAATTCTGAAGAAAAATGAAAGAGTTCATGCTTTGATTGCTAGCACAACAAAATATTACTCTTTCATCATTGATTATGTGGAATCTAGACATATGGTGTCCACAAGGGAGTATTTTTCCTCTCTTGATTCTTCTGATGCTCCAGTAATTGTGTTAGGAGATGACTCTGAAACTACATCCAAAAGGAAGGGTAGAATAGATCTTGACCATGGTTCCTTCACTAATGTTTTGTTTGTCCTAGTTCATGCTTCCAATATCTTGTCATTCTATCAGATGACTCATACTGGGTCTCCTTAAAATGTCATCTTTACTCCCAATGATGAGGAAATATATGAAATTTCTACGAGCAGAATTGTTTCCATAGGAACTGTTGATCATAGCTCAAAAGTCTACAAGTTTTCTCACTCTGTACCTTTCTCATAGCCCTATTCTCTCTTCACTCATGCCAATGAAGCAAGAAAAGTGTGGAATTTTGTCCACATAAACTACAAGTACTTATATTATTTGCATGAGAATAACATGGTTATATGGATTCCTAACATCAAATTTTCCAAAGGAATCTGTTAAGGTTGCATCCTTGGAAAACAACCTGAGCATAAGTATGAGAGAGTTAAGTCTAAGAGAACCTCTAAACCCCTTGAACTTATTCACAGTGATATATCAGATCCACTCCCCAATATGTATTTGAGTGATGCCAAATATGTCCTTACCTTCATTGATGACTTTTCCATATATTGTTGGGTCTTCTTTCTCCAATTCAAGTCTGAAGTCTTTGGTTTTTTCAATATTTTCAAATCCTTTGTAAAGAATATGTCACGTAGGAAGATCGAATCCCTCAGAACTAATAATGATGGGGGGTACATCAAATCTATTTTTCAACAAATCTATGCATGTGTTTGTATTCAGATGTAGCATACAATTCCCTACACAACTCAACAAAATGGTGTTGTTGAGAGGAGGAATATATCTCTCAAGGAGATGGCAACTTGCATGTTGGAGTCCAATTCTTTGTCTCCAAGACTCTAGGACAAAACAATAAAATGTGCATCCTATATTTAGAATAGGGTTCCACATAAATCCTTAAATGGAATCACTCCTTTTGAAGCTTGGAATGGACATAAGTTAAATGTGTCTCATTTCAAAAAAATTGTCTCAAAGGCATGGGCTAGAATATCTCTTGAGGAGAGGACTCTGGCGCCCCAAATCCAACCATGCATTTTTGTTGGATATACACAAGACTCCAAGGCTTACAATTTTCTCATTACGACCACTCAAAAATCCTTCATTGAAAGAAGTGTTCAATTTGAAGAAGAACCCTTGCGAGCAATTGAAGTTGGAGAATCTTATGAACCACCACCTGTTGAAGTAAGTGAAGTTTCTCATGATATTTATGATTATTATTTGTTATAATGAATACCACATTATTATAGATCCAAACACACCTACAATTCCTAAGTGGGATGAAAAAAAAATTCAAGCAGTTAGAGAACTTGCAGGTGATGCTCAAGATCCTCGGAGGACTAGATCTCAATTTGAGAATCTTTCTGTCAAATATCCACATCTTCCTGAAAAATGGTTTTTGATGGTTGAATATGATCCTCAATCATATGAAGAAGCTTCGCATGACCCAGGATGGTAGGTTTCCATGGATGAAGAATTTATTCTCTTCAAAAGAAAGGAACTTAGGAGCTAGTCTCTCTCCCACCTGAAAGAAAGCTAGTCAAGTGTAAGTGGATTTTCGAAACAAAGTTTGATATTGATGGTGCAGAAGTGAACTACAAGCCAATGTTAGTGGATAATTTCTTATCCCAAGTCCAAGGCCTTGACTACAATGAAACCTTTGCATCAGTTGCAAAGATGGATTCAATCATACTAGTTCTTTCTTTTCTTGCAAAGATGGAGATATGTCGAAAATACGAACAAAAAATTAGTTTTTTCTTTTCTTCCTCCAAAATTAATAAATATTATTTTATTATTTTATTAATTTTCCTTAGAAGGCCCATTTTGAGTTGAAATTTCCTCTAATGAGAATATTAAAAACCCACTTTATACTTAAGATATAAGTTATTAGTCATCTTTGATTAATTTCCTAAGTGTTGATTCGGTAATTGGCCACCATTTAAGGCTCTTTTGGCCACATTTTCCATCATTATCCACAAAAGCGTACTTAGAAAGATCATGGATAAGATCCTATCTTATTTTTTTACTGTTCAAGAGTAATAGGAGCACTTTCCTTTTTATATTGCTTGTCCTGCTTTTTCTACTTTTCAAGGGATAAGGATAAAGCTAGTCACTTGACAACTGTCATCTTTTTCGGCCAACACATATTCCATGATTTTCTCTCCAAAAGCCATGTTTTGATTGCTTTTCCATAACTCATTAGTTGACATATCAGATTTGGCTAATTCATGAGGTTTTTTACTGGTTTGGAAAGTGAATTTGACACCTTGGGGTTTTTTCTTTAAAGTAAGCCTATTTTGTGAGGTTTTAGAATGTCTTCTTTGGATTTCGAATCTCTAATGTAATTATATATTTGGATAGCCATTACATTTACCAGGTTTTGTCGATGTACTATCATTCAATAGAATTTCATTGTGTGCATCAATTTTAGTGTCTATTTTGAGTGATCTTTGCTAGTTTTGCTAAACAAATTTTGTGAGGATAAAGTTTGTTTTGCAATATCAGCTTGACTTAATTACCACACAACGAGAACCTCAAAAGTGTGACAAAGCCTCTAGCGTTCAGCACTAGGTTTAAAAGAGGTAGAAATCCTTATGCCCTCTCCATCTCTTTATAACTTTTTAAAATCACGTCATGCTTCTATGCATTCTTTTTTGAATTATTTTAATTTCTTTCTTTCTTTTTGTTGACCCACCAAATCTTAGTTCTCTTAGCCTTTATCATTGTTTTATTTATTTTTTTATTAACTTATATTTAATTTATTTGAGTTTCCATGATTTCCTCAATTAAAAATTAGTTCATATTTTTTATTTTTAGTTTATACATGGTTATTTTGCTCATTTTTTATTTTTCACAAATTCATAGTTAAAGTTAATTAATTTGAGATTTCATTCACATAATAATTTACTAGAATATTTTTCTAAATTTGTTTACCAATATTCTTATTTCCCCTCATTAATAATTTAAATTTAATGATTGATTTTCTCTTTGCGGTGGTAATATTAAGGGTGCCATGCTCTACGCATTCCTTTCAAATATTCACCTGCTTAATATTTTTTATTAATTGTCGTGTTCTCGTTGCGACAAGGATATCAAGGGTGCCATGCTCTGTGCATTCCCTTCATATACTCCCCCATTGTGGAGATTTGTTACCATGACTAAGACCTTGTTAACTCAGTCTGGTCAACCTAGTTGAAGGACCGTTGATTCCTAGAGAATAAGGTTGTGTCCTTACAGTGCACCCCTAAGTAAGTGCCTTGTGAGTGACTGAATCTTCGTCCTACCCTCATAGCAACATGCATCTGACAAGCAAGAGCCTCTCTCTCTCTTTCCCAACTTGTCACGTGGAAAATTCTAGTCTTACATCATATCTCAGTTCAGCCTTGTTACCTGATGCGTACCGATTGGAAATTGCAATCCTGGACCTACACGTTAAACATCACATGCATTAAATCTTTTAAGGAACCTTCATAATGTAAATATATATACCAAGCTGGCATCACGTGTCGATGATACCCAATTCAATCCAAAGTCCATGTAGTATCAATGCCATCATTGCATCGCATGTACCTGTCTTTCCTATCACACTTGACGACCCATCAAAGTTCATGCTACCCATAATAAAATCCTATGCATTTCATATTTTTCATAAATATTCAATCATCATTGAAACAATATCATATAAGCATTTGCTCAACATCAAAACTATCCAAATAACACTAACTAATCATCATCATAACATGGTCTAACAATAGATAGTTTTCAAACAATTGTCTCTAATAGTCAAGGTACTGGTTCCACACATGGTTGGTTCATTTGAAGTGAATGCCCTCAAATAATAACATAACATAAAAATCTAGGTTTGAATATGTGCATAACTAGATCATTCGAAATCTAATTCCATCAAATAATAATGTCGCAACTATGTCAAATTTAAATGTCCAAAAGGGACACTACACTGTGCCTCTGTGTATGATTGAGTTTATGATGGATGTTAGCAATTAGATGAATGGATTATAGTAGCATAATTGAAATTATTTTTACAATGTGTAAAGAATTGTTAGTATGGTGAGTAGCAAGAAACCATCCCTCCCTGCGTAGCCCCCTGATTCAGGTTTCTATGTAATTTCCTATGTGCATCTTGGGTGAGACATTACTTTGTTCACAGAGTATTGAAAATGCATGTGCCTATGGGGTTTTGTTGGTCATAGAAGTTGAACCACGGGTCTGACAGGTTGCAACCAACACTTTCTCATTTTTTGGGCACATTGTTTCAAGGTGATTCTCTCCTTCATAATTGATTGTTTCAATCAATCTTTGAAGGCATTTGATATTTCTTTGAAATACCTTTCCAATGCTATATTGTATGCATAATTATAATGGTTGTGTATTGCAAATTAATGATTGCATATCTCATTATTACATGTAATCCAGGTCTTATGGGATGAATATCTAAAAAACAAAGATGAATATTGAAAATATAAAAAATATCCTTTGGTGATCCTCTTATTCTAATTTCCAAGACAACTAATATCACTGGAAAAAAAGGATAAATAATGAAAGAAAAATCTTTATTTTACTAGGCATCGCTCCAAAAGCAATGAATTTCCTCTTTAGTGATTTATTCTCCTTGAATTGTGTGTATTTCCAATGTTGGATATCTCTTCTTCATTGTATACCTTCTTCAATGGGCCCATGATGCTCATATCTCCATCATTCTCATTGCAGGAGCGCCACCATACCATTGTAGCTCAAATTTGAATCAACTATTTTGTTTCCATCTTCACATGAACAAGATCTATAATCTTATTAACCAAATCCATAAGGTATCATAATATAACAAAGTAAACACAATCTACATAAATGTAAACATGGAGCGCTGCTCCAAGATAGTTAATATAGATGAGTTACAAAGTAACTCCTTAAGTATAGGAGAACCTCCTTCAATTACCCCAAGACATTCATACATCCAATTTCATTATTCTATTAACAATGACAACATTACCTCTAGAAATGCATATTCACTTATTTCACCTGAGGCCCCTTCACTAATCCAACCACTATTACGTATACATTTAGTTCATTGTATATATATTTAGCCCCATATATGCTCTCCTTGGGGTCATATCATATACATTTGACCATTTGGGCCATAATATAGTACCCTCCTTCAAAAAGATTTAGCCTTGAATCTTTGCACTTAAGGGATTTGCATATGATGAAATAAGTAATGGAATTTCCTATATTCTTGCTTTCGTGTTTCCATTGATGATTATCCATCCATCCAAAATTGATTTCTCTAGTCTTAATCATTGATAGTTGGTTGTTGCATAACTTTGATTCCATGTATTGTGATTGTGAGTTCTCCATTTTTTTGTAGTTTCTAGTCTCTAATAATATCTTATTGAATAATTGTTTTTTTAGGCCCTATTCCATGAATATTATCAAGTATTCCATCTTCTTCCTTCATAGTGTCGATGTATATATCCGTGTCTTTCTTGGAAGCTTTCTTCGCAATGAGGATGTTGTTACAGTTTCACATCTTATGGCCCCTCTTCCTTATGTGCACTATGCACTCATATCATCAGTATTATTTTCAGATATAATGACATCCTCTATCCTTTGTGATTGGCATTTTATTACTCTTGCCTTTGAGATAATACCCTCATCTTCGGCATGTACATCTTCAAGTTGGAGTTGAGCTTCTTCAAGTATTTTCTAAAATATTGTCTTCGTTGTTTAGTATTTATTATATTCTTTGGTGTGGGTTTTGTCACCTTAAGTTCTCAATTAAGAGATTGGGGTCTAAATATAATATGAGTTAACGGATTAATGTTTTGGATGTTGCGGAATACGTAAATAATATATTGTGAATGGCTAAGAAACACAATGAAAAAGATAAAGTGTGTATTTAAGTTTTGTTGGGTTTCTATGGTAGATCTATGTGTTGTGTGTGTTCCATTGTTCAATCTTTGTTCTGATTAAGAATCTATATGCAATCTTTTACTTCACAAGTTTAAAAATTACATTCCCCCTTTTGAAGCTACATTGTGATGTCATCCATCAATTTCATGTCCTTCAATTCTAGATTGCATTTCTACTTTTACATCATCTGCATCATGGAAAATTTTAGGGGTGGAATTTCGCCCATGGGCTAATTTTGCATGTTTTTTCCCAAAAAAATATTTGGCAATTTCCATTTTATCTTAACCTAATTTTCCCAAATTCAATAGGAATATTTTTTACTCTAATAATCGTCAAAAATGTCTCAAAGCAATATAAAATTCTTATCAATTTAAATATCTTTACAAAAATATAGCTAAGCATTTTATATTTCACATTTTGAGAATTAGTAAATTTGCCAACGTTTATAGATTTTAAGATAAGTATGAATCCTTAAAATTTTCCTTGGTCAACATTTAGAGCTTTTTCAACCTTCTTGCAAATTTCTTCTTCAAGTCTTTTGGTAGCCTCTTAATCCAAAATCTTTGTTTTTTCTTTATTTTGGCCATGCTTCTCTTCTTTCAATCTCTTGACCTCATCGAATAGCATGTTTTTTTTTTACAGAAACGGTTAATGTTTTGATTAGTGTCTGGTAAAGGGGCTGCCAGGGCCTTTACAGTGCATATTCAAAACTGATGTACTGAGCTTCATCTCCAGCTTAACATTCATGGCAAATTTGTGTTGTTGGATTGCTGTTGAAATGCCCACGTGAAAAGACAGGGCAAGTGCAGCCTTAGGCTTAGGGAAGCGGATGATTTGAAATTTCTCCATCGACAATTAGCTGGCTCTTACTCAGAATAGTACCCCGTTTGGCTTCAGCATCCGCTAGATTGTTAAGATTCCTTAGAACGTGATAATCCTTATGAGTTCTAAAGTGCGTCAGAAGGAGAAGGACTTTCCTGTACGTGTGAGAAAGGTTTATATCCGTTGGCATCTTCTTGGTGTGTAACGCTTTAACTATCAGTCTGCAGTCACCAAAGATAGTAAGCTTCTGGATGTTCAGCTTCCTTGCTTGGTTTAGACCTTGCCACAGCGCCAAATACTCAGCTTGATTGTTGGAGGCATGTCCTAGGCCCCATGCATAGGACAGGTGGGGATTGCTAGAGGGCTCGAAAATGAAGCCTCCTCCTCCAGCTTGACCGGGATTCCCTTTCGAGGCCTCGTCAAAGAAAAGGCACCATTCATCGAGGGCTGACCTCCACTTAATGAAATCCTGTTCTTCCAACCTGATTTCCCAATTTTCCTTTTGAGGGGGTTTGGTTGCTTTATTGCTTTGCTGGTTCAAATTGAGCTCCTTAAACCAGCGATCTTCTTCAGGAGAGAGGGTAGTCACATTTCTAATGGTAGACTTTGTGCTTAAAGCTTCTGAGAGCATGGTCCTAGCTTTAATTGCGACTTGAGGTGGGAGTCTGCCTTCCTCCTTAAAAATTCTGTTATTTCTCTCCAGCCAGATCTTCCAACACAGAAATTTAGGGGTCCACATCCACGCGAGCTTGAGGAGATTTTTCTTGCTGAAATTGAAGGGAGCGAGAGAGATCCAGCAACTTATTAACTCCGTTATTGAATTTGGCAGACTTACAGAGATTGAACCTAACGTAAGTCTCCATACCTCTTTAGTGAACTCGCAGATGATGAACAGGTGCTCGGCGGTTTCTTCAGCCCGGTTGCACAGAGGGCAGCGTGAGGGCCCTTCCCAGCCTTTGCTCTTCAGCTTTTCACTTGTCAAAATGCTATTATGAAGGAGAGTCCATATAAAAATATCAATTTTAGGAATAGATGCGAAGCTCCAGAGAGCTTTCCACGGCCCAGGATTGGGAGGGACCCAAGGCACCTCCAATATAGCAATGTAGCCTTTAGTTGCTGTGTATTTCCCTGATCTTGAACCCCAACTCCGTTTGTCTTTGGATCTAACGCTAATGGGCGACTTCCCTTGCAGTAATTCCAACAGTTTTGAAGCTTCCTCCTTGAGCTCGTGCGGATAGTCGCCAAGATTCCAGCTTTCCCATGATTCTTTCTCATCGTTGCTCCAGGCGGATACGTCCCTCAAAGTGCTACAATTTTTTGCAAGGAGCCAGTCTTTGATGTTTCCCAATTCGTTTGATCCGTTGAGAGGCTGATCCCCAAGGATCGAGTCCTCCCATATTCTTATTTTTGCCCCGTTTCCAGGAGTCCACGTGAGCTTGGACATGAAGAAAGGAAGGGCTCTTTTACAGAGTGAGAATATCGGGGAACCTTTCTGCAATTTTGTGGGCCTTTCAAGACATCTCTCCCTGTCTCCTGTAAAATATTTCTTTCGGAGGATTTGCTTGCTCCAAGTTCTTTTCCCTATGATCATGTTCCAAAGAATTTTGCCACCCATGGCTAGATTTTGGGTGGCCACGTCTCTTAATTGAAGGCCCCCTTCCATCTTTGGCCTTGTGACCTTGTCCTAGCTCATTAGATGGAGCTTTTTTTCACAATTTCAGCCGCCCTCCCATAGGAATCGACAAAGCAGCTCATTAATTCTGTTTGTAATGGTTTTGGGAGCTAGGAGAACCGAGCATTGATAGATTGGAAGGTTGGTAAGGACTGAGTTCATCAAAATCACTTTACCTGCTTTGTTGAGCCATGTTGCCCCCCACGCGTGGATCTTGTTTTTAGTTTGTCCAGGAGGGGCAGCGAATGGACAACTCTAGGGGAAGCTTTGAATATTGGAATGCCCAGGTATGTAAAGGTGTCCCAGATTGTGATGCCTTCCATTTCAAGAATCCGAGATAACTCCAGCATTTCGCGTGGGGAACAGTTCTAGCCATAGACCTTACTTTTGTGGAAGTTTATTTCGCTTCCAGAGCTGTCTCTGTAGTAGTCAAGCTCTGTTTTAAAGTTCCTAGCTGTGTTGAGGTTGGTAGCTCCCAATAGAAGAGTATCATCAGCGAACTAGGCGTGGTTTACATCCTTGACCTTTGGGACAATTCTAATGCCTGAGAGACACCTGTTTTGGAGACTTCTGTTCAGCTGGAAGCTTAGGACAGAGGCTTGGATGACAAAAAGCACAAGGGATATAGGGCAACCTTGCCTTAATCCTCTTGAGGCCTGGAAAAAATTGGTAGGGCGGCCATTAACCAACGGGGCGATCCAAGGGGTTGATATGCAAGCTTTGACCCACGCAATGAATTTCTGATTGAATCCAAAATTTCTCATGGCTGCAAAAAGGAAATCATGCTTGACTCTGTCAAAGGCATTGACCAAGTCCAGCTTTACCACCATACCCTTCTCTTTTTTCTTGTAGCTGGTATGAATGGCTTCTTGAACTAAAATAATGTTATCCAGAATCTGTCTTCCTCTCACAAACCCACCTTGATTTTCCGGGATCAGCTTAGGCAGGATTCTTTTGAGTCTGTTAACCATTATTTTGGTTATGATTTTGTATCCTGTATTACAAAGGGAGATAGGCCTAAATCTGTTAAAGTTCTTAGCGCCTTTTTCTTTTGGAATGAGGGCCAAGAACGAGGAGTTGGTGCTGCCACCCAACTTGGTACAGTTCTGTGCCTTCTTAACCATTCTGTACTAGTCCTTTTTTATTATGTCCCAGCAAGAAATATAGAACCGGGCTGTAAATCCATCCATCCCAGGAGCTTTGTCTGGGTCCATTTTGAAGAGGGCTTTCTTGATTTCTCGAATACTAACAGGGTTGTTCAACAGCAGGTTGTCATCATCATTAATCAAATTTGGAATCTCTGAGAGAGGATAGGAATTCGGATCCACTGGTTCCAAATCTGGGGCGGAATAGAGATTTTTGAAAAAGGAATGGGCTACCTCCTTAATGCCTCTAAAATACTTTATGACTTGGTCTTGCGTCTGAATTTCATTGATGGAGTTATAAATTTTTCTGGCTTGGGCTTGCTTGTGAAAGAGCGAAGTGTTTTTGTCTCCAGCTTATAGCCAAAGCGTCCTTGATTTGACTCTCCAGTAGATTTCCTCTTCTCTACAGGCTTTGTGGTAGTTTCTTTGAAGCTCAGCTTCCCGGATGAGCAAGACAGAAGTGACTGGGGACTCTTCCAAGATCAATTGGTGCCATTCCAAGGCCTTCTGAATTCTTTTCCTTTCAGCCATGGGAGAACCAAGTCCTTTAGCCCAGGATTTCAGATCAGCTTTGAGTCTTCTGAGCTTTCCTTCCCATACATAGAAGGGGGATCCATAAACAGGATCCTTCCAGGAATTAGACACAATATCAAGGAAACCTTCCCAATTTACCCAAATTGGGCTAAACCGAAACGAGATAGGACCTAACTTTTTCTCAGGTGAGAGGGAGAGTGAAATCGGTTTATGATCAGAAGTATAATGCGGGAGAATCTTGGAGGTCGCCATAAGCCCAAGGGTTAGGAAGGAGGAATGAATAAGGAAGCGGTCAAGGCAGGCAGCTATATGACCAGGTCCTATCCTTTTATTTGACGAGGTGAACTTTCCTTTGTCAGGGATGATGTCTTCAAGATCCCAATCCAGCATCAAGTCTTCCACCCACTCTCTTACAGGGTCCCGGACTATTGATCCCCCTTTTTTTTCGGCCAGAGCAAGAGTTACATTTAAGTCTCCAACCAATACTAAATTTTCAGGGTTGTGATGGTTAAGAAAAAGTTTTAAGGAATCCCAACATTCTTTTTTTTCAACAAAAGAGACAGGAACATACATATTAAAAAGGCTTACAGGATGGCCGGAGTCTTTATGGAGCAGCTTGGTGAATAACCAGTGAGTGGTTCCTTCTTCTTCTACTAGGTCGAGCTTTGCAGAGTCCCAAAATGTTGCTAAGCCTCCTGAGGCTCCTCTTGCACTTACAGCGCTTCCCGAGCCTTTCTTCCAAAACGAGTTGCTTGCTCGGAGGAGAGCATCCTCCTCCAGTTTCGTCTCCTAGATTAGGAGGACTTCAGGCGTCATTACTCTTACTAAATCCCTTATAGCTTCTTCTTTTAGGGAGCTGCCTAGTCCTCTGCAGTTCCAGGAGACGTATTGCATTATTTACCTGGATGAAGGGGATGGCCCCCTTTCGGGGTCTTTCCTAGCTTCATCCCCGATCTGGTATTCATCATTTCAGGGATGGTGTGCTATGAGCCTTGAACCACGTCCTTGTAGGACTGCTCTTCCCTTCTCTTCTTCTCAGTCTTCCGTCCACGCTTTGGTTGGTCTGGGGTACCTGACTGACTACTTGCTTCAGTATCTCCTTCCTCAGAGGATTCAGCTCCTGTTTCCGAACCTAAACTGATATGTTCTTTTGACAGACTGGAGACTCCAGGTTGAGGGATTGGATCAATTGGGTCTTGTGGTACCCGAGATTCTTCAACTTCTGGAATATTTGCAGGGGTTTGAGCTACATTAGGATCTTCCTGGTGGATAGGCTTTGAGCTGCCTTCCTTTGGGGGTCCCTGGGCCGTTTTCTCCTTGCTTCTGGCATTGTTCGAGGTTTTCCCTTTCTTTACTTTCTGCCATCCTTCAGCATCTTCTTTCCCAGCAGCCAGTTTGGGGCAGTATTTTTGGAAGTGGCCATGTTCTTGGTAGTTCCTGCACTTGAAGGGCAGGTGCTCGTAGTCCAACTTCTGGTAATGAGTCCAAGATCCGACGATTAATTTTATTGCCTCAGGAAGACCAGCTTCAAGATCAACTTCAACAATATTCTGGCGCAGGTGTATTGTCCCTTATTATCAGCTTTGTCAATGAAACGTCTGATTTCGTTCCCTATTCTCTGCAGTGATTCGAAGTTCCAGCAATGCACCGAAAGGTTAGGGAGCCTGACCCACACCGGCACTTCTTTGGGGAGATCGATCGAGGGATCAAAATCTGGTGTCCATTTGTTCAGGTATAGACCCTGCGTCCCCATGAAGTAGGGGCCATTTCTAAAGATTAAGTCTAGGTCTTCTTCTGAGATGAATTCAAAGATAAAGAACCCTCTCCCAACGGGATAACAAGTTACTCCATGTTTCAGATTGGGCTTCCAATTTCTCTGTATCCAGTCATTTGTAGACTTGGTGGATGGCCATAAGCCCATAAACTGACCCACGAGGCCTAGTTTAGCCAATGCCAGAGCTATCTTCATTGGTTTTTCTTCAGGAAGGGTGATTTCTGGAATTTCCTCTAGCTTCTTAATAAATTTGGGATCTCCGAATGAGAGGTCTTCTTGCCTCTGCTGTAGAGGAGCCTTCTGAAGGCTTCCTCATCTGAACTTGAAGGGGGGGGGGGGGACCTCCCCTCCCCCAGGTGCCGCCATGCTTCTCAACGCTACCGCAGCTTCAACCCTATCGCCCCTCATCGAATAGCATGTTATGTTGTTTAGTTTGTTACATTATGTTATGGCCTGGAAGGGACGTATATGGGGTTAAATGTATATAATATGACCCCAAGGGGAACATGTGTGTGTGTGTGTGCGCGTGCGTGCATTGAAGTAAATGTATATGTAATAGTGAGAATCTAATGAAAAGGCATCATGTGCAATGAATGAATAGGTATATCTATACATATATTGTTATTCAATCCTCTACTTCACCACGAGATCTCACATGCAAGATGTAATGAACATTCTCCAAAATATATTAAAAAACAATGGCCAATTGAATCAACAAGATATCAAAAGAACTAAGCTCTTACTACTAAAGAGCTATAATATGCACAATCATCAACTTCAAACTGCAAACCTTCCATGGATCACTACCATGGGTAGTTATTATGCCCTAAGTCTAAAGTGGCTTTGATACCTTGCTAAAGAATAGTGCAAGTAGACACAACACAAGATTATGGGAAAAAAATCTTAATCCCCTCCAAGATATCCATGCCAATGATATTAATATATAGAAAATGGATACACAGACATCTCATTAACTTATTAGTGAATAAGGATAACATCTCCTCAAGAGATAAGGATAACAACTCATAAGAGGTGATCTAGGACTTTGTGAGTGCTTGGCAACTCACATGCTAATGAAACTAAGGGTGTGTGTTATGATGTGTAATATTCACCCTTATTCTATTAGGTACACAATGACCATTAATTACCTCTCAATATGGAATACTTAGGTATGGCAGTATTCATAACATCACAATAGTCTACAAAATTAACTAGGCAAATATCAATTACATACATTATAGGATCTCACACATGCCCAATTAAAATCACTCACAATGTTTGCAACTCAACATCCAATGCTTGTATGCTATACGCAACACATATTTTCCACAAAGTGCCTATGGACTCTAATACCAAGTGATGTAGTGAAGAAGGGGTGAGGTAAATTTACACAAAATTGTAGGGTCAAAGAAGAAAACTAGGTGAATTGTATTGATATTTGCCACCAAAATATAAATTCACAACTCTCAACTTTCTTATAATTTTGAACACTTCTTGCTCATGCAAGGGTTTAGTTTTCTACCCTCCTCCAAGATAGTGACCAACTCCTTTAATCCCAAAACAAACACTAATACTAGAAATACAAAAATTACAAACGTTGAAAATGTAAAAAATGGTAGAATGCATATACACTCCTAGATTTGCTCACAACTCTCAACTTTCTTATAATTTTGAACACTTCTTGCTCATGCAAGGGTTTAGTTTTCTACCCTCCTCCAAGATAGTGACCAACTCCTTTAATCCCAAAACAAACACTAATACTAGAAATACAAAAATTACAAACGTTGAAAATGTATAAAATGGTAGAATGCATATACACTCCTAGATTTGCAATCGTTGGATAATTGATTGTTGGAGTGTGCAAATGTTGTTGAGATGAAATATTACAGAGAAGATAATGGTAACTTGTCATAATAGAAAGTTTCAATTATTTTGGGATTAAAAATTGTGTCCACTTCCTCAAACACTATCATCTTATCCTCAACCTGTAGGGATGTAATAAGAGCTTTGTCAATTTGATGAGGTGTCATGTGAAATCACAATCATACTTGTTGAGTGCATGATCACAACCAATACAAAAAGAACAATCCTGTGATTTGGATCAATTGCATGGTGGAGTCCATATTTGATCCCCTAATAATAGCCTTTGCAACATTACCTCATCCAATTGATTCTTTGGCACAGATGCTCTTGCATCAAACTCCTCTAGATTAAAAAAAAAAGGTGTACTTAAACCATATTCATTCTAAAATATTTGTATTTGGCTTAGACTTGCTACACGAAGTGTTCTCTTGATGTGGTTGATTGAAGCCTATATTCTCTTGCTAGGGAAAGGTTTAATTGATGCATCCAAAATATTTCAAACCAATTCAACACAATAAAAGGAAAAATAACATAAAAATAAGATACATGCATGTTGTATGCACCCACTTATATCCACCATGACGAAAGTATTTCAGGGCATGAAATTTGCCACTCATAAAGCATTACAAGTTAAGGATAAAAGAAGCAAATTAGTGGAACTCAACAAGCGAATCCATTCTCAATAAACCCACAATAGTTCCGCATGATGTAATTGTCATGGAAGGTGATGTTTTTGAAACTGGAAATTAACCATTTAAAAGCAACATGGTGAATTTTGCTAATTTTTTAAAATATGATCAAATTGCTCCCCAAAATGCTCTACAACGAGATTCAAATGTTTGTGGCCTCGATGAAATTGAATAATGTTCACCACCGTCACAAACTTTTGGGATGGTAAATTTACATGTTCCTTTTGTAGAACATGGCATAATAACTCGATCAAGAAAAAAAGTGATGAAAGAGAAAAAAACAAAAAAAGACCAATACAATAAAAATTTTATATTTCAGGATATTGGAAACCTCAGGGGGCCATAGATTTGACTAGTGATGGATGGCCTAACAAATGTGTAGCAATGGATGACTTCTATTCATGAGAAATAGCCATGTATTGGTTAGTTGAGTACAACAGGGCCATTTGATTTGGCTAGTGGACTACCATGGGACCTTTTGACTTACCTAATGATGGATGGCTCTACAACATTTGACAATCGTTCTACCACAAGAAATGACCCATGTGTCAGTGGAGTACCACGAGGTCACGAATTTGGCTAGTGGGCTACCACAAGACCATGTATTCTGGTTAGTGGAGTACTATCGAGCCATATGATTTGACTAGTAGACTACCACAAGACCATGTGATTTGGTTAGTGGAGAATGATACATTCACTCTCAAGAAATGACCATGTGCTCATGGTTAGTGGTGAATGGCCCTGGCATAGCCTTACTTAGACCATGGCTAAGTGAAGAAGGCTAAAGGTGTTAACACGGTTTGTGATTTGGCTAGGAGTATGTGACTCCAAATACGGACATTCTCACAAAGTGTGATGCTTGGCGTGATATAGAATGTCTCCGTCGCTGAGGAGTGTTGATGTTTTCTCCAATATGCAGCATCGAGCCAACATTCATTATGAATGGGGCTCAAAGTAATATATTATGTGATAGGGGACTATTGTTGAATTGACAAGATCTAAGAAGTGAATGGGACTTCTTAATGGGTCTATTCAACATGAGGACTCTATGAATGAATAGACGAGCATACAAATAGAAAAATAGCATCATCATTGTGAAGAACTTTTCTTAAGAAAGAGGGAAAATCAAATAATAAATGGTAAACAACTGAATGAATAATGAACTGGTCAAACTAGTAATTCGGCCCTAAAGATAAAATGAAAAGTGAAGATAAAAAGTGCAAGCAGGCCCAAAAATGAAATTAAAGTGAATTGAAATGCAAATGAATTCAATTTGCACTTCAATTCACTTTAAATTCATGCTTCAGGGAATTCCCTGAAGCACGTGAGCCATGCCAAAGTATATTCGAGGGACAAAGGCTTGAGTAAGCATTGGAGAGCCGAAGTTGTTAAGCTACTCAGCAAGTGGTCCTTAAAGCACGTGAGCCATGCCAAAGTATACTCGAGAGACAAAGGCTTGAGTAAGCATTGGAGACCCGAACTTGTTAAGTAGGAAATCTTTTTATATAACTTTGTAGCAGAATTTGGAAAGATAAATACTCTGGTCTGAATACAATCAAAAGCTCCAAGGCCATCCCGAACAGTGCCAATGCCCTTCAGGAACTTTTCTGAAAATGCTATTGTAACAAAAGTGAGGACCAAATAATAAACATTATAATGAATTGGGGTTTTTAATATATTTGAAATTAATTCGTCAGAGGGTTCTCTGGTTACTAACCTTTTATGTACTGCAAACATGCGTGTCTTGCTATCTTTTCACTGAATGGAAGTAGGAAACATGCATGTCTCGCTGTTCTTTTTAATTATTGTTGCTAGCTAATGAATGGACAATATACACGAACCTAAAGGATGTATGTTTTCAACATGACATGCACAAACAAACACTATAGAATGAAATGAATGCTTTCAAGTTCTTAAATTTGTTCTAATGAATCCATTTTACTTGCCATGACAATTTTGACTTGCCCAATACGGATCATGATCAGCTTTGGGATATATTGGTAACTAAAATTTTTCAACTCGATAAAATCATAAATGGCACATCAAGCTTAGTACAAGATCTGTGATGCTGGCAAGAAACAACATGATAGTTGCAAATCAGCAGGCTATATGTCTTCGTGTTAATGGAAGAAAAATATCATTTCATGATAATGACAATAACTGACCCAAAATAATAATAGAGATCAATGTTTCGATACACTGCAGAGTACAGGATACCACATCTCTCATGTAATAGAACCAAAATTCAACATCTTGGAGCTTTTCTAAGATGGGTGTAGCACACTTTCTTACCATCAGTTTGTTATAAAATGAATACATTCCTGAATAGCAGCACTTTTAGTGTCTGCACATTTTATGAATCCTGCCAATGAGTCCATTTCATATTTACAGATGTTTGGCTTTTTCTACTCCAAGTGGAAAAAATCATTATTACTTTTTTGTTTGCAAAGAATATCAGTAAGAATTGAAACAGGCTTTTCTTTTATGGCACTCCTTTGTTACCAACTCAAATGGGCTGCTTTTTTGTATAAAATGAAAGCTCCCAGATATCTGGTATTTACTTAGTTGTTTTCATCCCTCCATAGAGTATAATACTGCCAGAGTACTTCAAATCATGTATCTGGCTAAACCACAAAAGTTCAGATGCTTGCTGAAGGCTCAACAGCCATATACTGGTACTATCATGTTTTCCCTTACAGCACCTAACCAAGCATTCAGGGAAATCAACAGAATATATCAGCAGCGGATATGTATAACATGAGAGTACAAAATCTGCAACATCTGGCTTACATCTTCAGTACATAACGATGTTAACTGAGGTCAGATTCATAAATCTAACATTCAGCATGCAATTCATCAAAAAGCCCATCCATCAACCTGTTAAAATTTTTGATGGGCTTTTTTCAAATTACCATTTCAACATATTGAAAAAGCTTTATTCTAAGAAGATGAAAGAATCAAATGAAGGAATGCCCTGCAGAAACCGACAATCAGACAAGGGAATGAGAATTCAGGAACACATGAACAGCATCTTTTTTACAAGCTAATGGAATGATTTAGAATCTTTAGATTAGAAATCATGCACCTTTGGGGGAAAAATGGACAGCAGACCACTACTATTTCATTCTTCTTTATCCTCATTGCCATCAATTCTCAGCTTCCAATGGGATGTATTAACTGGATGCTCATACACATCACCAAAGGGTAAATCAAATGCAGCACTGTTCTCATCAGTAAAAGCAAAGCCTGCAGAAGATTCTTTCATTGCCAGTATTGTGTCCCGGACTTTGTCACCATAGGGAAATTCAAATGCATCCACATTATCAAATGCATCCACATTTTCATCAGTGTAAGCGCTTGCATATGCAGCAGGTGACCGATTCAATCCCCATGTTGTGCCCTGCTCTTTGTCACTCTCATAACAAGGCTCAATAGTATCTTCTAGGTGACCCCTCCCAAACAATTGAGGGGGCTCTAAGAAGCTTCCTTGGCCACTAACTGATACAGGTCTTGTTCTTTCCCACCAGTTTTCACCCACACGTCCTGATTGCCCAACATCACTTTGTTGAACCATATTGTCATGAAAAACTGTTCTTGAAGTTGACGTTTCCATATGACTTCCTAACCGCTCATCAATGACAAGTCCATGAGCTTCCATCTGACCCCTCGGTAGTTGTCCACCTGCAGAATAAGATGTACCAAAACCACCTTCACTTGGAAGCAAGTCATGTTGCAATCCAGCTGTACCAGCTTGATTTTCCCTTGCATATGAACCATGAAATGACTGGAAAGTATAGTAACGATCAAGCCAGTACAAATGGTCTTTTTGTTCCATCTCACTAGTTCTAGATGGGTCCAAATGACCAGGCTGAACTTCAACAGAATAAGATCTAGGCAGCGGCCACCTATATGGAAGGCCTTCCCTCAAACCTGAACTATAGCCAATTCCCGAAGCTCTTAAAGTTGGAAATCTTTGTGAAATTCGATCAAGTGGGTATATCTGTATTGTTTGCCTGTCCTGTTCTTGCTGCCGGAAATCCAAGAGAGTAGATAGGAACTGTTTGCCCTGTGCATTTGGCTCCCAACTAGGGTAGCTGCTCTTAAAACTAGTCATGGCAAAGGTACTCATCAGTATTGCATGGGTCTAACACTCTTCTATAATTCTCACCAAATATATCATTGCATCCAAGCCAAGTGAATGATCAATTTCACCACTTTCTTAATTTCAAACAAAACACGGAAAGCAAATTACCTAAGGAATGACTTCTCCATTTTCCCTTGACAGCTCCTGCGGTCCTTTGATGTATTGAAAGGTGACCCATACTTGCTATTTCCATGATGCTCAAAATCAAAAACACTTAAACTGCCAAAAAAACCCATTTTCTAGATTACAATGGTGAAAATAAGAGAGAGTTCTCCACAACCTAAGTAGAGAAAAATAACCATTACAGTTCTGAGTTTGATGTATAACCATAACAGCACAGGATTGCCAACATACCTACAAACATCCCCAACACCTTCTACATTCACAGTAAAGTCCACTATGAATTGCAGAATATCGTCCACACGCTGCATATGGAAACCAAGACATTACCATTATTTATTTGAAGAATGCTCTATCTATTAGAATACTGGGACCATCAGAGAAAAATGTTATTCAGAATTAGCCAATTAATAGATTGCTTGAACATTATTAAAGAGACTGTAAAATTAAAATACAAAGGAAAAAAGCTTATAATACAACACCTTTGGTAGTAAAAAGAAAAGAATGTATGGGGTCACAAAAATTGAGATCATCTCCTCCAATAACATCATGCCAGTATACTGCACCAGACTAATCCAAAGTCAGTACTAACATAACTTTCCAAGAAAAGATTTTAATAAAGCTTGAACTAAAAATAGTCTTTGGGTGACATTTAAAACAACATATGGTAACTTTCAAGAACATAGAGTAGGAATAAAAATTGTTCCTTCAAGAAGTCCAACCAAAATGTTATTTTGAAACTATCACCTATTTTCACAGTTACTTCAATACTGATTACTTGTTATAATACAATTCTTTATTCATTGTCCGTTCACAATGAAACACAGAAGCCCATACAATTCAGAAGGCAGTGTTGTCACATACATAGTAGCTGGGCTACCATTTGATTCCTGAGCATTTCTTTGAGCCAGTCCTTTACTTTGAGATCAGTGGATGAGGAGCCTCTAGTTGATGATCACTCTCATTCAGTAGATCCAGGGCATTTAGTTTGACTAGTTCTATGCCATTGTTAGGATTATTAACCCTCCCTTGTCCAATTTGGTCATATGTCTAAATCGGGAGTCATGTCTAAATCGGGAGTCCATCCAGTCTATTTATAATCATTAACACCATTGGATCCACTTGGCCTAATTGGGGCACATGTTTCAGTTAATAAAGTGTGGGGAACACTAATTGAAGCTCACTGCCACTGATTGCACTTGATTGCATCCGTTTAGGAGCCTCCTAGACCAATCCCTACAATTTAGGAGCCACTGGGAGTGCCGAAACCAACCAAGGTCAGTTCAGTTCAGTTGATGACTGGTTAAGCTAAGTTAGGAGTCAGTTACATTCAATTCTAGTCCTCTACATTCAGTTAGCGCTAGGTTTACTTTACTGAACTCAGGAGGGGCACATTTCTCACCTACCACAGTCAGTTAGCCTTAGTCAACACTAAATGTAATACTTGAGTTGTGTTTTAGAACTCCAATGAACTCCAGTTATGGTTTAGACAAGGTCAATTAACTACTAAGTCCTCCGATAGTGATTTAGACAAGGTCTTAGTTACCTATAGTCAAGTAGAGTCTAATCAATTCGAATTTCCTCATGTGGATTCGAATTGCTTGTGGCTATTAAAGCCATTGTACTTCACTGTAATTATCTATCTAATTACTCTTTGATTAATGAAAAGCATTCACAGCTGCAAACCATTTTTGCACTGTTTCATTCTTCAATAACTAAGTAAATTGTGTGATCTATCATGTGAGTTGTGTGTTTGTCCACAAATCTATGTGCTCAATTTAATATGGTATCAAAGCCTCGGCGAACAAGGCACTTCTCCTCCTCAGATCTCCTACTGGATCATTTTTTGAGCAAAATTGCTCCTTCCAGCACTGCACAAGAAGTGGAGAACTTACCACTTAATACCCCAAGCAAAGGAATTGTTGATCAAGCTTGCTTGATTAACTAAGCTAGGTGTGAAGAAAATTCCAAAAGTGTAGGCTGTCCGACCTTACGATGCCCTTTCTTTTTGTTTTGCAGGTACAACTTCGAAATGGATTCATCAGTTCCTCTTCTCACCCTGTCCTCAAACTAGTTAGAATGGAAGAAGATGAATTCATCTCTGATGAGACAAGGTCTCTGTCAGGTGTCTATTGGACTTGATAAAGAGTGTTTTAATAAGATTGACTAGCCGAATAATAGTGATGGAGCTTTTGGAACAATAGCAATGGGTCTTTCTCGTAGCTTGCGCTACCTCATTAGATCTATTGAAGACCTGAAGGAACTCTGGACAAGATTGGACAGAACCTTTGGAGTGATTGATGAGGATCATAATAGCATTTTGGAGAGAATATCCAGCACCATAAGCACTCTTGATCCAAAATTCTCAGCCTCCACTCTCTCTGATGAAGAAGAAGCAGAAGCTTCTACACAGTCAATTCGAATTGAAGACAGTCTCCATGCAGTGACTCCTTCTCCTGATGCTCCGAAAGTTCATGAGATCTCTGATATCTCATCTTCTCATATTGTTGAAACAGAAGAAGACATTCGAATCTCTGATATTGAAGAAAAATTATGCTGCACTTCCATGCAAACAATCACCAGTGATTTTCCTTTGAATTCTGTGCAAAATTTACCAGTAATTGCTTCCGAAAGTGAAGAGAAATTTGATTTTTCTCCCTCTAATGTTGCTGCTGGTGTGCAAATATGTGATACGTTGGATATTTTGGAAGAAATATCAGATTACCAGAGTGATCCATTCACTCCCCATGATCTAGATTTTCTAGCAAATTCCTGCAGGATTGCATGCACCAAAATTCAGAATTTTGAAGAAGAAGAACGCTGTGCATCCATCGTCTCGGTTAACCATTTATTTGAATCTGATATTAACCTTATTGGATCTGATATGATCTTATTTAGATCTAATCTGATATTGCTTGGTTTAATATATCAAATTCATAATCTTTCAGTACCGCTTGTAGCTGTTCTCATCAACGGTGTGAAGAAACAAGTACCGCAAGACTCCTACAAAACTATTGCTGAGGATTTGATTCCATTTCACAGTTTTGGATCTGTTTTGAACCTGTTTAGATCTTATTTACTTTCTGATCTGATTTTATTTGGTTCATATTTTAAAATTCAAAAGCTTTCAGTCATGCTTGTAGCAACTCTCACCAATTCCGGTGTGAAAAATCAAGTACTGCACTTTCTCTTAAAAACTGCTGATGGGGATTTGGTGCTAGTTTCCTCATATGAGGTTACTAATATTTTATTATGTGATTCATTAGCTATTTCAAAAGCTATATCAAACTATGGAGCTCAAGCATTCACTCTCAACAGTCCCAATGCTTCTCTACCATTGATCATATGCTCATCTCCTCACAAAACTAGTAAAGAGGAAGATTTTCTGCATCCGCCTGGACACTTGCTCCTAACACTTGGGGCCATTCTTACCACTCATCGTTTGTTGTTCATGGCTGCAACATATCAGTTTCTTGAGTGTTCCTCACATGTTCTGAATCCTCAAGAACCTTTTCTCACTTATCAGTTGACTTCAGTTGCTCTACATGGGTCCAATCTTCATCCGGCAGCTGTCTATATTTCTAATTTAGTTGAGCATATCATTTTTCTTTCAAAGAGGAAGATTTCTCCAAACATAATGATGGAGTGGTTCACATGCCAGGCCCCAGGATACCTGTGCACAGAAGAACCAGATTGATCCTGATTCTACCTGCTTAATTAGAGGGGGGGATTTTTTCCCATGTGGTTTTTTCCCCAGCACCTTGTTTTTGAGCAGTTACTTTACTTTACTTAATGTAATGGGTGACCTATGGTCTTAGTTACCAGGGCCCACAGATTGTCCAAGTTAGCATTCAAGGGGGGTGTTAGGATTATTAATCCTCCCTTGTCCAAATTGGTCACATGTCTAAATCGAGAATCCATCCAGTCTATTTATAGTCATTAACACCATTGGGTCCACTTGGCCTAATAGGGGCACATGTTTTAATTACTAAAGTGTGGGGAACAGTAATTGAGGCTCACTGCCACTGATTGCACTTGATTGCATCAATTTAGAAGCCTCCTAGACTAATCCCTACAATTTAGGAGCCACTGGGAGTGCCAAAACCAACCACGGTCAGTTCAGTTCAGTTGATGACTGGTTAAGCTAAGTTAGGAGTCAGTTACATTCAGTTCTAGTCCTCTACATTCAATTAGCGCTAGGTTTACTTGACTGAACTCAGGAGGGGCGCATTTCTCACCAACCACAGTCAGTTAGCCTTAGTCAACACTGAATGTAACACTTGAGATGTGTTTTAGAACTCCGATGAACTCTAGTTATGGTTTAGACAAGGTCAGTTAACTACTGAGTCCTCCGATAGTGATTTAGACAAGGTCTTAGTTACCTACAGTCAAGTAGAGTCTAATCAATTCGAATTTCCTCATGTGGATTCGAATTGCTTGTGGCTATTAAAGCCATTGTACTTCATTGTAATTATCTATCTAATTACTCTTTGATTAATGAAAAGCATTCACTGCAAGCCATTTTTGTATTGTTTCATTCTTCAATAACTGAGTAAATTGTGTGATCTATCATGTGAGTTATGTGTTTGTCCACAGATCTATGTGCTCAATTTAATATGCAATTTAATAGCCATGACTGAGCCTCATGACCCCAAATTTGATGACTGAGTTAGCCATTTTCATGACCCAATGCAGATTTATGACAGTGCCCACTATGTAAAGCAGCAGCAGAGTTTCAATGTCGTTCAGATCAAATGCAGGTATATGACCCAGGTGATATATGGATTGGTACATATGGAATTTAATTTTGCTTTGTTGCCTATTTTAGTAGCGAGACTTGGTTGGTAGTGGTTGCATGCTGGCGATACTTTATTAGTTTTTTTTGGAATCTAAAGAATAAGTGATCTAGCTGCTACGTCCAAGAGATCATTTTGTATACTCATTGGTCTTGCCCTACTTGTAGTATGGATTTGGTCATTTCCCATTAGGGAACACAACTTGCTAGCCTTGGCACCATTTTCACTGTATCCATCCATCTGTTGCTTTCCCTTCTTTATGTTTTACCCTAACTTTTAACTTGACTAGTGACATCTAAGATTTCCCCCACGATCACCTCTATGTTGGAATAGGTCTCCATGTTGAAATTGTGTCTCAGTGTTGGTTTGTGTGATTCTTATCACAGAGATGGTCTTTCTCTAGGTCTTGAACATAAGTAGTCTTACCACAAAAAGTGTCTTTAGACATTAAGGCATCGAAACTTAAATGTTTATTCTAAATGGATGCCTAGCCAGCAAAACAAAAGTGTTTTTAAACACTGTTGCAAATAAAATATAAAGTCAGTCAGTTGCAAAGAGACGAGCACTCATCCTTTGTATGATGTGAGGTCGTTTACCCCCAGAGGACAACAGGGCGGTCACTCCATCGCACATATGGATGGTGGCGAGCAATGGAGGTCATACCGAGTCATTATCTGAGGCCCGCAAGGCTATTCAAGGCACCTGCTCTTAGAGGATGGCAAGTTAAATGAAATAAATGTTTTAGAAGAGTTGATGGCCAAAGGACGAGCACTCATTCATTGTATAATGTACAGCTCATTTGCCCCTACAGGACAACAAGTTGAGACTGACCTGTCAAGGTTATGTCTTGGTAGCCCAAAAGGCTTTCTAGGGCACCTGCCTTTGGAGGTTGACTAGTGTCATTTGTTGTGCAAATAAACTACTTAGAAAAGGTTGCTTGTCTAGAGTCTAGTGGAGCCTTCTCTTTATTCCATCCATTTGTGAGACATTGCCATTTCCTATTGTTCAGCTAGTCCAGCTTATGTGTTGTGTGGATCCCCTTTTCCTTCAGCCTAGATGCTAATAGTGTCAAGTATCAAGTCATTCCATTGGCCTTACCTTGTTTTATTCACCTTCACCCTTGACTAGCAAAATGGCCAAATCAATAAATGAGTATACACTAGAGGTTCTTGTCAAGAGCAGCTAATTACTTTGATTTAGATATATTATTTCTACATGTATTGTGCTTATAATCGCCATCAGAAGCTACTTGTACTTGAGTCTTACAGTTAACATAGATAATTGAGCATGCATATCCATTTTTGTACTTTACAGTATCAGAGTTTAGCATTTGGGTCATTATTTGATCATTCTTGACCTGGTCAACCCAGTTTGAGCAAGTCAACAACAAGCTCCAGGATGAGTTTTGGCTGATGTTTGTGGATGATGATTGTTTGTGGTCTATCAATGTCCATTAGACATATTCATGCTTCAGATGATGGTTTATTATGATGGCCTGTGTTATTTTCATGATTATCAGCATTTACAGGCTTCATTATTATTGTTGTTCTGACATGGATGGGGCCTTTGATGTACGTTTTTTATGGACCTATGGTGTATGGTTACTCATTCTTAGTAGTTTTGGGCATTTTGAGTTCATTGATATAGCCAGTTTTCAACATCAAGCACTTGCAAATGAGATATGGGTCATTTTAGCATTTTGGCAACAGTTTGGCCCCAAAAAATCAAAATAAAATGCTTTTCAGTTGATGGTGAGTTCTCCTAGGGCGCCAGTCAATTGTACCATATTGCTATGGCGTCAAGCCCATTTTTGCAGTCAATTGGCGTTCAATTTCAGTAACCGATGAGATATGAGCAGTTTTATGTTCTCGAGGCAGTATTTTGATGATGAAAACCACTAATAAGGAAATCAATTTGGGCAATTGAGGCAAGGAAATGGCATGGAATTGGTCCAAGACACAATGTTGGGGTCACCTTCATCATCCGACATCAGCTTCACCCTTCATGGGGTCCACACATCCTAGCATTCTCCACTTTGAGGACGTTTTGATGTATTTTGTGGGGGCGTCCTACTGATTTTGATCACTCCATGTTTTGATTGATGGTTATACCTTGTTATAGTGCCATGGGGCCATGCTAGTGAAGGATTTGTATAACCTCCTAGCCCCACCATGTGCTATTCTCATATTTTATACATTTTTTATGTGTTGCGCCATTGCTTGGGCATTTTTAGTGGGTGCAACGCCCCTCCATTAGTGACTGGATCCCTGTATTAGTTATTCTGCTCATCTTAGCCATTAATTAGTGTATCTTTTGATCTTTGTCCTTGATCTTTTTGGATCTAGGTTTTGTGTATTGGAGAAATCTATATCTTGAGATGATCTCTCGTTGTAAAAGGACTTTTGGCTCTTGAGCTCTTGGAATAATAGAATATTTTTGCAAAATCTCTTGGAAGCTTTGTCAAATGTCTTCTATGAAGATTGGAAAGTCTTACTCTCTCTAGCATTCTTGCAAATCTATGCATTTCTAACACTTTTTGCAGGGTGTCGTCCTCTTGGGGAAAAAAGCGACTTGGTTGGGGGCGCTATTGTGACTGAGCTCCATAGCATTCTCCCAAATCGCCATTGAGTCAAGGAGTATTTTATTGTGTCTTGTGGCCATCTTGATGTTTCTTGATTCATTTTCTTCGTCATTTCATCTCTCGTTTTTTTGCAAATCAATTCTTACAATGTAGATCTCTTTTGCAGGAGGAGGGAGCGCTTGGCATCCTAGAAGGCTAGCGATTTCAGTTGGAGAGGCATAGAAAACACTCATAATTGATTGGAGAGGCAAGATCATCGTCATACAAGGTTAGTAGCAAGTATTTCTAGGTGCGTTTGCATTTATTTTATTTTTGGAGGACTTAATCCAACTGTCACCTTAAAACCCTCTTCTGTCAAACCCTGGTTTTGTAGATCTAATAGATCAAGTGCTTATTTGATGACGACCATCAAAGCCCACTTAGAGATAATTAATTAAACCCTAGATCTCAAGTTTTGTTGAAATCTGACTCTAGTTACCCTGGGATCTAGCACTAGTCTACTCTAGGTGGGGCGCCCTCCTTGGGTGGGTGGTCAAATCTTCAGATCTATCAGTTGGGTATTCGTGAATCCACTTCAGTTTCATAGATCTATCCTTCAAGCCTCCAGATCTAGTCATTTCTTGTCCCGATCTACACTCTTGTGTCCACTTTGTCCATTATTGCATAAAACCTAAGTGGATCTCATTAGTGTTTTCATTATTTAGACTAGATCTATCTAGATCTACATTCTCAAACTCTTTGTGATATATTTCTTATCAAGTTGAGAAATTTTCATTATCTTAAGCCTCCCAGACTTTGCTTTAACCTTACCTACCACATCCATTCCCTAAAAATAGATTTATTTACTCAATATTCACCTCTTGTACTCATTGCAAACCCCTAAGAGTGTCTTGAGTAAGTTCGTTAGCCCTCATAGGCTAGTAGGGTCTCCCCCTTGATCATTCTTCGAATTGCTCTAAAGTGACAAGAGCCTGTCTTGTGTGACAACCTACCCTTCATCCGTAGTGGACAAGGCCCTTGCAGTGTCACCGATTAGCTACCTTACCTATACAGTCTCAGATAGGATATCTTCAGTGGGTAGCTAGCTACACTTTGTGTGATAGCAGGCACCTAAGAGAGTTAATATATCATATGGAAGACATGAACCTTTGCCAATATGGTGAAAATAATTACACTATTTTTTCTTCAAGAAGTCAAACTAAAATGTTCTTTAAAAACTACTACATATTTACATAGTTTCTAACTTTCTCCAGTGATAGTTACTTGTTATAAAACAATACTCAATTCATTGTTCGTTCACATAGAGCCCTAGAAGCCCATACAATTCATAAGGCACTTGGGAGAGTTAATAACATGTGGAAGACATAAACCTTGAAACTTGGCCAATATGGTGAAAATAATTACACTATTTGTGTAATGTCCCGGTTTTGACCCCGTTACATTAGATGTATATGATGTGTATATTGTAAATGATCATGGTGTGGAGTTAAAGGCCAAGGCCCCACCATTGATCGGTCACGTTATGTCTAGGATTTAAAATTGTCACCAATGGTATATCGGGGCATGCGGCATATATTATGTTGGTCATCATGTAAATATGCATCTATAATTAAAATGAACACAACCAGCTACGGTCGCGGCAACTAA